>NSJW01000140.1:53416-653416 GCA_019955255.1 Castanospermum australe | reverse complement strand
AAAGAGAAGTTCGCAAATAAAAATTTAGATAAAAATAAATAAGATTAACTGAATGTTTGTCAACTGCTTATTTTTTTTTTAAAAAAATCACTTTTTTCTAAATACTCTTTTAATAGAATTTTAATTATAAATTTTCAAAATTTTAATAAATTTATAATTTATTATTCATGCAATTATATTTTATTAAATCTTATATCGTTAAATATATATCTTACTCTAAAAAATTCAAATTCTGACAAAAGAGGTGGCATATTAATGTGTACGGTTACGCTCAATCAAAATTGATAAAATTACAGAGACTCCATTCAATAATTACGTAGCGTTGCATATGTAAAAATGGTAAATTCCATTCATCACTTAGTTTGAAGAATAAGAGCTTCTCAATTTGTCAGAAAAAACAAATGAAATAGTGGCATTTCATTTCTCATTCCATATTACCAAGAATGAAGCATGAAATACACTTTACTCTTGAAAAAAAGTGAGATTGAAATTACATGCTGCTAAATGAGATTTAATTTTTCTTTTCCTAGCATGCTCTCATTTACCCCTATTAAATTTAAGCTACTTAAATTACATGGGTAACAGAGAGTGCCATAGCATGCATACACTGATGTGCATAAAAATTGAAAGGGATCAACTGGGGGCATGGACAAACATATTTAATTAAGGAAGATGTCATGTCCTCGTACTACATTAACATTTACAAGCAGCTTCCTGTAATCAATTGTAGGCTTAACTGAGTAAAAAGATTGACAAAAATAATTACTCATTAAACATCCACAGAATCAATAAGCATAATGACACCAAAATTATATTACTCACATGCCAGTTTAGTGCCAAAGCTAGTTAGGCAAATGGCAAAGGCCTGGAAGGCAGATAAGGGCTGCCTATAATCCATGGTAAAAATATCATCCCCTACTTTACCAAACTGGAGGAGAACTGTTTCCTCATCTCCTTTCCCTCCTGGTTGACTTTGGTCCACGGTCGCAACCAGCTGAAAGTTCTTCACAGATGCTACGGTCACACGACCATGGAAATTCAAGCACCAGCACTGCAAGTGCTCATGCCACCTTGGAGCTTTGTTCCTCAGGATTGAGTAGCTAGAAGCAGCATATTCTTTATTGTTTATCTTATGGTCATCCAAAGATTTGCTATCCGAACCTTCTGCTGACGATGAACCGGGACACTTCAGCAAGCAAACCATCCTCCTTGGCCCTCTTGATTTCAAAAGGTTGAACTTGTACGAGACCTGCCCCACCTCAAAGTTACCTGCAGGAACTTGAGGGCTTATCTGCTTGCTGGCAAAACGACGGCTGGCCCTGCTATTTGATGGTTTTGCACCACTATGGGGTGGCTGGCTGTCATAAATTGTGAAGTTGGTGCCAAGAAAATCCGAGCTGTGAAGAGATTTTAGCAATTAAGTGGTCAATACAAGCAGCAAAAGATTGACTATAAATTCACATTGTTTTTTTTTTAATTTAGATGAACTTAACAAAATTCGAGCCGTAAACATGTTTCAGCAATTACTGGTTAATACAAGAGGCAAAAGATTGATCAACATTCACATCATTTTTTTAAAAATCCAGATGAGACTAAGAGGCTTTAAAGGATTTCAATAATTTTTTTCAGCTTTGGATGTAAATACAATAGAACTGAAAGGGCATAAAATTCACTATAGTTTTACACAAGACAGACACAACTGCAAACTAAGATCAATTTTACAATGGTTTCAATTTTTTAAAAGCGATCAATGGGCATAGTTCAATTATGGTGAATTTTGGTCTTCTTAAAAATACCCCCAAAAAAACCAGTTTGCATCCCGGCTTCTACCACAAATGGTATTGAAAGACTGTTAAACATAGGCAAATAGAGTTGGCTCTTTTCCCTTTCGGCCAGGAGTAAAGTGTGTGTTAGACAGGTGGTTTTTCTTTCTGTGATAAGAATGCTTTACCTTAACTTTCCAACATAAGCCTTGCTTCCTTGGGATAAGTCATCTGCATCAAGTGATATTATATACTCAGTATGGGCACCACGCCTATATCTCCTAGCTGCCAAGAGAAACTTCCCTTTATCTGTGAATGCTGGCAAGGATGGGGGCCAGGGGGGGAAAGACAAAAAAGTGAGACATATAACCAGAACATCAAAGAAAATGCAAAACAGCAATCAAATCATCATTCATCAATATGACATTTCATAAAATATTGAGACAAATAAGCCTCGGACAATCATCATTTGAAAAATTAATCATTAACACCAGCAATTACTCTACAAATTACATTTATTTATAGATATAATTTACTATGTCTAATAATATTCTGATTTTACTAATGTATTAAATAAATATCTAACACCCATTTTCAGTAGTTCGTCTATCAAACTCAACCAATTGAATATTCAAAATTTCACCTCACCAAACATATTTTTACACAGTAAATAATGTTGACACCAATAATTGGTCAAGAGTTGGAATTCGCACTTATTGTTCATACTTCATAAGCATAAAAGTTGGAACGTTTGAACTCCTTGTTTCTCTTTTTTTATTTTGAGAAATCAAACTACTTAATACAAGAAAATTCAACAAGGAAGGTTCTATAAGTTGACTGAACGCACGTCAACTTAGACTGGGTCTGGTCAACCAACTGGGTAGAGTCATGTAGTTTGGCAAATATTTTTCACTTACATCTACAAATATAAAAAGTCAATTTATATGTGTGCAAAATATAAAGCCCTTCAAGTTTTTGGATTTTTTATGCACAAAAGTATCCAGTCAACATAGAAAGGCCTGAGTCTTGAGTCATATGCTTGACAAATGAGATGCCGCACATACATCAGACGACTTTATATAATAACCACACTACCGTGGAGGAAGATAAAAGGAGAAAATTCAACTCCAGCCAGAAGTCATTTTCCTCCATCTCTAGATCAGGCAAAAGAGATTTTTACCAATACTTACTTACATGGTGTAAGGGCAAGATACAGGTAAAATGTTGAGGTCTTCTTGTTCCTCTTTATAAGACATTGGTGGGGAAGGTCACGTGGTCCTGGCTGTAAGTCACAGAAACATAACAAGATTGTCAACTCAAGCCTCCGAAAATTTAATACCTTATTTCAATAATAGGTAAATAATTAATAGACGTCAGTAGAACAAAATGCTCATCAAAATGAAGATGAAATGCAAGATCATTACAAGAAAAGAAAAACAGTCATCACAATAAATTAATATTCTTTATTAAATAAAGCATCATTACCCAACAGCAGAGACAAAATCACATATACTTATGCAAGAGTCAAGCCATGGTTATAAAGCAAATATGCATCATGCAAACGAGTGATCTTTATCTGCTATATATTAGATAAAACTCCATCCACCTGTGTGTGCAAACATGACTTTTAACAACAGAAAAACCCCCCTCACAAAACCCACCAAAATGGATCAATGTTTCCAATACTTCCATCTCTTCCACTTCACAGATAAAACTGAAATACACTAATGATACCCAGAAACCTCAATCTCTTCAATATCCTTTTGTATTAAACTACGGCAGTTTCCCAGGTGGCAAGAGGGCATCAATCTGAATATAAGGTTCTACCCAAATCACAGCTAATCCTCACAACAGAAGGTAATTCACCAATAAAGTCATTTACTTGTCAAACTAATTTACAGCGTTCAATCATATCATAAAAAATAAAAGTTTTAATAAATTTATAAAACCAATTTAAATTTATAGATTGATAAATGATCCAATAATGGGTAAAAAATGAGACAACATAAAAATACCCTATTTTTAAAAAAATATTAAAAAACAAAAACAAACCCATTAAGTATTCTACTTTTTCTATAGCACCAATCAAAAAGCGAATTCGGGAAAATCCCATGCCCAGACAAAGAAAAGACCAATTTTGAAGCGGCACCTGTTTAAGGCAAGACGGGAAAGTGATTTTGCCGCTCTGAGGAGGGGAGCGCACGATCTCACGGGTCATGTCCCTCCACCTCTTGCACACGCAGGCACAAGCGACGATGTTTTGGCGATGGGGCCACTGGTCGTCGCCGGCCTCCACCCGCCGTATGATCTCCCCGAGGAGCTCCGGCAGCATGGTCGACCATGCATTGCCGTACGGCGGGTCCTCCTCGCCCGGGCCAACCGAGTCGCCGCCGAGTCGGCTCCGCCGCGGGTCATCGTCGAGGGCTCTAACTTCCTTGAAGGATCTGGAGAATTTACGGGAACGGAAAACCTTCCTCAGAGACATGGCTCAGGCTATCGCACTCTCAGAGAGAGACACACAGCGCGGAACAGAGAAAGAGAGTGTGCGTTTTGCAGGGAGAAAGAAAAACGAGTGAGAACGGGAACAGAGGAGAGAAAGAGAGAGAGAGAGAGAGAGAGAAACAGGGAAAAGGGAACACGATGGGTGATAAAGTGACGGGTGGGTCAGAGTAAAAGTGAGATTTGTGATGGATTGGACTGTGTAAGCGTTGTCGTGCACCGAATGACATCTTTGTGACCGTAGCGGTTATTGGTGAAGGTATTGGGGGTGTGCAATGATTTTGACTTGGTCTCCGATGATTGAATCTACGGTGTATTTTCGTTTTCTTTTTTTTTTTTCATATATAAAATTTTCTCTTTCTTTTTTCTTTTCTTCTAAACCTCTTACTCCTCTTACAACTGTAATCACCCATTAACATATCTATTACTCAATTTTAATTTATTAATGTTATAACATATTTTATATTAATTGTAAATTAAATGACGTTATTTATTTGAACTTTTTAAATATTTCATGAAAATAAAATTTTATTATTACAACTAACGTTTTGATAGGTATTGTTGTGCCTCTCAATTAATATTTTTTATATTTTTTTATATAATTATTTTATAAATTAATTAATTGTAATTTTATTATAATTAAAATTAGTTAAATAAAAATAATTTTGTAAAATAATAAAATATATTTAAAATAAAAAAAGATAAATATCTATATTTAAAAATAATAGTAATTATAAAATATAATTATCAAAAAATATTTATATTTATAATTTTATTTTTTTTTATTTGTATTCATTTAATTATTAATAGTTTTTTAAAAAAGTAAAACTTAAATACTAAAAGATAAAATTCTTTTTATATATAATATAGATGATATAATGCCTTTTTATTTATTAAAAGATCTATGCTTTTGTATATTTTATTTTACTTATTTTTCAATTACCAAAATATCTTTTCTATATTTTGACATATGCTGGATGTGTGATTAAGTTTTCAGTCTTTTCTTACCAAGTGTTTTTAGCGGATGCAACACGAATCATTGATATAACAGACAAATATCTTTTTACTAAAGTTCTAATTTATTTTTTTCCTGAACCACAATCTCATGGATACTCTTTTTTCTCTGTGTGAGTTTGAGTAATAAATGCATCTTTGTTTTCAAACCGACTAATAAAATGTTTTCATGATGATAGGCGACTTGTAGAATTTATTTGAGAAATTATTGTATGATCTTAATTTCTTACAAGTTGTTGGCGGTAATGATTCTCTAAGCCATATGTGACCCAATGATTAATTTTTTTTTCTTAAATATAAACAGGGAAGCCTTCTTTGTTAACAAATTTTTTTTATAAAAAATTTGAAAACGAGTGCTCTTAATATTTGGTATATAGAAATAGTGATTTCATTTCATGCTCATTTTATGAAATGACACATTTCTACAAAAAAAAGTCATGTTATAAAATCATGAATAAAGTATGGAATACATTCCCTTATAAAGAGATGAAATTGAGATTTTATGTTCCATAAAATAAGATTAAAATTATTTATTTCTAATATATCTTTAAAAATTTTATATAATTACACCTCTTGTTCTTCTTTTTTTGATAATAAAATATTATTCTTTTTAATATTTTTTTAGTTTATGATATAATTTTTTTATGGTCAAATTTTATATATTTGATTACTTATTGATATTGATGGTATTTTAATTTATTATTATAATTTTTAATCTCGACGTAGATCTTCTACCTTTAATTTAAAACTTATTTATATATAAATATAAATATAAAGTATTTACTTGATGTGATAATGTTATTCTTTTGAAAAATAATAACATTTATTCTAATCAAATTATTAAAAGAATTAAAATTAAATATTATTGTTAATGTTTGAAGGATTTTTTCTTATAAAGTGTATTTATGTCATTTATATCAACTTTAATTCCATTCTACAATAATTTTATGTATCAAACAGTGAAATAACTTGAAAATGTATTATATTTCAAAAGTTACTAAACTATGGAATAAGAATGGCTATTTCATTTTATTCAATTCTATTCTTATTTTATTCTAATTTGATAGAATCGTAATTCCGTATACTAAACTTTACGTTAGACCCAAAGAATTAAAAATAAAAAATATTAAATAAAAAATAAAAAAAACTTAATATCTTAAAAATATAAAAAGTATTTATTATTTTTTAAAATAATTAAAATGGTTTAATAAAAAAATATTATATAGTTCTTGTGCTTATTAGCCAGACTTTTTCATAAAACATTGAGAAGTTGCCATTATCCTCCAAACAACTTCGATTTTGTTTACTTTTTTAAATTTTTAATTTAAAAGTCGTCTTCAAACTTAAAATAAAAAGATTAAAACAAATAAGTTCCAACGACAAAAAAAGGTGTATTTTAGTGAAATGAAAATAAATAAAATAAGCCACACATGTCCATGATAATTTATTTTTAATAAAGAAAGTAAAACTCATTGTAATATTGTGCCTTGTCTTTCTCTTTTTAAAAAACAATTAATTAAAAAATCTAAAGAATTAACTAATAATTAAAAGAAAATTACTAAAGAATGCCGACTGTATCACTGCTCAAGCTTCTTTATCCAAGATATCCTTTGCAAGCCTCAAACGATGCTCTAAGTGTAGGGATATCAATCATTATACATGTGTTTGAATTAAAGTTTGTAAATTTAATTTTAAATAAATTTAATTTTATAAATTTGATTTTGATCAAAAGTAGAATTGAGTGAAGTGATTTATATTTGATAAAAAATTACGTTTAACTTAAAAATAAAAAATAATTACTTCAGACCAAACAGACTTTTGAAATCATAATTAAGTTTGAGAAATAATATAAATATCAAAACAAATAAGATAAAAAATTAATAAAAGCTCGTTTATGCTTCCAAAAGCTAATACATCCTAAATTATGTGTGAGGAGCGTGAGTGGTGATGCGCTCAAGCTTCTCTATGCAATTTCGTGATATCAGCCCGTTTGTTTTATTAATGAACATGCGTTTGCATATTCGTATTTGAATTAAATTTTGTAAATTTAATTTTGAATGAACTTGATTTCACAAATTTGATTTTGGTTTAAAGTAAATCTGAGTAAAGTAATTTATGTTTACTAAAAAATCATGCTCAATTCAAAAATAAAAAATAGTTACTTTAGATTAAATGAGCTTTGAAAGTTAAAATCATATTTAAAAAATGATACAGATGCCAAAACAAAAATACCTACCCACTCACAATTGTTGCTTCATGTAAAAGTGGGTTTGAAAATCAGTGTTGGGTTAAAAATAAGTTAAAACAAACATGTTAAGGTGTACTTGTCAATTAATTATTCAAATTCCAAATTTGGATCAATGTTTAAAATAATAAATTCCACTAAACGTAGCAAGGCTATGTGGGGGTACATACTTAATATCACCTAGTTTCCATTAACGTCACTGTATGTCATGTTACTAGTCATGTAGAAAACCAGAATAGCGAAATGAATCGTATAATGGATCTAGACTTATCTTGACTCCTTATTTGATAATTGAACAGAAAAATTATTTGTCAGGAAGGGTTGTGTGGTGTACAGGGCCCAGACGCCACATCCTTAATCTAAGGCATGGTGTTCTTGTAGGGACACCTGAAGAAGCTGTTGCACCTATCTTTGAAATAGCAAGGAGCTTGGAGTTTGATACGCTTTTTCAAGACAAAGCTGCAGAAGACCCTGAACTTGTAATTTGAGGACAAATGCTGTGAGTGCTGCCATGGATTTTGATTTCCTTTTGCCTGAGAGTTCAAGCCTCTTTGTGGAAGAATGCCTGCTTACACTCTCCTGATTCTTAGGTAGCTATGTGATGATCAAAGTCTGAGGTTCAGTATATTGCTCTGCCAGCTAAATGATGATACTAGATGAAGTTTTGATTTTGCATTTTGCTGTATTTCTAAGTGAATATAATAAACTAATTAGAGGATTCCTTCCAATTTTTTCATTTGGGGTCATACCCTGTAGTTTATTCTATAGAACTAAATAATTTTTAAGTTGTTAGGAAACTGTGGCTTGCTTTATTTTTTTTTAATGAGCCAGGAATATATTCATGGAGTTCGGTTCATTTAAAATGCCTTAAAGTCGTAATCTCGCCGGACCGAGACTAATAATAATATGACCCTGTCATAAGATGCGATTTTCAATAATTGAACTTCAGTTCTCATGCTTGAGGACGTAGATCACTTTGATTATACCAACACCTCTTGGATGAAACTTTGGATTGCTAGTTCAAATTGCAATCAAATTTGCCTGATAACCTGATCTCTGCATTTGCAATCTGTTAACTTGTGTTTCTGATATCTGTGCAGTTTAGTTGGCATACATGTGTAAAATCTAAACCTCTGTGGCTCAGCACACAGTCAAAGTCCTTTGTGATTTGATCCCAAAGAAAAATTGAGCAATGTAAAAATCAAATCAAAATCAGTGAAAAAGTATAGGGTACATTGTCATTCAAGGGTGTTTCTAAGCACACAGGTGAAAATGTTTTTGTGGGCCATATACATTGTTATTACAGCACCTGAACACTCACGCTTCCACTGGAATGGCTGTGATATTGCTGTAAAACCTCGTTTAGAGTCTTGAGGGCCTTGTCATATGCTATAAACCCCATAAAAAAGAACTCATAGCCATCCACTGTGACAACCAGGATGTACTTTTCTGCGGGGTTCAATCTGTTTGTGCAAGGACTGACCGTGCTCACCTGATCCAGCTGCACTACCACCTGGATGTCAGACACAGAAATCAGTACTTGATAGTTGATCCCAGAAACATTCCTTAAAATTTAAGATGCACCTAGTTCAGAAATTCCGAAGTATTCAACTATGGTGTCAAAATATAAAACTTGGGATTGTGACTGTCTAGTACTTGATTAAAGAGATGTGAAATAGCTGAGCTTATCAAACAAGAAATTTTAGTGGGGTCTAGTCGATGTCTAGTGGCTTATGATTGTGAGTATCATTATTGCTCATTTGCTCTAAAACTTATTCAATATAACTTACAAATTACATACTAAAAAAATGCAGCAAGGGGTATTAAATTCTCAAGATAAATTGTTGAGACATTTAACTACTTATTTAACATAAACTACATCATAAAATGCATTTTGATAGTAGAAAGAGAAGAGTATTTTACTTGTAATGAGTGAAAGCCAAGATAATTTAGTTCATCTAGCCTTACACTTCCCCTATTAGAAGCCAGATTGCTCGCAAAAGCTCACCATTTCTCCACTTTCAGTGTCAAGAACAGCCATGTGCTTTTTCGTTTCCTTTTGGGCACTGAATAGTTATGTGCTTAAACCCTTGAAAACCTAATCTTCTATTCTCCTTAGATTTTACTGCATGAAATCAACATCTTGGGACAATACAGCGCATAAAAATCACAACTCTTAACTCATCTTCATATTCCTCATTTATAAAGTGGCAATAATCCAGCTGATTCTATATGAGTTAACCAAGAGTTGACAAGTAACCAGAGTAAGATTCCTTGAGTCCGAATTTCAAGTAACCTGAGAAATTTTTATCATTCCTTTTTTCTCAGAGTTAAATTATTCTATCTAATTGTGAAAACCGAAGACAAAAGAAAAGAAGTTCAGTCACTGTTCAGATGCCAAAAAGCATGAATTGCTTGAAGTTACCCCCTGAAAATGGGGCATATGAAACAGGTCTCGTTCTATGTTACCTATTATTCAATTTGGGTAACAGTTTGTCTTCTTCAACTTCCTCTTTCAGAGGCAGAAAGTGGCCAAACAAGGTATGCAGAGGAGAATGGGCTCTAATTAAGCAACAAGGGATTTCACCCAAAGAAACCATTCTTTTGAAGGATGGAGATGAGTGCATACTCTTCTTCAAAGGAGGTGAAAGGAAGCTCAAAGGGTGGATAGAATGATCTAGAAATTCTCTGCTGATAGAATTGTAGCAAAGTTCAGAGTATAAAAGCTTGTATATGAAATCCTACCCGTGTCAATATTTCATAAAAAGAGTACTATACATCATGTGTCATGATTTTACTTTTCACTAATTTAGTACAATACTTTAAGAGTATCTAACAATTCATCCCTGCACAGACACATGCATGTAGGTTCCATCTGAGTCCCACCTAATGCATGTCTTTATCGGGGCCCCCTCAACCAAGCCTTTTCTCATTTCAGATAAAAAAAAGAGCAATCCCAATTGTTTTGGTTCCATCAGAATGATCCCTGGTGCTACTACCCTCTTTCACAAAATCTCTGAACATGCACAACGGTGACCCAATGGGTTACATTCAACTGCTAATTGCCTACTTTGCAAAGAAAGAAAGAAGGAAAGTACCTTATAGTACACTCTGTGATTCTGCTGGGACAATGGATAATGAGATAGTGGATAGTCACTGCAAAAGGCTAATCTTTTAGTTGATACATAAAGCGTTCCAATTACAGGTCCAGAGGATGTTGATATGTAGCAAGCATATGAGTTTAAGAGCTTCTCTCCGGGGAAAATCCCAAATATCTGTTGAAATAACTTATCAGGCCCTCCTTGTGCAAGCACCTTTGTTCCTTGAACAATTCTAGCCATTGCTGCATCTGCTAGACTAGCACTAACTCTGACTGCATACAGAAAATAGATTCCATTAGAATTCAAATCAGCATGTCATAAGTTTAAAAACACTTATTGTATAGATATACACTACCAAAAACTACAGACAAAATACTGAATTTAGTACAATCTTCATCTTAAAAACTACAGACAAAAAGGTGAACCTTGCCAAGAAACACAAATTTTTATGTTATCTTTGGTTTGCATGTGTAATCGTTACTTTTTGAGAGCCACGAACATTTGGGATGTCAAATTTCCTCAAGATTTGTGGAGATTTTAAATATAAGCTGCTGTCAGTTACTAGTTTTATTTAGCAGTTCTCTTGAAACTGAGACTTGAATAGAAGGGAGATAGCGTTGTGTATGATGTAATGTTTTTGGAGTTTGTTTACCTAATCTTTAAATTTACCAATTTTTTTGTGTCATCAAGGTAACAACTCTCATGATCTGATCTTCCTCAGCCAATAAACGAGTTCACCAAAAGTTAAAAAAAGAGACCCCCATTAAAAAAAAAAAAAGGAAAAGAGTTGTGTTACTTTTTCTCTACCTGTTTCTATGTGATCCTAATCAAACTCCTCCCTGCAGTTTTAATTTCTAAATATTTTTGTTTTAACTCTTCTGCCGCCATTTTTATTATAACACGGGCACAACACAACTAATCCATTTTGTTTCTGAAGAAAGAAAATTCACTAGACAAAGAGGAGAGGGTGTTATAGTTGAACTATTACTTTTAAATTTGCTACTGTCAACAAGAGATCAACAACAAAAGAAAAGGGTGCATACATCCACCATCTTCTTCACAGATATACTACCTGCATGAAGCAGATTTATGGTTTTCAAGTTTTCATTTACTACTTTGGTGCATTGAAAGACATCTAAAGATTAGAGAGCATATAGTGAAAACTACTTTGACAAATTTCTTCAACTTCGTTTGCATGCAGCTGAATTGATGATCCCAAAAAGGCAACCTAATCGAAAAGTGTCCATAGATTTCAAGAAGTAACTTCTTTAGTTTGTCATAGAGATTGAGACCTAGGAAGCATAGACATGACACGGGACACAGGACACAGACACGAGGATACGGTAAATTTTAAAAATTATAGGACATAACACTGTTAGGATACAAAATATAAAATTAATATAAGATTAACATAAAAATATAAATCTTAAAGATATATGTAAGATAAAAATATAAATCACACCTATATTTAAAATATAAGCATTATTATATTGTTATTTATAACCTAAATACTATAAAAAATAAAAAAATAATTAGCATTTTCCATTATAAATACGATAAAAGACTATTATTTATTTAATTGTTACAATATCACACTTATATTAGCACAAAATAAAAAAAAATAGTGTAAAAAAAATTTATGATATAAATTAAAAGTGTCCTATAAGTGTCTGGAGAGTGTCCGACATGGGGACGGCAACTATTTTGAAGTGTCCGTGCTTATTAGATTGAGACTGCCAGAATAGCTAGAAGAACTAATTTCTTTCACTGTCTGTGTGTGATTGGTGAGGAAGTTTTGGAATTCAACTTGCAAGCCAAGACTGGTAATAAATTTATCACCAAAGAAAAGGGTCCCCTTCTATCATGGGACAGAAATAGAAAAGAAAAGAAAAAGTTGAGGAAAACTCACGGTGATTCCAGATGTTGTCAGCCATGGTCTCTGCTTGTCTAGTTGCCACTTCAACCCTCCTGCTACAGCGATTCAAAGCATCATATACGGTATCAAATGGATTTGGACCTGAAATCACAGCAGTGGCAAGCAGCAGTGAAACAGGAAGGAATGAATTTAACTACAGAACGCGATTATTTTGCTTGGAAACCACTCACGGGTGGTGGCTGCAGAGGAAGTGTGAACAGGGGAAATGTGAACGTAAGGGTTGTCGATGTTGCTGCCATAGTTGGGCGTGCCCGTGTTAGTTCTTCTGACGGGGATCTCTCTGGGGTCGTTCATTCTCTCACTGAGAGGTAAAACCAAGAGATGTTGACGCTAATGGATGCAGAGTAGGAGGAAGGTGGGAAGAGAGAGATAAGAGAGGAACAAGATGATGAAAGTGAAAGAAAGGGAGGGAGAATGAGCAGAAAGAATTTCAGGGCAGAAGAATAGTAAGAGAAATATATGTAGATTCATTTTTTTTACTTAAATGCTTCCCCTTGCTGACTACACATAGGGCCAACATGCTTAGGGGAATGCCATTGCCAATCAAGACACTCGTTGAATTCCATGTGCCATATGATGCATGATGGTTTATACTTTTTTATTTTAAATTTAAATAAAACTAACTTACAAGTTGTAATTTGTTAGGTTAAGGTAACTCTTTCTTCCTTTGAGGTTGGCTCATTTTTAATAAAAAAATTTAATTTTTATGACTTAAGTTAATAAAAAATATTATTTTAAAAAACTAATTTATTAAAAAAGAGAGTCTTATGACTTAATCACATTGAGTTTTTTCACTTACTCAATACAAGACATAATACAATTTATAAATAATTATTTTTTTTTCAAAAAACTCTTACAAATAGAATCCAAACAGAAGGTGATTAAAAAATTTATTAATTATAGCGAGAGTAATACACTATTTATATTATTTATTTATTAACATAGTGAGAATTTTAATTTTTTTAAATATGAGTAGTTGGATTTAAAAAAAATAATTTTTTTGTCTTAATGAAACTATTTGTATGCCGGCGCAAACCTCTTAAAAGATAAGATGTAAGATGCATAACTATAATATAATATTTCTATAAATAACAAAAATTATTTGAAAATATAATATTTTTAAAAAATTAAAAATATAAGAGATTGAATTTTTTTCCTTGCTGAGATTGAATTTCTTTTGGATGATTTAAAATGATGGTTTCTTCTTCTCGTTAAAACAAAATCGTACTTTTAGTTAGGAATTACAGAATAATTGGAGGAATTCAAATTCTCCGTCATCTTTCTTTGTCTCTCGATAAAATATTATTAATAAAAAGATTATATATCTTAATTAGCAGTATTTTTATTTTTAGAAAATTCTTTCGTTACCTTAATTTATTAAATGAGTACAACATCATAATGATATTAGTATATTTTTAATTTTAATTTTATTAATAATAACTGATAACTTATAAATAAATTAATTAAAAATTATAACAAACAAGTTATATTGTGACACATTAAAAAGGTATCAGTATCTTTATAAAAAAAGAAAAATATTAAAAAAACTTCTTGTTTTTAAGTTAGCAAAATATATATATATATATATATATATATATATATATATAAATGCTAATTAAAAGGATATATCATTTATGTACTTACAAAATATTGACATAATAAAAGTAAATTATGTTTTTAGATATGAAAATTGACCTTCGATTTATAAGAGTTCTATTTTATAAGTAAGTTATACCATTATCACTTTTAATTCAGAAAAATTAAACTTATATGGTTTAGTTCAAATAGACCTAATATATGGAGATACTATGATTGAAAAAAAAAAAAAGAAGATATATCATCTATACAGTTATATATAGACATTTGTGACTCACTACTTGTATATACAAGTGGAGCCATTTTATTAGATCAACAGTTGGAATGGACATCAATATTCATTTTATGCAATGGGTATTATATAATTGCCCAAAATTAAATATCAAGCGGAAGAATTTCTATTCTTTTGTTTATTTGGTAATATAGATTAATTAATTTGTTATCAATCTGTCAATCAAATTACACTTAAAAGGGTGAGCAATAGCTCAATTCATCGTGTTTCATAGTTCAAAACTTGATATTTACGTTACTAGAAAATGGCTTCCTATGCTGATTTATGTTTAAAAAATTCAGATAAATCAAAGTCTTCTGTTTGACTTTGTGAGTGTCGAAATACCTGTGTGTGAAAGACTAAAAGCATTTCACGAAAAAGCAAATCTTTTTTAGTATATTTGAAATGGTATATATATGAGTGGTTCCTTGTTTAGGAACTGGGTATCCAAGTAAAGTAATGCTGAAATGGAATAGGTTCAAGATAAAAGGAGCATAATGCCGAAAGAGAGATGCTGCCAAAGCTTGTAGAACAAGACGCTAGAAAGCAAAGTGTGAAAACAAATTGATTAAAGATGTAGAATAGGTTCCTCTCTTCTTCTTCACTACTGGATTTAACGATAGAGCATATTTTGTTTTAGAAAAGTAGACATAAGGGATTTGTTTTAGAATTACTGTCAAAAGAATGTTCAAGACTTTTTTATACAAAAACAACTTAGGCATTATTCTAACCAACAATTAATCCATAAATTAACTTTAAAAGATAAAATATTCTGTTAGAAATACTTGCAAAGCTAAACTTGTTGCTTGGTATTATAAATAACATGTACATTACTTAACATTATTTTTTACTTTTTTTTCTGGGGGGGGTATGAAAATCTTAGTTCCTAATAATGCTTGGTTAGATAACAAAGAAGGCTAGACAAAATGACTCACCGGAAATCGAACATTGCATCAATATTTCTCACAGAATAAGAGTTCTCTACGTCTTAAAATGTCACTTATTTAAGTTGACTGTGGAGTTTTCCTCTAAATAAAATCCTCTTCATTAAAAAGAAAAAAAAGTTGTGATGATACTAATCCTTCCTCTGTATAATGTGGTGATTTGATTTGATGATGTATTAGTTTGCTGTTGTTCTGATTATAGTAACTTAGTGGGAAAGCTTGTCTTAGGGCATCGCATATCTTTTTTGGAATGGTATAAAGTTGTTCAAAGGGCTTTCGTACTCATAAATCGCTCGTGACATATACAGCTTTTGGCTGTGTCTGGATAAGTCATTCTAAAGGATAAATGTAATTTTTAAGATTTATTTATAGGTTTAATTTTAATTTACTATTAATATAAAATTTTTTTACACTATAAACTCATTTGGATGAGCTTTTAGAAAAAAAAAACTCTTAAAAGATCTTTTATAAAAAAAGTAAAAATTATTTTATATTAAAATATAATATTTAATAAATACTTTTTTAAATTTAAATAACTCTTTTATGTTATAAAAAATATCTTTTTTAGAAAACACAAAAATCAAGCTTTTAAAAAAAACAGCACAAAGCTTCGGCCTTTTTCTTAAAAACTCATACAAACATATTAAAAAGTAATTTAAAAAAAAGATCTTTTTTTTATCAAAAGAAACATATATAAACGAGTATATTATATATATTGTAAAAATTTTTATACTAATAGTAGATCAAAATTAAATTCTTTTATTTATATAATTTAATTTTAATCAACTGTCAATGTAAAATATTTTTTATATTATCATTTATTCACATGTCATTTAATCTACACATCACAACATCTCTCCGTCAAATATACATAGGCATAGTTTGGATTAAATCCTTACTAAACTGAGAATTCCACTACTATTAAACTCAATAAATTTAACTAAGATAATAATTTTTAAAAATATCAAACATTTTTAATGATATAACAACGTATCATTGAACGATAATATAAAAGAAATTTTATGATAACAGTAGATTAAAATTAAATCCATTTCTTATTTCCAAATTCAGAATTTGAAGTTACGTTTACCAAGTTGGAATTTCTGAAATCCTTCCATTCTCTCCTCGAGACTCCCTTCCGTCAGCTTCGTATCCACACTCAGTGTTTATTCAAGTGATCTTGCTTCAAATTTTTGAGACGTTGAAGTTTGAAGAAATTAAGGGACTAGCCAGTGAGTTGTGGTGACTCGTTCTTGACAAAAGGCCAAGTTGCAGGGAGAAAGCAGCTATGTACAGCGGGGGAAGAGGAGAATGGGACGCGACATTAACGATGAATTGCATAACAAAACAATAAAATTATTTTTACATGTAGAAACTTGGATCTGAATCTAAACGCATAGCTGTGAGTTTCATTTGTTCAAAATATAACTAAATGTTGCAAAATGTTGAAAAGAATAATTATGGAACTTTCAAATAAAAGAAACCAAATGTTAAGGAAAGAAAAGAGAGAAAACCGTAAGAGAAAGGGGGAAGGTTAATTTGAGTCTGATTTGAGCATCAGTTTTAAAAAGCTCGATTTTGATAGCTACATGGAATAACCAATAAGCATTTATGATTTGATTTCGTTCATCATCTGCTCAAATTCTCATACTCGCAAATGAAGAGCGCCCTAAAAGAGTAAGAAAAAACAAAAAGATGAACAGAAAAGAAGAGAAAGGGAAGCCGTTGCTGATAGTGTTTGGGTTTAGGCAACTCCATAAACTCTATTCCAATTTATTTTGTAGTCAGTTTGATATTATCTTGAAATTAGGAGTGATGAAAAGTTTAAAGAATCTTTGAAAAGTTCAGTCCTATTTTTAAGGGACAGTAAATTGATACGATAAATTTAAAAAAAGAATTCTCTTTTACTTTATTTTCTATGTAATTAATTTTTTAAAAGTTATATTTTTATAATTTATCCTTTGAAATTTAGCAAGGATATTATAGTTTTTATTAAAATTTTATCGAATGAAATTAATTGTAGGTAAATTATTTATTAAATCAATTTATTTTATGATTAAAATTTTCATATGATTCTGATTGAAATTAGTTATATCACACCGATTTAAAGAGTCCTTTCACCTTTTCTTTTTTATATTAAATAGAACCGCTCAAATCCAATTTCACATGTAAACAACTGAAATCATAGTGATCCTAAAATCAAATTAATTCTTATTTTAACTATAAAATGAAACATTTAATTTATAAATCAAGTAATTTCTTAAATTTTATGGTTCCAAATACACTCTAAGAGATTTATTAGGAGTGTTATCATAGTTTAGATTGATTTATTTTTAAAAGAAAAAGTTATTCAAATCCAATCAATTGATTTTCTTATATTAAAAATTGATTGATTTTGTTCTAATTAAAGAATCAAATTAAAGCAAACTACCTCAATTATTTTGATTTGGTTCAATCAGTTTTGGCTAAACACTTCTTTTTTAAAAGAATTCATATTGAACTTCACTTTTTTTTATAACCCAATTAATAATAAATTAGCTAAAAAATCATAATAGAACCATTCATCAAATAAATATAATCAACAAACTATCCAAAATATTTTTTAGAAACAAAAACAATATGAAATTTAATTATTTATAAGTATATAAATTATAAAAACTATATGAGTTTATTTTGATTTTATTAATAAAAACTAAAAATTAAAAATTAAACCGATCTGTTTTTATAAAATATTTTAGTTTTTTAATTTAAATATGTTTAGTTCGGGTTATTATAGTGAAATGAGATTCATAACCCATTAAACGGGGGTTAGATTTTATTAATGGGTTTATATATTATGTATACTTAAAAGGGCTAGCCCAGCCCATTCGATCTAATTGGTTATTAGCCTTATTATAGGCCGTTTGCAAAACAACGAACATCAGCTGCAATAATTGAGCACAGAAAAAAAAAATAGAACAGATTATTACATTTTAGTTCATGTTTTGAGCCCATTCATGCACTTCAAGTTCTGTTCTTCAAATGCTGCGCGTACGTCGCCAAGATGAACATGACCATGTTCATAATTAGCAACAAGAAATTTTATACCATCTACTCCGGTGTCAACTGTCGAGTAGCATCCCCTGGTGCCTATTAATTTATTCAGAATTCATCTAAATTCTAGATTTAACCATGTCTCTCAGCCTGCGGTACGGGTGGTGACACCAACATTACAATATTTACTTAGGACTAGTCAAAAAAGACTAGTACACAACTAGCATACATGGTTGCAAGGGTGCAGATTGTGGTAGAATATTATGACATAATTACAAGATATGAGACTTGAGTCTCACATCAAAAGTATGGGATTCTAATATTAGGTTAATATATCTTTGAGCTCGCCCACTTCAATAACTAGCTTTTAGAGTATAATTTTTCAAATTTAACTATACCAACTCATTCTATCAAAATGATTATAATTATTTGGCATTTTCTATACCTAAATCTAATCTCACATGCATCTGGGCGTTTTCTCTTGGCTTGAAACGCTTGTATAGAATTTGAAAGTTGCACAGCAGCTAGCAATTAGGGTTCTAACTTGTATAGTAGTCGTCTGCAGTTTTGGTAACCACTGAGAAATCACGAAATTTTGCTAAAGCAAACGCAATCTAAATTTCTGACAAAATTTAAAATGTCAAAAGGAGAAAATCTGAGCATGTCTGAGAGGTTTGCATGTCCATTGAAATCCCTGTGTTGTAATGGAACCAGTCTCGAGAATTTTGTTTCAAAACGATTGAGGGGCAAAATTGTGGAGTAAATTCACACATAAGCATTCTCAAGGTCCTAGCAATGTCGAATTGACTAATCACCAGGACCAAGCTTGAGTTCTAACTACTTCTCAACTGCCTGCAATCTAGTTACTATAATTAAGTAGCTAGTTATTTACACTTAAACTTCAATCTAACTATATATTTATAGATTTTTGCTCACTCACTGTTTACTTAGGTTTATTGTGGTTTACATTGTAGGCTTGTAGCCCTAGTAACATCAACTTGTGCATCCAAACTGTAGTTATATATATATATCTTTCATAATAATACATATATAACCAAATTTCCCCCATTAACCTATGGATGGATTTGAAGCTCTCTTCAGAGTTGACATTGCTGAATTTCTCTACACCTCTTCCATAAACAGGATTATTAATATTATAGCCACTTTGATTAGGACAAATTTTACTCAACAGGGAGACAGATCATCAAAACAACTTGGCACCCTCTTTGATCATCAAAGCCTAGTGATCAGAGCTAAGCATTCGGTTCCATTTGCAATGTGAACACATATATAAACTATGTATTAAAATATAACTTCTGACCAAGCTTTAAAATTAAATATTACAGCTTACAACTGCAATTGCAATCATATTATTGCATTTTTAGGAGCCAATACAACTAACTTAATTTGTGCCACTTGCCAAAGAACTGAAGATTTGAAGCCAAAATTTCTCCACGACTAGATTCTTGACAATACCTTCCCATAAACATTGAGGTCTCTAGGATCAAGTTAACTACCTAGTCTATCAAATGTACTATATATATAATATATAATTTATAATTAATCTACGTATTATGTTGAGTGTGTATATATGTGTAGCGTTGAGATCTCTAACTAGTAACTACTATAAATAACAACCTCACTCAGATTACAAATGGCTTAGAGACCACTAAACCAAAGAAATGACAAACGAAACAATCATACCGTCATATCACAATGCTAACTCTCCTATGAACCTGTCTTTTCAATGCAACAATACAACATTTCACAAATTATTTTGAATATTATATATTTTGATTTACATAAGAATTCAACCTGATACCTCTATCCTAGCTCCACCATTTAAGCCATTTATACATGTTCATATGACATTATATATCTTCAATATTGAAAATATATATCTATAATTAAGAAGCCACTGGACAAGCTTATGATAAATAAACTTAATGGAGAATATATATTTCGTTTGTCATGGCTAGATCCCATATATATATGATACTGATGTATCGGTTTTTTTTTAGGCAATACTTTTAATTTAGCCCCCTTCACTCTCAATGATACTTGAGCACCTAGTATATAAATAGGAACTCAGAGTGATCCTGAATGGACATATTTCCTCGTAACATTCAAGGGCTTCATTGTAACTATAAAGTATATATAGTTGATTGGTTATGTCCAGCTTTAGCAAACTTTGTATATTGGGTGAGACTAAAGGAGTGAATAGTTATAATTAAATTAAAAGTTACTGATCAAGTAATCAAAACCCCCTACCCCAGAAAAAAGCAAACACTGAAGCTCTCTACATTTGAAATGACAAGATTTAATACCAAATCGATCTTAATAATTGAAACAAGGGTCTAAATTATTGAATGCAGCAAGGAAAATGGAGATCGGGTCAAAGATATTGATTTAAAATTGAAGAGACAGCAGAGGTATCCGATGATTTAAGTTGATCGACTTGCATTATGCGTCTATGTGGGACATCATCTTACATATTTGTGGGGGATACCACCGATTGTGGAAATGTTTATAGTCTCAACCAACTTGATGATTTTCTTTTCTTATCAGTGTTTGAGTCACTACTAACTTATTGCAGATCTATTTCATTATTCATACATGCGTTCATACAACATATATACATACATACATACGAACACTAAGTGTGTATGTATATGCATATATGTATGTATGTATGTATATGTATGCTGGACATTGGAATGTATTATATATTGTATATGCTACATATGCAAGTATAAATGTATAATGTTATTTATGCATGTAGCCATGTACATGTATATGTATAAACATGCATGATAGTCAGGAAAAAGAAACTACTAGAGAAAAAGTAATCACTGACTTACTATTCGTAGTTTAGTCTTTCTTGTAGTTGCATACAATCTCATTATTGATTCTATGTATACGTACATAACAAAAAGCATAATCACATCTATAAAATACCAGCAGCAATCTGCAAAACTTCTATGAAAGCCAAAGGATACCATGCATCATACACACTACTTGGAAGAAAATTCAAGGTTATTTTCACCACTATGCTTGATACTGTACTGATGCAACTTCATAAAGGTGAATACAGAAGAAGGACTTACCCAATATTAACTCAAATTCTTCGTCAACTTCATTCTAAATTCTCATTCAAATAACAAAATACACTCCTTGACACATAAAGACCAGGGAACGGTTTAAGTTGACCCAAGGATATGGCTAGAATCAATTATAACGCCAATTCCAGCACTGCAGCTCAAGTTATCCAAGGCCTAGCAACAGATTCAGGACTTTGCAATTATTTAGGGACCTGAAATGAATCAGAAAGAGGAACCCAAAATTATAAATGCATGAGATATATTCTATTAGGATTATAACGACAAAAATTTTGAAGTAAAAATTTCTAACATAGATCAGTTCCACAATGTGATTGTGGCCAAACCCTTTGTGGGATCAAACATCCAAGACTCTTTCCCTTAATTGTCACTAATTAAGATAAAAAAGAATTGTAAAAATGCAAGAAGATATAGTATGGCCATGATGCCTTTGCACAGTGTTTGGTAGTGGGGAAGACAGTGTATTCATGTACGGATGTCAGATATACATATAGCAGCACCAAAGAAAAGGACTTTTATATAATGGGCAATAAAAAAAGGAAGAGAAGAAACAAAAATTATAGAATAAGACAAGGCTTTAAGAAAACTAGAGATTTTGGGTTCTGGTACACTAATATAATGCATAAACCATGACACCAGCATACAAGAAACTTTCGACATAGCATCTAATTTTCCCTCAACCTCAGATCTTGAATCCTTTTTCACCTCCTATAATTTTTAGAACATAGTTAACAAGAAAATCTATATATATGAATCAAATTTTAAATTTTTATATATTAATTATCACGGGAGTTATCCCATTTGTGGAAGTCATAATAAGATAGTACGAATCCCATTTGTGGAAAAGAAACATTTATATATGCATATATAATATATTATATAAGCACAATAGAAATAATTACGAAATTTAGAAACCATAATAACATTGTCATCATCTTGCATATGTGAGAAGGACAAATTAAATAGAAAATGGATGAGAGTGCATTCCCTAGTCCCTACTACATGCTCATTCAATGTAAATGTTAAAAGAAAAAACTTTTTCTAAGGTAAAGTGAGTACTGTTATCATGCCATTATCACAGTTAACTATATATAATATACATGCGATTTAGGGTTTACGAACCCACGGGTTAGGGTTTACTATCAATGAAATGTAAGATGCACTAGGTGAGATAGAAACGAACCTACCTTCAAACGAACTTTGATGGGTTTGATGGAAATTTCCATTTCCAGCAATCTTGGTTTAGAAAATTCAATCAGTAAACATTCAACTACAGACTGCAGAGTTTATTGTCCATAAATGAGCTTGTTAATTGTTCAATTATGCCTTTATGATGCATATAATGTCAATGGTTCAAACGACAACCCTTTCACCCTTTCTTTTCCATGTCAACTTCTGAAAATAGCTGCAAATCCCATAACAGTAAGTCAAGAAATTTACCGTGATCCCGAAGAAGCCAAAAAGAGACTTAAATTTTACTGCATAGGCAAGTTCGAGCTGTCTCCGTTGGCCTTCAATAGATTCCTCTTCTTCTTTTTCTTCTTATAAGGGATCCCTCTAGCCTTGGCTTGGGAGTCCCTCACATCGCGTAGATATACTCTTATGGAGCCGCTAGCGAATGGATTTGTCTCAGGCAAGCCTCCATTTTCTTCGTACGCAGCTCTGAGCCTGCCGATGAGTGCATCGAGGCTTCCCCAAGCTTGTCTCAGAGGGCAGGTGCAAGGGCCAGGTGGCTCAGCTTGGCCGAAGAAGAGACAACCTTGCAGGTGCACTTTGGTCTTCCCGAACTGATCCAAGTACCGAAGGAAATCAAGAACATGGTTGGAATTGCACTGAGAAAGCGCCACTGGAGGCCTCTGGTTCCTCAGGTACTGCCCAAAAGTGTTCCAATCCCTCCTCTTCTGAGACTCATACCTGCTCAGGGGCTGCTGCTGCTGCTGCTGCTGCTGTTGATGTTGATGATCAGCAGCAGAAGCTGTAGCAGAGGATCTTGATGATGATCCTTCTGCTATATCTTTTCCTTTGCTGGACATGCCTGTTACTGATAAATCATTTAGTATTCCTTTTTCTGAAGTGAGAAAGGGAAGGTTTTTTGTGGGGGAGAAGACAATAGCATAGCAGTGGAAGAAAATGAAAAGAGAGAAAAATTAAAAAAAAGGAAAAAATTTGGAGATCACATCAAAGAGGGGCTAGTTAGGGGACATGGTATGGGACAAACGAAAGTGCTTTAGACCCTCTTTTTCTTCCTTCCCTGCATTATTTCTTGCTTTAATGGTACTATTAGCATTAACCATACTTTATTTTTTTTATTTTTTTGCCATATTTTTTTATTATTGTGCTTCCATCATCAAAGCGATAATTATTGGGTAACTTGGCCTAATTAGCACTGTGGTTAATACCTAATGACCATTTAGTATCAGTCTAGGTCGTCTAGCATTTAGGGGCTTGTTCGCCACGCAATAGCAAATTTGGAGATGGAAAGTTGTGATTTAACTAATGGCTTCCGTAACCTATCCCTATAACACATTGACATCGTAGGGAGTATGGTACTACATCTCTTTCACATGGTTGTGAAGCACAAAACTTTGTATTCAGATTTACCTTGAGCCTTTTACTAATAAAAGGAAGTGGGAGATGGTTTTTTTTTTAAACAGAAAAAATCAAAGCTTAAATTAAAAAAGCTTTTTCCTCTCTCTCACTCTCTCTCTCTCTCTCAGTTTGGAAAAAAGTGAAGAATGATTTCATGTGGAAGAATGGTCGTTACTTGCATAATTGTTCAAAGTATCTTAATCAGAAATATATACATATTGAGGGCCCATTTTGTAGCATTTCAGCACCTATAGTTTATGGTATTTATTATCAGAATATCCATATATATTTCATCTGCAAAAAACCAGAAAAACCCATGCGCCATGAAATTTAATTATTTTTTTCTTCATTTTTTTGGTTTCTTGAAATATATATGATACACAACTGGAACTAATTAACTTCCACTTTAAAAATAATTTTTTTCCTATTTTACTCAGTCCATTGTAAGAAAATTTACCAACTAAATCAACTAATTAATTAAGATAATATCTTTTTTCCTTAATTTTTGTGGTCTGCATTGTAAATGTCTTAATTTACCCTTTGAATCCACAACATACAAACATTTATACATTTAAAGGCACGAGAAAATTGTATTCTTTTTCTGTTGGAATTCCCCAGTGTCCAAAAATGGAAAGAAACCTTAATGAAAATGAAAGTTTTTTTCAATTTATGAACCCTACAGCTGAAGACTAATTACGAGTCACTAGACTCCACATATTTGAATAATTTGATTTTGACTCTTGCAGGAGAGAGGCTATGGAGATAAATAATATAATATTTTAAATTACCTAGCTGACCCTGAAAGCTTCTTCACATTATACATTATAATAAGTCGGTAATCATTAACTAAAAGCTTAGTGAAAGTTGAGAATTCTAAATGCCCACTAGCCTCCACACTGCTTAAGACTAATCCAAAATCTGAACTAAACTATATATATCTTTCTACCAGCATCATTACCAAATTGTCCCTTCATGTTTCTTGAGGATGGCCCCTTCACAGTGGAATTTTCTTGGGTGTTCTTTGTCACACCTTCACTGGCACTATCACCCAGAATTGCCAATTCACCAATCTCCAACAAATCTCTCCAATACTAAATAATATCTATTCGATTGTACTGATGTGGGGGGATGTGCTTTTGTTGTTTCCTTCAGGTTTCCAGTATCTTTCCTAACACTTGGACTTTACATGGAAACGTATACTCCAACCATAGCACTTTTGGAAATACACTTTTGCAACCTTTTTCCATAATTCTAGCAACAAGTCAAATTGTCCAATGTCTAGTGCAGTACATAGGAGTCCTTGGCCTTCGTTGAGGAACCTTCATGTATTTGAGTAGATAATGAATAAAGAGGAATTGAAGAAAGGTAGGTAGCTACTAGACTAAATTTATTTTTACTGCATGACGCTTTCCAAGGGCAAATTTCTTTTTCTTTTTTGTTGGTATGATGAACTTTTAGGATAAATGTCGTTTTCATTAGGATTGAGGAAAACGTCAATGGAAGAGAGATACATTAGCCAATGCAGCCTCTTTTTTTATTTTATAGGATTGTCAAACAAGTTTGAACAAATAGATCCTGCAAAGTGATGAAGTCAAACAAATTAAGCAGCCTCAAAACTGCATGTTATAAGGAAATCGTTCCTGTTATTTGATTGTGTGTAAGGTTTATTAGAATAAAAGTTGAGGAGCCCACAAAACCAACGTTCCTATGTCTATGTAAGTAAAATTAGGTAAAAAAAAAAAAAAGCTTAATTTGGTCAATATATTAGAAATTGGACTTGATACTTAGATAAACTAAATCTAATTTTAAGCTATTAACAATAAGTTCGATTCATAAACTTCATCGCAATCCAATCCAAGTGTATGTAATATAGTTATCCTTGTAATTTTATTATGTAAATAAAAGATTTATATATCATCTAGGTTAGACATTCTTTTGTATGGAATTTAGTTAGAGTTTAGTTCTAACTCATTTTTTTAATTTTATCTGGTTTATCTAACGTGTTGACTTTGCCTAAAATAAAAAGTTACCTTCTCACCCAAACGTGGATTTCACACCTTTCAAGGCCCAAAATGAACTCTTATGAGTATGCAGGCATACATCATTTTGACATCAAGCCAACATACTGTCGTACAATGCAAATTGCCGTTGCACAGTGCAAACCTCGATTTGGATTGGAGATGCTATCCAACCACACACGAGGCATGGTTAGTAACTTAGGATTCTATGTATCTATAAATTGGGTCGTGGATCGAGGCTTGGTCCATTTAGGTCCATAAAAACGAACATTATAGTTCCTTCAAATTTTGATGAAGTTTCATATTAACGATGTGAAACTTTCTTCATGACCTGCAACAGCACAAAGTTTTCTTCATGATCTTCAAACTTTAATTAGCATTAGATTTTATGGCCGATGTCTACCGTAACAAATGACACTAATCTATCATCAGCGTTTTCTCCGAGTTTGAGTGAAGTTCATAATTTTAAACTCTTCACAAATTTGATTATTCAGATTTTGATATTAGGTCAATATTTAAAATAATTAATTTTTTTAAATATATCATGTCAATTAAGAGTGCCTTTTAAGATATTTTAAATCTAATCTTGGTTAAAGCAAAAATTTACCAAACAATATTCTTTTCCAAAAAAAAAATAACTCTTCACAAATCTTCGTGTAGTCAAAGAAACTCATGATCAAGTATCCACTCAATGAAATCATATTTGGAAAACTAATCCTAAACAGTAGAGGTTCGATTTTTAATATGATTAAAACTGCCTTGTGTTGCTAGTTCAAGATGTATAACATTCTAAAAAATCAACTAATAAAAAGGGATGAGGTTTTCATGGCTCAAACTCTTGTTTGTAAGATTTTTATTAAGGGAAAAAGAGAAAAAGTCCCCTAAATTCTTCTCCCTCAAATAAGGGAAAATGAGAGAGAGTGTGGTTAATTTAAATTAAATAAGAAAAAAGTAATTCTCATTCACCCTACTTTAACCTCACTCTCAAATACCCAAAAGTGATTGATTATAATATAAGTGGACTGTTTTTTTAGGTAAATATTACCTACAATATCAATAATATTTGTAGAAATATCTTGCTCAAAGACTAAAAAAAACCTCACTCTCAAACAAGGAGAATGAGTTTTTCCTCCCTTCTTAATTTATTTAAACATATAAACAAGAAGTAACTCCTCTTCATCCATTCTCGTCCTTTCCTTTCCTTTCCTTTTCATATTTCTTCCATTCCTCACCATCTTCCCTTTTCTTCGATTCCCTTATCTTGTTAAGTTGGGGTCGGTAGGACCGGTGCACTCATTAAGCTTTAATCTAGAGGAGTTTATATTTTCAACACGTAAAATTAAAAGAATAGGGATGGCAATAATTCTTATGTCCGTGAGAAATCCGCAAAGATTATTTTCGATGTGATAGGGGATAGCTATCCATTTAATAAATGGGGTAGAGACGAGGATAATAATATGATCCATATGGATACCCGCAGTATTCGTAAAATATTTTTTCACTTTTAACATTTTACACATATTATAATTTTTTTCTTTTGAGATGATATAAGAATCAATATTTTTTTATATATTATTTTACAATAATTTTTTAGTAAATAAGCTCATAATAATAAAAATTATTGAGAAAAAAATATATTATTTAAATAATATATATTTATGTGAATTGATTATTACAAAATATAACTGAACTTAATATGTTATTTATTTATAATATAATATTTAAATTTTGTAAGTATTTTAACTTATTAAATAAAATTTTATATAATATTAAATTTTATTTATTTATATTTTTAATCTATAATTTTTAAAAATTTTATTTTAAATTATTAAATATTCACAAATATATGCAAGCGCGTACCATCTCTATGTAAGGATTAGAAATGGATATCTGCCGGCACCCGTTGACATAAAAAAGTGATTGAAAGAAAAAAAAATTATTTTCTCTTGTCTTCCAATCTTGAAATATTTCTTTCTTATTTTTTTATTAACAAATAACATAAGATGAAGCTTTTTCGTCTTTTCACTTTCGTGCTTTTTTATAGGAGACTTAAGATTAATGTGTGTAACAAGGGAAGTTAAACTTAATTTGACAAAGCAGCCTCGATAGCATTATCCCAAAATCAAGTATTCTTTAATTAATAAAAAAATTTATATTAGTGTAGGGATATCCCAATAATTAAATTTTAATTTATAAAAATTCAACTATTTGATTTGTTTGCTATCTCAAACGGCTCATTTTTTTTTTCATTTATAATCAGTAGTTGTTTAGCCCACATTTCACAAGCGCAAAATTTATGTATTTAATAATAGACAATAAATTTATATTTCTATTAATGAATAGATATATTTCGAGAAATAAGCTTATCAAGAGCTAAGAAATTATTTATAATAACTACTTGAATGGAATCACTTTAATATATAATATAAATTTATTGACAAGCACTTTCATTTTAAAATGCACACTGTATTAGTGTACTTTTTTAAAAAGTCAAATCTATTATAATATAAAAACAAGGCTCTATCATTCTCGTCCAATATTTTATGGATATTTTAGTCTTTTTAATTTTTTATCATATTTAAAATCATTATCAACTCTCACTTTTTAAGTTTTCTCTCTCTCCCGTCTCACTCGTTTTTTTTCTCTCTCCACTATCTCAAGATCAATCAACTCTTTCATTTTTTCTGTGTCTCTGAGTCACGGGCATCAGAAAACAGTCGCAAGTTGGATATTTGAGTGTTAACTTTTAAACCCCTTCTTTATCTATTTTTTCAGCAAACTCATTTTTTCTTTTTATTTTATTTTGATCTTAGCATTCTTTTCTTATTTTATAAATAAAAAATAAAAGAAAATTTATTTTCAAAAGATTGAAATCAGTCTTTCAATAATTAATTTTTTTATATTAGTGAAGTATTTTTTGAAGTAATTTTTTTTATTTAAAGATATAAGTGCCATCATTTTAATTTTTTAAAAAAATTTATCATCAATTTAATGTCTAAATCTAAAAAGTGATATCAAAATTTTCTCTCTGTGTGCGGATAGAAATTAAATTAATATAATTTTAATGATTGAGAGATTATATTAATAATAATTTTATATAATTAAGAGACTAAATTGATGACTTTTTTATCATTGAAGAGTTAAATTAAGATTAATTTCTTTCAATGATCAAAATAATGTTACTTTCTTAATTTATAGATTAAATTAATAATAAAATTCGTTAAAGGATTAAGGTGATAACATGTATTTTAAGATAATTAAAAGAAGAGTTTATTCTTTTTTTTTACAACTCATTTTTATTTTATATGGGTATTAATTTTTCTCTTTCTATAAATAAAAATAAAACATAATTCATTAAAAAAATTTGAAGTCGATCTTCACGTTACACTGCAAAAATAATTCAATATGCGTGTGCACTTTTTTTTTCACAACTGAGCCCTTCTTCTTTCACTTTTAGTATGTTTGGGATAGCCTAATTATAAAAGAAAAAATTACTTGTTTTATAAAAATTTTTTAAAAAAAAATTTAATTATAAATTATTTTAATAACAAAATATGATAATTTAAATAGCACTTTATTGCAACACCATTCATTGTTTTCTTCGCATCCTAAAATAATAAAATAAATAACCATTTGTTGCTTATGGAAGTCGTGGACAATCTCTGCATTTAATTTATACTATCTACTTTTTTAATTTATAAAATTATTTTATTTATTGAATGTTAAAAAGTAAAACAAATGTAAATAATATAAACTAAATCTTTAATTTAATCCTTCAAAAATTTTATTAACATCACTTTGATCATATAAAGAATATCGACATCAATTTAATTCTTGAATTATAAAAAATAATATTAAAATTATTTTTTTGTGTATAGGTAGAAACTAAATTGATATAATTTCTATGATTGATTAAGCAAATTAATGTTAGATTTATATAATTGAATAACTAAATTAATGACTTTTTTTTATATTAGAGGATTAAATTAATATTAATTTTTTAAAAAAGTAAAATAATATTTTTTTTATAATTTAATGACTAAATTAATGTCAATATTTTTTAAATTAATTTTGACATAATTTTTAGAGAATTAAATTAAGGGTTTATATATATATATATATATATAAGAGATGTATTAAGTGAGAGCATTTTTTATTATGAGATGTGAGAAAAAAAAAATTTTAACTATTAAACCATCTATGAATAGTTAGGATTAAATCTTATTAAAAGATTACATGACCACTTAAAAAAATCACATAATTTTATGTTTTAATCTTGACCATTCATGCAAGATTTAATAATCAAAATTTATTCTTTTTACTCTCATAATAAACCATTCCTCTCACTTAATATGTTTTATATATATATATATATATATATATATTAACAATCAATCAGAATTTTACAACTCATTTTTTTCTCGTCCAATATTTTATGGGTATTTTAATCTTTTTAATTTTTTATCATATTTAAAATCATTTCTAAGAAAATTTTAATTTTACCTTCACTTTTAATTTTACCCAACTTGCTTCCTTTTTTAATTGGTACGAACTTTATTACTAACATTTTTCAAGCTTAAAATGAAGTTGTCCAATCTTGAGAATAGCTAAATTTGTGATTTGCAAACCTTATAATCACATCCAATTTCTCTAAAACACTCAAAGCAGTGAATTGTTATTAGTATATTTGGAATGTAATTTTCTCCAGATGCTGTGCTTTTTTGAATGATCATAATATCAATATCTAGATTATAATGAAAATATTATAATTACTAAAATTATGTTTTCTTTTGATTAACATATATATAAATTTAGGATAAACTCTCATTTTAATTCTTAAAAGATATATATGTCATCATTTTGGTACTTTAAAAAATTTTGATATGAATTTAACTCCTAAATCATGAAAGTGATTTCAAAATTATCTTTTCATGCATGAATATAAGTTAAATTAATATAATTTATATGATCGAATGATTAAATTGATATTAATTTTATATCAATAAAGAACAAAATTAATGACTTTTTTTAATGATTGAAGGACTAAATTAATATCAATTTTTTTAAGATCAAAATAATACTTTCATGATTCAAGAATTTAATTAATACTAAAATTATTTAAAAAATTAAAATGATAATACTAATATTTTTAAAGGAATAAAAAAAAATTTACTCCATAAATTTATCCGAATAAGGAACTCAACTAGTTCAGAGAAACATAATGGCCATAGCCTCATCACCTAAAGAGGCATTAATGAAGCAGCCCATGTTTTGCTTTTGCATATTACTGTGACATGTTTTGACATGAAGCATCTCATATTCAACTTCAATCAATTTTTTTGTTGCGGTCAAAATCTCGATTACCTTCTAGCTGGCCTTAGCCTCAATATTACCTAATGAGACACTAAGCAGCCTCAATATTACCTAACAAGGAATTAAGCAGCCCATGTTTTGCACATTAGATAAGATCTCAATTACCTTCTAGTTCTCCAAGACATGTATATAATTTACACATGCTAAATATTTTAGGTTTATACATCTAATGTTGACATAAAATCGTAAAACTGCCAAAATTTACAAATTAAAACCATTGTATTATACATTAAAATTTACGGTGATTTTTACAAAATGACCGTAATACACAGAATGATGAATGCAATTTCAACACTTGACAAATTGTCATAATTTGCAAAAAAAAAAAATTGTTGTTATATATATATATATATATATATATATAGTGATATACTTTAATGGTTAAAATAAATAATTAGTTCTTATAATTTCATTTGATTTGAATTTTGATCCCTCTAATAATTTTTTTTATATTAGTCTTTATAATTTCACTTATTTAGATTTTGGTTCTTGAATGACCAATACCTTAATAATTAAAAGTTATAAAAACTAATATTTATGGAAAAACATAGAGACTAATACCTTAATGAATATAAATTATATAAATTAAAATTTAAAATAGTAAAAAATATAATGATCAATACCTTAACGATAAGAATTAAAATCTAAATGAGTAAAATTATAAGGACTGATATTCAAAGAAAAAAATTACAAAAATCTAAATCTAAATCAAGTAAAACTGTATAAACTAAATATTTATTTTAACCTAATTTAATCTTGAATTAGACTCTTTTAAAATATAGGGTGTTGGAATATATTTTTTCTGTCTATTTTTATTTATTGTTTTAAAAAATTTAATTTATCTCAAATTATCTGTCATTTAAAAGGATCAATGAAGTATTAATTAATTTTTTTCAACTATATTCTTATACTTTAATATCTCTATTAAACCCAATAAGTGCATATTAGGAAGAGATAATGTGAAATTAATAAAATAAAAAAAATAATTTAGTCATATTAATCTATTATTTTTTTATAATTAAGGATATTTAATAACTTTTTTAATTCATATACAATAACCTTAAATGACAAATAAAAATAAACGAGAAAAATATTATTACATCAAATCAAATATCAAGCTATTGTGGCATATATATCATTAAACTTGTTAAACATAATTTTCTTGGAAAGTAATTGGAAGTATTATCTCGATTGCATAAATCTCCTTAATATATCTCGATCAGATTGCACTATATGCTCGTCCAATTTATATACAATGTTGCATCTAACATTATATTGTTTATATAGAATTTTTTTTTCGGTCAAATGTTTATATAGAACTTGAAAACTAAGTTTCATACTGTTCGATACGGGGCAAGATTCCAAACTTGACGCTCAGTCAAGTCCAGTGCAAATCCCAAACTGTGCTTAGTCGTGTGCAGATTAGAGATGTTTCTAAATCATAACTTTGAGATCCCTTTTTAATTTGATATCATTCAATTAAGTACATATTTGGTATTATGAAAAAAAAGAAAATAAAAAAGAAATGAGAGTGAAAGTACGAATGGAGAATGGAATGAATATTTTAAATATGAAAAAAATGATGTCTTAAGGATTAGACATTTACTATATGATTTTTCTACTAAATAAGTAAATGAGAATATGTTATTCTTATTCTCATTCTCGTTACATTTCATTCCTTTCCGTCATATCAAACTGGTAATAAGTGTTTTATATATGTCTATATGTATCTCTTAGAGTAGTAGGGTTGAACTCAATTTAAAGACTAAATCAACATGTTGGTGCCCGAAAGATTAATATACTGACTTCGTATTAATCCCTAAGATATTTTAATTTCATCCATTGTCCCTAATAGATTATGTCATCATTCAAATTAGTTTTTAAAAAATTTAAAAGTTAATTATATTAATTTTTAAATAAAGACTAACTTGAATGATGAAATTATCTATCAGGGACCACGATGAGATTTAAATCTCTTACAAACTAATGTAAAATTAATAAAATATTTCAATAACTAATTTTATAATTTAGTCCAATTTAAATAAAACACTCATCAAGAAAGAAACACACAAAATTTGACACAAGAAAAAGGACAATTTTATTGGGAGAGTGTGACTAGACCCTAGTCTTTGGTAGGTGGTATTTAATTTATTTCACATACAAATCTGAAATAATCACATACCAAGCAAACTTTAAAAAAAATTGTTATTAAAAAAAAAAAGGATCACGCACTGCACAATACTCCTATCATTGTAGGATTTGGGAGAGGGTTAAATGTACACAGCTTTACTCTCATGGGTGATAATGCTATTTTCACGAATTAAACACGAAAAAATGCCTATTTGTTTTAGATTTTTGAGAATGCAGAATCACTTTTGGTTTTCAAAAAATTTATTGTAATAAAAGTGTAACTTGTTTGGGTAGTTTTCAAAATCAATTCTTACAAATTTTTAGATTATAGAATTAATTTTTAGGTAAGTAAGATTTAATTTCTTGCTTTTGCAGTAATTATAATTAATTCTAGGGATGGCACCCATAAACTTTTCAAGAGTGATTGTACTTTACAATTACACACCATCCAAAGAAACTCAATTCTTTTAAATTAACTTTTTAAATATCCTTTTTAAATGTAAATCAATTCTTTTAACATCATTCTTTTAAAATCAATTCATCTAAAATCTGAAACAAACATATACCCTTACTGGAGTAAAAGCCAAAAGTCTAAAATAGGGGTGAATCGTGCAAATACACTTAACTGGAATCGCGTTTCACAACTAGAAAAAACGTTAAAAACAGTCCATTAATCTCAGCCATATAGGACCCACTGAATTGCACAGACTAGGGAAAGATTGGGGAAAACGACACCCGAGAATCACAGGCATGCCTTAGAAGAAGTTTCGTGTTCAATGTATCATATGAGGAATGGCTACTCTGCCCACCATTACTAGTACGTACTTGTGCCTTGCTGGTCACTAGTGTCTTTGTGGTCTTTTTGAGGAAGGAATGGCTGGCTATGCCAATAATTGAGAGAAAATGATGACATCTTTCAACTTATCAACCTTTTTCTCCGTTTGATTAATTTATACTTTACAGGTGCAAGTGCCACAAAATGTTTTAGAATATGAACAAAGAGATATCAATATCATGACTCAATAGACTCTCAATCTTATAGTTATTGGTTAAATTATTTAATTTAAGATGGTGAAAGCTTTGATTTTATATATATAGGGTGGATATCCTATTAACCATATATAAATCTTGGCATATTTATAATATTTAATAACTTTTTATAGATGTTATACAAAGTAAATCAGTTCTATAAAATTTTATACAGATTAAAAACTTGTTAATATTTCAATACATTACTTTTATTAATGTATAATATATTTTTAAAATATAAATAATATTAATTATTAGACTATATACTTATGAATATTTAATATATTTAAAATTTAATATGTACAATTATCAAAATGATATTACTTGATTCAACAGCTGAATTGGTTAAATTCGTATTTTATAAATATACATATATATATATATAGTAAAATAAAATTCAAGTTGAAGAAAAGATTTGTTCTAGTTCAGGCATGTTATCGAACTCATTGAACACTTACAGAGATAGATATATATATATATATATATATATATATATATATATATATATATATATATATATATGTTTTTTCTTAATTATTAATATGTTTATTGGAAAGATAAGTTTAAAAATAAGAAAAGTGAGAGAAAATTTGAATCTCATATCTGGTAACCTAGATCAGATTTAGGAATGGGCTAAAGTGAATAATAAATGTACCAAAAGTTTGATCCAACAAATTGAGATTTGCAAACTAGGACAATTGTTATCTTTATTAAGGATGGGGAGAGACAATCTTAAATGGTTTCCAACTCGTAAAGTGCTAGTGTTTTATTCCTTTATTTTATTTACATGACCAACTTTTTTTTTTATTCTCGTAATTTTTGCTTTGTTATAATGATGCAAGATCATGCATCAACATCAGTAGCTTTTTCATTTTGGGTCATCAAGAATCACTTAATTAAACTATGATAGGAAGATTAAGGCTTTCTTTACCCTTTTTTATTAATTCTAAATTTATCTTCTTGTCCTCGGAATAAGATCTTTCAAATTAATGCTTCCATTTTCCAAATATGTTCTCCGTAATAATAACAACCATTTGTAATAAGAAAGAAAAATTCCAATGCCAAAATAACTGTAATTGAAGTATCAATCCATATATAATTAAAATAGTAAAAATATTTTAATTTTTTTTTTGTGAATACTTTTTAAAAATAATTTAGGTGGTAATTTATTTTTTATTATAGTATAATATTTGTATTAATTAGAAGATTTTGCAAATCAATATTTTAATATTTTAGATAAATTTAATGATATATTTTTATGCCATCAATTATTTCGAGAAGCAGTTAATTAGCTCCAATATTGATTTTCATTCAGAAAATGTATTAATTTTAATACACTTAAAATTGATATAGTCATAATTAGTTAGTTATTGAATCTTTGATTCTCTAAACATGCCAATCTAATTTCATTGTAGTATGTATTATATATTATCTTTCTGTAGTTGTTAGGGAGTTAACATTTGTTAATTAAAAAACAAGATATTTGAACATGATTCCTCATTTTTTGTGGTAAATTAGGTTACCGCCTGAGTTATTACTCAAGTGATTATTTATATATTGTCTAAATAACATGACAATAAATCAATAAACTTGAATAAAACGAATTTCTTAAATATACTTATCATGTTTGTGAATAAAAAGTGTGTGTCAAAGTAACTCAAACTTGAAATGGTAGGATACTAAAACTTTTTAACGGAAGAAATACTTTTCTTTTTACCTTTTTAAGGTTTAAATAGGAAAAATAATTTAATAAAAAATTTATACTTACATGTGCATGTGTTTGGTAGTAATTTGTCTATTAAATTTAAAATATAGAATATTGTCTTCATCAATATATATATCTATATCTATATATATATATATATATATATATATATATATATATATATATATATATATTGTCTGTTGTCAATAAGAAAACAAGTATGGGACCAATATTAACTATGTTATGGGAACAAAAACAAAATTGTATAATACAATTCAAAAAAAGTAAATTTAGTTAATGGGGCAATTTGCCCCACTATACTTTGTGTAATCCGCCATTGAATTCATGGTCCATGGACAACAGAATACAATGAAACTATTGTTCAAAACTTGGGATAAGTCTTGAAATATATATATATATATATATAACCCTTTAATTTTTTTCCGAAATTTAGAGTAAGATTGCATTTTTCTTGTTATTCGATTTTTAGTTTAACGTGTTTTATATCAGCAGTCTTTTTGTTTTTTACAAAAAAGTATTCAAGTATTCTGGAATTACTAAACTAAGTCGTTTCTTGAACAATTTTTAAAAATACATTTCTTACATTGATTTAGTACATTTAGGATAATTAATTCTTTTAAGTTTTAAACTTAAATAATTAAAATAGAAAACACACTTCCTTAATTATTAGGTAAACTCCATAAATTATTTTATATCATGAGTTTAATCCTTATCTAAGTCTTTTTTTTTTTTGTCTTTTTTTCAGGTCCTAAAACCTCTTATATAATGAAAAAATAAAAAAATATATATATAGAGGGTGTCCACAACGACAACCTCCTATGCTATAATTTGTTTGTTTATGTCATGCTTTGTCTTCTGTTTCAAATTTAAGTAACTTTTTTTTTTGTATAAATTAAGAATATTTTCGTAAAATTTAATTTATTTAAATTATTTTATAAGTTTAATATCTTCGAGTTGAAAGTCAAATGATACAGTTCTCTTCATAAAATATAACTTTCAAAAAGACAAATCATAGTTATATATAAAAGTAGATATTTATTTTAATTATAGAAATATATGAGTAATATTACATTAGTTATTTATTTTCAGGCGACATGAAAATAATTTTCAGTCGTAGTTCTTTTTTTTTGGTACAGTCCTTGTTTTATTTTTTGTTCAAAATTCACTGTCCATGTTCGGACACTTGGGGAAACCACATTAGGCACTTTGGGTTCAGCACCGATAGCAGTGAGGCCCATTAAAAGGGTCTATGTGGGAAGTCTGGCCAACGATTACAAGGCCCATTGTTGTTTCTTTTATACTTCTGTCAGTATAATTTGATATTTATACATATTTTGTATAATACATTTTCTTAGATAATTTCGTGTTTAGAACATAATTTTAAAGTAAAAAAATGCAAAATAAATTGCTCAAATCTATATATTAAAATATTCATTAAACAAAGCACGTGAAAACATATAAACCTAAAAATATTTATTAATCATAAAAAAGTTTAGTTTTAATTTATTACCAAATATCAATATAACATTTTTTACATTATCATTAATTATGTGTTAACACATTATTAATAAATTTAATTTTTTAAATAGTTATTATCATAATATCAAATTCTCTTAATAATGTATCAAAACACTTTTACACTAAAATCAAAATGAAATTTTCATAAGAACATAAATGTGAATTGCTACTCAAATTATCAAACTGATAAAATTATAAACAAATCTTTCAAACACAAAGAATGTGTTCAACAGTAATATTACTAACAAACTTATTCTAAGCCATTACAAGTTTTTAATAAATTTAAATTGTTTTTACTTCTCAATAACAAGTAATTTAGAGTAAACTCCCTTTTTTGTTTATTTAAAAATATAAGTATTATCATTTTAGCTCTCTAAAGAATATTGTCATTAATTTAATCTCTAAATTTAAAAAGTGACATTATTTTAGTCTTTAAAAAAATTAATCCCTTAATGATTAAAAAATATTATTAATTTAATTTTTAAATTATATAAAATTATTATTAATTTAGTCTCTTAATTATAAAATTTTATCAATTTAATCACTGTCGATACCAAGAATGATAATTTTAATGTTACTTTTGAATTAAATGACTAAATTAATGACAAAATTATTTAGAGGACAAAAATAATGATACTTATATTTTTGTAAGACAAAAGAAGAATTTATTCAATAATTTATTATAATTAGAAATAACTAATGGGTAGAGTTAAAAGAAAAAAGAAAAAAAGAATTAAAATAAGAAAAAATAATTAAAAAAAAGGTGAAAATAGAAGGAAAAAAAAGAGTAGAAGTTCGATGAAAACAAAAAGCGAAACAGCCCACTACCAAAAATCAAAAGAGGGTCCAAACGGCCCAGAAATACGCTGAAAATTAATACAGGCCTTCGGCCTTGTCAACTGAGAATTGGTAAAAGGCATGGGTCAACAATATAACATGCAGTAAGAGCGAGAGTGACATGTTATTATCTAATATTTTATTAAAATATATATAATATTAATTATATTATATTATTTATTTTTTATATAATATATCAAAAGAACCTTTATAACACAAAATTCGTTGTCAACGCATTAGACTGAAGTTATGGTGAGAAGGTCCACATCTTGAACTCAAGTGAATAATTTATGTATTGCACAACTTGAATAGTGAGGGCTGCCGAAGTCCCATCCAATGACATTATAGGCTCAACCATTCTTCGTCAATGACTCTGAAATCCCAACCAATTTATATAACCACGCGGTCCTTTTGATAGGAACCCCAACTGGTTATATAGCTGGTCTGATAAGCTACTAATTTAATAGCATATGCTTGACAAGGGCACTGTGCTTATCAAATATCAATCACCACATGTGGAAAAGTCTCTCAACACTAATATTTAGAATGGAAGGAGAGAACCAATAAGAATTAATTGTGGTAATAAACGAATTATGTTTTTAAAAGAGAATTAAAGTTCAAATTTTAAAATAAATATTTATTTAAAGGACATTTTGATTAAGAGATTAATATAATAATAATATCTGTTGAAATACTTTAACTAAACCCAAAAAGAATAGAGTGAGGGAGTTGAATAATAACTTGAGACTATGGATACCTTTATTTGACAAATTGTGAAATGTTTATTAGTAATTAATTTTTAAAACAGATATTTAAAATGTATAAAACATAACCAATTATGTTAATAAATGTTTTGAAATCTTTTTTTTATTTTTTTGTATAGTGGAAAGAAATCAAAAACTAGTTACGAAGGCGAAAAACACCTAAACAATCAGCAACAAGAAAAGGAGACTGACCCAACACCTACGCAAATAACAAATGTTTGACATCTAATTAGAGTATTAATAAAAAAATAAATATAAATATCGGAATAATTTAGGAGGTTGAGAAAATTTTGCACATAATTCAAAAAGATGTTTGAAAATGAAAAGTGTTACCATAGGAAGCCAACTTCGAGCTTGATTCATGCAAGGCGTGCACAGCAAAATATCAAATTCAAAGGTGTTGATAAAACCAAAACAAGCTACCTCATTTTTATCAACGATTATAGAAATGTTGACGAAGACGAAGAAGAAGATTCTTTTGTTTGAATGAGTGAATACCTCATTTTTTTCAATTATTATTTGCTTAATTCCTTTATCTTTTTTACATGATTGTCAGAATAATGGAGTTTGATGTTAATAAAATTTATGAGCAATGTTAATAAAATTTATAAACAATAAAATTCCTTTATCTTTTGTTTGAAAGTTGATTTTTTGTTTTACAGTAAGTGCTGATTTTGTTCCAAAAGTCTAAAGATTGAAAATGAAAGGCTACATTTTTTTTTAATTTTCTTTACATTACTTAAAGAAAAGCATCTTATAAGTGAGATTTTAAATTAAAATAATAATAATTTCATTTGATTAAAAGAGATTTTCAAAGGTCAACCGAGATCTGTTGTTAACATTTTTGTTAGCATCCAACAAATTAAAGATCTGTTGAACGAGAATTACCAAACATTTTGGAAGCTATCAACTTAACTACTACTAAATTAAAATTAAGGTATAAAATATGTTTGGATTAACTTATTATATATTTAAAAAATTTATAATAAAAATGTTGCAAAGAAAATTTTTAACTGAAAAAATAATTTTACGTAAATAGTGTCTTTGCGGTTAGTTTATTGGAGTTTCATTGTGATCAGATCCAGAGTTACTAATATTTATGGGTTTGTCGTCTCGTTTGGTTTGTATTTTGAAGTTTTTTGTCTTCTTTCTAAGGCTTTTGACCCTGTTCTACACTTTAAATATAAGACTTTTTTTTTGTTTCAATTTAAATATAAGAATTAATTTTAAGGTTCACATAGAACAACTTTGTCATTCTGTTTAAAATCTTTAAAAAATAGAATTGAATTGGTTTAATTTAAGTTGAATTAATTTAATTTAATTTAAAAATAAATTTTTATATTTAAAAATTATTAAAAAATTAAATTAATTTTTATTTTATAATTTTTAAAATAAAAATTTATATTTAAAAATTAAATTACTTTCTAAAATTTATAATTTTAAACATACTCTTTCAGATTGTTTTCAGTTATATGTATTAACGGAAAAGTATTGTTTATCCTTTTGAAGCTGTAAAAAGATAAATTGATTTAAAAATGGAGTTAAAGCTGTTAAATTTCATATATTCAAAATATAGTATGTGTGTTTGATACGAAGGTAAAAAATGTGAAAGGAGATAGAATTACTTGACATAATATATTTTGGGTTTTTTTTATTTTAAAAAATAAAATATAATTTACATTTTTAAAATTTTATGAAGATAATTATTACAAAATTTCATGAATGGTGTAGCCATTGTTACATCAGGCAAATATCTTCCCATAGATAAAATTAAATTTTAAAACAATATAACAAATAAAACAGATTGGCAAACAAAATCTCCCACGATCAACACCTCTCTTCCTCAAGGCCACAACAACGAATGCGCAGATCGACAGAAGCACCAACACAGACGCAGGCCAACGTGCATCTCTCTTGCTGCCTACGCTCCGCTACTCTAAGCAATTACCATATGAGTTGACTCTCTGTTTTTGTTTGCATCATAAGTAAAAACTGAGAAAATTTTCAGTTGACATACCCTTTTAAACTTAAAAACTATCATTTTTCTTCAATTATATATTATCATATTTTTGACTTTTTATATAATTATTATTTTAATTAAATTTATTTAATAATTTAACAACACATAATTAGAAGATTGTGTAAAATATTTTATACTGATAATTAATCAAAATTAAACCTTGCTAATTAACACAAATAAATATGTATAAATCCTAAACTTTAAATCTTAAATACGAAAAATTCTGAATCAAATGCCACACCTGACTATTTTCTTATTTTGCTACCACCTATACTCATATCAAATTCTAAAAGTTATTTTCTAATAAATAGCATTGCTCTTTCAAAAGTTAGAGAGGTGTGCAGAGTCCGAATTTAAACATTTTAAGTGAATTTTTTCTTTGTGTTATCATATCCCATAAAGGAAAGAGCTTGTAATTAACTTAATACATTCATAAAATATATTAGTCAAAAGAAATAAAATTAATAATGTTGTTAAAATCTTAACAAAGTCATAAGAGAGTTTATGCAATTTAATTTTAGTTATAATTTAAAAATTGTAATAAAATGCACTTATTAAAGCATTTGATTAAAGTACCAATTTGATTTTATTTTTATCTTGATGAGTCTCAATTCATTGAATCGAGATAACTAATAAGACATATACTCAAATATACTTTAAATTATTCACTATTATTTTTTGTTTTGAAAATAAAAATATAAAATAAAAAGTACACCAAAAATGATGTAACATAACACTAGAAAAAAAAGAGGATAATGCCATAATGTTATAGACACATGACCATTTTTTCATATTTTTTATATTCAACTAATCATCACTATTTTTTTCTCTCTCTCTTTCTCTTTTTCCTTTTTTTTTTTCAACACTATTAGTCAACAAAGGTATATTTAAGGGATGTGATGAAGGAAAGTTTATGCCCAAGTATCATTGTCCAAAGAAAAGAGGGGAACTTTACTTTTTTGGTATACAAAATATAAAATGTATTGTGTTGGAGTGGAAGGGATTTGAACTTCTATTTCCGTAAAGACAATTCTCTACCAAAATCACTTTTTTTTTTTTGGTTTGCTACCAAAATCACATGGCAATGTGCCACACTGCCACTCCCCTAAATGAGCCTTCAAGTGGATAAGCCTGTTCGAAGTATTGATCATTAAGTGTTGTTGGTGTCATGATGTTATTAGTTAATTATTATTTCTCCCACCTCAAATGCTAAGTTCTCAGTAGTGCCAACCAACTCATAATAAATAAAAAATTTATTATTATTTTTTATTACCAAAAAAATTATTTTTAATTAATTGAGAGTGTACAAATTTTTTCTATCATCATTTTATCATATATTGACATATTATTAAAGGATTTGATCACAATAAAAATTATTTATGAAATTAAATTTTTTAATAATATATTAATAGATGATTAAATGAGAGTATATAAAATTTAATATTAAATTCCAAAGAAAAATATAATCAATGTATATACGGATGTATGTTTGAGTGATAATAATGCACCGACAAGTCCATAAACGGTGCCTATAAAATAAATATATGTATAAATTTGACCCAAAGCGGTGCCTATTATTTCTTTGTTAAAGTGGAATTCAAATAAAGACAAAGCTGATACACAGTCATCCAAATCCAAATTTGAAGTATAACCGTCTAAATAGAAACCGATTAGCAACCATCTGAATTTCACCAAACATTGGGAGCGCTTCCAGAAAGCACAAGGATAATCATATGAGTATTGCTATATTTTTTTAATATTTAATAATATAGTATTAAATAACAAAATAAAATATATAATATTTTAAAAATATAAAAAATATTTAATATTTACTTCATTTAATAACTAATAAAATTATTTTTACCAAAAAAATGTAAGAGTAATTTTTTTTAAATTCTTTAAAAATATAAGTGTCATTGGTTTGATCTTCTAAATATTTTTGATAAATTAATTTAGTTTTTAAATTATAAAAATAATATTTATATTTTTATGTATACTAAATTAATATATTTTTTATGATTAATGGAGTAAAATGATGATTTTTTTATGATTAAATTGATTTAAATTTGTTTAAAAGACTAAAATGATATCACTATTTATGATTTGGAGACTAAATTAATATATAATTTTTTTAGAGAACTAAAATGATAACACAAGTATTTTTAGAAGATTAAAAAAAGATTTAATCAAAAAATAATTAAAAAATTTATTAAAAATGAATTAAAAAGATATTAAATTATTTTAATCATATTTATTTGTTTAATGAACTGTTGTCTTTGACGAAAATACAAATTTTATTGTGTTGGAATGGACCGTTTGCTGATCACCGGATGCAAATGCGTTCCTCCATTGACATTCACAATGCAATGGGCGATTGACTGGTTAAGTAGATGGTAAATTAGTTTTAGATTTTAGTTGAATTGAGGTTGAAAGAATTAATTTTTAAAAAATTAATTTTAAAAAAATAATTTATGTTTGTGAACAATATTTTAAAAGTTAGTTTGAAAAAATTGTTTTTCTTTGGATGATATATAATTATAAAGTAAAATTATTTTTTAAAATGTAATTATAAGTATATTTTTAAAAATTTACAAGTCACGTACTTAGAATCAATTCTACACCTCAGAAGTAAAAAAAAACAATTCCTATTTCTTTCATAATCAGTTATATAACCTAGAAACTTATAAAATTGATTCTAAAAAATCATTCAAACTTGCGCTATTGTTAATTATAATCGATTATTGAAGCTCAAAAGTAATTCGACACTCTCCCGAATCTAAAATAAATAGGCATATGCAATATTAGTGAATGTTTATTAATAAAAAATTACCAACAAAAACTTTTTGATGCAACTAGGTCTATTGTTAAGTATAAGCACCAAGGTATGGAGAGACAATAAGCAGTGTTATTAAGGATCAAACTTTTGACTTCATTATATCTAAAGTAATATTTAATATTTGAAATGATCATTTTATGAAATTGAAATATAATAAGAATGAAATTATTATTCTTAATATATAATTTGATATATTTTGAAATGACTTAATTTCAAGTTATTTTATTATTTGGTGTGATGTAAATAATATAAATGTCCCTTATATGAAAAATTTAAATACCCTTTTTTGTGAGAGTTTAAAAAATAATTATGTTTCAATATATTATTATAATTTTTTATTTTTATGAAATTTTGAATATAATTGCAAAAATATCACAAAAAAATATTAATATTAGTGTTCACATATAATTTTTTAGGATAAAATATAATTTACATCTTTAAAGTTCATCTCAATATCAAATTATCTCCTAAAGTTTTTTTATCTCACTAAACTCCTCTAAATTTTAGTTTAATTTGAAAACATTAATTTTGTAATTAAATGAAATGAAGCCTCACATGTATACCATATGACTTAAGTGCACACCACATGATAATTTAGTTAGAAAAGTTTATGGGATAAAATACAATTTACACTCTTAAAATTTATCTTTATATCAAATTACTCTTCTGAAATTTTTTTCTCACTAAACTCCCTTGCAATTTAGTGTAACTTGAAACTACATATTAATTTTCATTTAATTTAACGAAAAAATTAACGTTTTCAAATTATATTAAAGTTCAAGGGAGTTTAGTGAGATAAAAAAAAATTTCAAGAGAGTAATTTGATATCGGATTAAACTTTAAGGGTATAAATTATGTTTTATTTAATTTTTATAATTACTTAATTATTTACACAAGTTTATAGTATAAGAAACAAGAGGGTTATCTAGTATGTTAAATCTATAATTTTTTTTGGTACAAAAGAGTACCAACAAAATAATAAGGATAATAACGTAATTTTCAAAAATTAATAATGGGCATCTTAGATAAAAGATTATTAATGTTCATTTTATGGAGTAAGGAATATTGATCCCACTTTTTTGAGAGGAAATATATTTTATATTTCATTCCTGATTTTATGGAATGAATTCCATAGATTTAATGCTTTTTTTTTCTTTTTACTAATAAACATATGAATCCTCTATTTCATGTTTTTTCATTTTATTCCATGATCATTCATGTATACCAAATGTCACATTAGACTTAGTAGGAAAATTATTTGTTCCTTTTTTTGACATTAATCTTGTAATTCTAATTAAATACTGACAACTAATAAAAAATATATTTCTTAATTAATAATCAATTCTTTCTAAATTAAAATACTTATTTGCTGAATTATTAGTATTTAATTAAGGAATATAATTAGAGAAAAAAAAGGCAGATGATTTGAATCTGACTTAGAGAGAAGCTCGTTAGCAATTGTTATATTAATTTTAAAAGATAATATAACTGGTTGGTGTAATAAATCTAAACAAACAGCACATTTTCATTCGTCTACCCAATCGAAAATCAACTTTCAAAGTTCATTTTAATCGATGCTTTAATGCCATTTAAAGTAGTTTCTAATTTTGACCAAGCCATATTATTGTACACATTAACATGAAGTTTGGTATGTAAGAATAGAGATTTTATTCCATTAAAGTATCTCTGTGTTTGTTTTTTAAAAAAATCATAAAATAGTGATTTCATTTCTTATCTCATTTTATAAAATTAAGGATGAAGTATGAAATTTATTTATTTCTAGCGTGTTTCTGAAAATCGGACCGACTGGTCGGACCGATTCAACCGTGAACCGGTTATTTGGCCAGTTCGGTCAAGCTCACAAGATCGGAATACTTTGAAACCGGTAACCAACCGCTGAACCGGCCAAAGGCTGGTTTCCGGTTTAAACTCAAGTTTTCGACAAAATGAACACGGTGGGGAATCGAACACGGGACGCTTGGATTGATGTCCACGAAACCAACCACCAAGCGATGATGGTCTCTTACTTATATTGTTCATTTTCTTTTTTATATACTATGAGAAAAAGGTAGAATATTTAACATCATTTGTCAACCAAAACTCTATTTTTCTTAATCTTTAGCGTCAGTAGAAGATACACTTCTTAATATTACTTTTCGTGAGTAATATATTTATAAAATATATAAAATGTGCAAGAGAGTGTGTGTGTGTGTCTGCATATATATATATATGTATATATGTATATATATATATATATATATATTAAAATTTTAATATATATAAATATAAATATATATTTAATTATATTACTGGTTCTACTACAGTAAAACTATTAAATTATGAATCAGCTCATTCACTGGTTCAATGACCAGTTCGATTTTCAAAACTTTGTTAACGATATACAAATTGAGATTTAGTTAATTTGCTTACTCTACAAGTCTTTTGATGAAATATTGTTGAACTTATGTTATTTACTTGTTTAGGATTGTTATTATTAGTATGATTGACTAATATTATGTTGGTATAAGACTGTAAGTTGTGAACTATGTGAATTATGTTTATTTTTGTTAATTTGTATGATATGTAGATTAATATTGTATTGCTTGTATGAATGTAATATTTTTTTTACTTTATAACACTATTTTTTTATATTTTAAATAATTTTATTATTGATTTATATTGTATTTTTATAATTTTTATTTATTTTATTAGTATTATATATATATATATATATTTAATTATATTCCGGTTGGACAACGGTTAGACCACTGTTGAACCATTAAACCTTGAATCAGTACCTTGACTGGTTCAATGACTGGTTCTGTTTTCAGAACCTTGATTTCTAGAGAAGTGTGATTGAAATTTCAAAATCTACGAAATAGAATTAAAATTATTTATTTCTAATATATTTTTAAATTTTTTTATAAAATTACATCTATTGTCATTCTTTTTTTTTAATAAAAGATTATCCTTTTTACATTTTAGTTTATGATATAATTTTTTGTAGTCAAATTTTATGTCTTTAATTACTTATCAACTTTGATGATATTTTAATTTATCAATATAATTTTTAGTCTTGATATAGATGGTTTGTCTTTGATTTAAAAATTTATTTATACATAAAGATAAATGTGAAATATTTAACTGACGTGATAACATTAATTTTTTAAAAGATGATAATATTTATTATAATCAAATTACAAAAAAAATAAAATTAGGTATTAATGTTAATATTTAAAATAATTTTTCTTGTAAGGAGTATTTATGTCATTTATATCAACTTTAATTACATGTTACAATAATTCTATATATTAAACAATAAAGTGAATTAGAAAGATATTTCATTAAAAAAATTATAAGACTGTGAATTGAGAATGATCATTCAATTCTATTATATTGAAATGATCATTTCATTCTATTCTATTCTTATTCCATAAAATTATTATTCCGCATACCAAACATTATATAAGTATATAATGATATGCATGAATAGAGGAGTTTGAAGAAAAAAATAAAAGAACTAAATTTAGAAAATTATAAAATGTTTATAAAAATAAAAAATAGAAAAATTAGTTGATAATCTTCCACTTTATATTTTCATTTAAAAAAAATTCTCAAATAAAAAAGTTTTTTAATCAAAATAAAAAATTTACCTTTATTTTCTTTTTCTTTCAAATTCCTCCTTATGTTTAATTTTCTTATTTGAACGAAAAAGAAAAGAAGAGTAAATTTTTAATTTTGATTATAATTTTCTTTATTTAAAATTTTTTAAAAATTTATAAAAAAAGAAATTATTAAATAATTTTTCTGTCTTTTCTATTTTTATAAATATTTTATAATTCTCTCAATTTAAAAATAAAAAATAGCCCTTCCTTTCTGTTTCTTTTTTCAAACTCCAACATCCATACATATTTTTTAAAAAAATTTCCATCGTGTTGTTCGAGGGTTATTTTTTGTGGTTACTATCTTGTTATTTGAAGTAGGAAAATCGAAAATGGAAAAGAGTAAACCTAATTCCTTTCCCCGCCTTCGTTGCCCATGCCATATGGCTGAGGCCGAAGCAGCCTAATTCAGGTTCGAGACTGAGAAAAGAACAGTGAAAAAACTACCAACAACCCTGAAAAAGAGAATCTTTTGAAAATCAAAAGTATATTCCACCTCATGGAATAGTAACAAACACAAAGCAGATAGTGTCATTGTCCGAAAACAACTTTTACTATGGTTTTGCCTACAACAGTGAGGGACCCATAAAGCCCACTTGGTTTTTGCAGCAAAGGTCTCTCCTTTTCTATATATACACTCCCACTGCAACACTCTGGATCTAGGACACACTCTCTCTCTCTCTCTCTCTCATCCAGTTTTCCTTCATTCTTATCGTCGTCTTCTTCTTCCTCATATCTTAAGTGGCCCTGACACAGGTACTAAATTGGATTCCAATCACTGGCTCATCATGGGTCATCCAAAGGTCATATCTTTTATTTTTTGCTACGTGCTCTGTTTCCATAGGCACTTTTTTTCTGTTGCTGTAGTAGGGGAAAACATCATTATCCCTCCACACGTGTCCTCCACCCATCAAATCCTCGATTGATGTCAATGTCTCTATTTTTTTTCTTGGGTTGTGATCAGAATTTATAGATGTTGTTTTGATTCGTCCCGTGATTCAATGTTCAAGTTTTTTTTTTTTTTTCCTTCTGTCGGTTTGGGTTTTTGATCTTTCTGGTACGACCGTGCGACCCTTTACTGCTTGGTTTTGATGTTCGCAGTTTGGGGACTGAAAGGTAGCAATGGCGAACAGGAACTTAGAAAAGATGGCATCCATTGATGCCCAGCTTCGGCAATTGGTTCCGGCCAAAGTGAGTGAGGATGACAAACTGGTTGAGTATGATGCTCTGCTCCTGGATCGGTTCCTTGATATTCTCCAGGATTTACATGGGGAGGATCTGAAGGAAACGGTGAGTTTTTCACTTGTTTTCAGTCTTCTAATTTTCTTTTTTGGAATTATTTTATGTGTTCAAAATTCGATTTATTTATTCACTGTTTGATCTCAAATGTCTCAATTTTGTGGCAAAAGTTGATATGATCGGTTTGGTGTGAAAAAAGCGTGGAACTTTACATATATTAAAAGATTTTGGGTATTGGGTTAGGCCTATTGGTTTGGAAAGTGTTAAGAAAACAGAACTTTTGGTATGTTCTTGTAGCTGAAAGAAAGACCTTTGCATAATGGAATCTAAAGGGGAAATATTCATTGGTCTAGTGATGATTTTTAATTTTATCCTAAATACTTTGACTACATTGGTTTACCTCTAAGGGGACAAAACATCACCAGTTATGTCTATGGTCCTTGGAGGTTCAGCAGTAGATAGATAAGAAGTGCAATGAAAAGAACAATCAGGGGATATATGGTCAAATCTTTAGTTCAACTGATTCTATAGTTTGCCTTTACTTATATGTACCAGATTTCATGTGCCCTTGCATTTCTCTTTGACATTATGAACTGGAAAACTGTTTCACGGTGATGGTTAATTTGTTCTTGCACAGGTTCAAGAAGTATATGAGCTTTCTGCTGAGTATGAAGGAAAGCATGACCCTCGGAAACTGGACGAACTTGGAAATTTGATGACCAGTTTGGACGCTGGGGACTCTATTGTTGTTGCCAAGTCCTTTTCCCACATGCTTAACTTGGCCAACTTAGCTGAAGAGGTCCAGATTGCTCACCGCCGAAGGAACAAGTTGAAAAAAGGGGGATTTTCTTGATGAGAACAATGCAACTACTGAATCAGACATTGAAGAAACTCTCAAGAAACTAGTAGTGGAATTGAAGAAGTCTCCTCTGGAAGTTTTTGATGCACTGAAAAACCAGACTGTTGATCTGGTTTTTACTGCTCATCCTACTCAATCAGTTCGTAGATCTTTGCTTCAAAAGCATGGAAGGTTTGTTTCAAAATATAGTATTTTCTGGCTTCAGTTGTTTTCTCTTTCGTCTTTTTAGTAAATTTACCGCATAATGAAGAAAGTTAAGCTTTCATCTGTTCCTCTGCTTTATAGGATACGGAATTGTTTGACTCAATTGTATGCCAAAGACATCACTCCTGATGATAGGCAGGAGCTTGATGAGGCTCTACAGAGAGAGGTAGGTATCAAAACCCTTTGGATTTTGTTTAATGATTTATCAAACTGCGATAATTCTACCATTATTTTTTGTTGCAAGTGCTTTTTTTTTTTTAGTGTTCAATTCTTGTTAGATTAAAAACTGCAAATTATCTCTGATGTTAAGAAAAATGTGCACTTGCACTTCTATTGGATTTAAAACCACCCTAGACACCTGTATATAATTTTTGACTTTTCTCTTCTGTTTATGGGATGCAGTTGTGTGCCGTGGTCTCTTTGTATGTTTCCCTTGGTGTCACATGCAACCGTGGATATAAAAATGCAATTTGAACCCTCAACTGAAAATTTATATGCTACTGGAAAAATATTTGTTCCATAATACTAGTGTAGTAGTTGCATGTTCAGGATCTAATTGTTTATATCTGCAACTAGCTATGACTGCATGGCTATCATAAGGTGCAATTTTTCTTTCGTAGCCTTTGCAACTAGCCACCAGTACCTTACATATCATATATTTAAGTCAGCAGTGAAAAATAGAAATGACTTCGGTGATTCCATTTTTTAAATTGGTTTCATTTAATAGTAAAAACAAAATTATACTTTTAGACACTTAATTGTTTAAATGTTGACATTCAAGCCAGAATCTTCAATTGTATGGAGTGCTTATTCTCCTCATTTCTTAGATGACACATGTACAGACATTTTTTATTTGCTACCTTTTTACATGGGGGCCTGTTCTACAAGTGAGAAAAAAGAAAATGAAATTTCCTCATTAAATCCAAGTTACTAAAAAAATTATCCCTACCTTGCAAGATAAGGTTTCTTTAACCCTTTTTATGGTTTTTATCACTTCAATGCCTTTGTTTAAATATTTTTCTGCAGAAGAAGAAAATATTAAAGGAAAAAAGAGAGAGGCTCAAGTCAATGGTATTTTTAAAAAATTTTCTTTTGTTACTTCTGTTCATGTAGATCCAAGCTGCCTTCCGTACAGATGAAATCAGGAGGACCCCTCCAACCCCACAGGATGAGATGAGAGCAGGGATGAGCTACTTCCATGAAACAATTTGGAAGGGTGTCCCCAAATTTCTGCGTCGTGTTGATACAGCCTTGAAGAATATTGGGATTAATGAACGTGTTCCTTATAATGCTCCTGTTATTCAATTTTCTTCTTGGATGGGTGGTGATCGGGATGGTATGATTCTTATCTGTAACCAATAATATTTCTCAGTATGAGGAGAAATGGAAGAACCTGGAAATTATCTTCAAAAGTTAAGAAAACTCCTATTTGATTTCAAAATAAATAATTGTTTGGTGAAAAATAGAAAAACCAGGGGGGGGGGGAGAGGGGGATTAAAAGCTGTCAATTTGTCATGTCACATTTCACCTATTGGTAAGGTCTTTTCAGTTAATCTAGTTAGCTTCTCTGCAGCCAATTTTTACCCTGGATGTTAGAAGTAGCAGTTGTAGAAGCAGAAGGTCATATGTTTCTAATCTATGTTCAATATGATGCAGGCAATCCAAGAGTAACTCCTGAAGTGACAAGGGATGTTTGCTTATTGGCTAGAATGATGGCTGCTAATTTGTATTATTCCCAGATAGAGGATCTTATGTTTGAAGTAATTAATATCTCTCCATATTGCAGTCTTTTAAAATGATTTTTGTGGATGGTTTATTTCTCTGACATGATTTTGCTGATTTCCCTTCTTGTTTCTGCAGCTGTCTATGTGGCGCTGCAATGACGAGCTACGTGTCCGTGCAGATGAACTTATCAGGTCTTTCAAGAAAGATGCAGTTGCAAAACACTATATAGGTGTTTACTAAAATCTCTCTTTAAATAAGGGGATAGGTTTTATACTTTATTTAGTAAAAAACCTCCAAATTATTATGTCTACATAAGGTTATATCACAATGGGACAAACTGTTGTCTGCTTAATATCAGTTGTCATTGCAATCTTACAGAAAATGGTGTAAATTGTGTAATAGGTTGGTTAGTCCACTTTTGTGATACTCTTTACTTTCTTCATGATTCAGAGTTTTGGAAAAACATTCCTCCAAATGAACCTTATCGTGTGGTACTGGGTGAAGTTAGGGATAGGCTCTATCATACTCGTGAGCGTTCTCGCCATTTGCTAGCTCATGGGTATTCTGACATTCCAGAGGAAGCAACTTTCACCAATGTTGAGGAGGTATATCCATCGTTTAACTTTCTTTTTAACAAGTAATACAATCCAGCTGCCAACTTTAGCAGTTCATAAATCATCCATGTTTGCATGGCCTACTACTTCCTCCATGTATGTTTATGTAGTTTGTGAAATTCTCTGAAGACCTCCTTAGTTGTAAATGCAGTTTTGTTTTCTTAAAACTTTTTTTATTAACATTGTTGGACTTTCATCAATATTTACATTATTACAAGAAATTTTGTACTTCAGTTTGGTGGGTGGGGAAGAAGGAAGGAACAGACAGAAAAAGGATATGTTGTATGAAACATTAGTTCTATTATTTTTGGCTGAATGAATTATTTTTCCCTTGGATATCTTTATCTGACATATACTAACTAAATTCAAAATTTTGTCTAGTTCTTGGAACCTCTTGAACTCTGTTACAGATCACTCTGTGCTTGTGGTGATCGGGCAATTGCTGATGGAAGCCTTCTAGATTTCTTGAGGCAAGTCTCCACTTTTGGACTGTCTCTAGTCAGGCTTGATATCAGGCAAGAGTCAGACCGTCATACTGATGTGATGGATGCCATTACCAAACATTTGGAAATTGGTTCCTACCAGGAATGGTCCGAAGAGAAGCGGCAGGAATGGCTTTTGTCTGAATTGAGTGGCAAACGCCCACTGTTTGGACCTGATCTTCCCCAGACTGAAGAAATTAGAGATGTTTTGGAGACATTTCATGTCTTAGCAGAACTGCCACCAGACAACTTTGGAGCTTATATCATATCAATGGCAACTTCACCATCTGATGTGCTTGCGGTTGAACTTCTGCAACGTGAATGCCATGTCAAGCGTCCACTAAGAGTTGTCCCATTGTTTGAGAAGCTTGCAGATCTGGAGGCAGCTCCTGCTGCTTTAGCTCGGTTGTTCTCAGTAGACTGGTACAGAAATCGGATCAATGGGAAGCAAGAAGTCATGATTGGCTATTCTGATTCAGGAAAAGATGCTGGAAGGTTCTCTGCAGCATGGCAGCTATATAAGGCTCAGGAAGAACTTATAAAGGTAGCCAAGCAATATGGTGTTAAGCTAACCATGTTCCACGGTCGTGGTGGGACTGTTGGGAGAGGAGGTGGTCCCACTCACCTTGCTATCTTGTCTCAACCTCCAGATACAATCCATGGATCGCTTCGTGTAACTGTCCAAGGTGAAGTTATTGAGCAATCATTTGGAGAGCAGCACTTGTGTTTCAGAACACTTCAGCGTTTCACTGCTGCTACTCTAGAACATGGAATGCATCCCCCTATTTCTCCCAAACCAGAATGGCGTGCTTTGATGGATGAGATGGCTGTCATTGCTACAGAGGAATACCGTTCTATTGTATTCAAAGAACCCAGATTTGTTGAGTATTTCCGCCTGGTAAGATATCTACAAAAGAAGATCAATTACTTATTTTTCTTTCCATTTTCTGTCAGTTTAGTAAACTGACATTTAAATTTAACAATCACTGGCAACCTTCCAAACTGCAGGCTACACCAGAGTTGGAGTATGGCCGGATGAATATTGGAAGTCGACCAGCAAAGCGAAAGCCAAGTGGAGGTATTGAAACACTCCGTGCAATACCTTGGATCTTTGCCTGGACACAAACGAGGTTTCATCTTCCAGTATGGCTAGGCTTTGGGGCAGCCTTTAAACATGTTATTGGGAAGGATGTTAGGAATCTGAATATGCTGCAAGAGATGTACAATCAATGGCCCTTCTTTAGGGTCACCCTTGATTTAGTGGAAATGGTGTTTGCCAAGGGAGACCCAGGGATAGCTGCTCTGTATGATAGGCTCCTTGTTTCAAAAGATCTGTTGCCATTTGGGGAGCAATTGAGGACCAAGTTTGAAGAAACTAAGAGACTCCTCCTTCAGGTAATGCTAATTTTACCATGTAACATTTTTATTTTTAACTCAGCGGTCAACAACAACAATCAAATCTGATCCCACTAGGTGGGTCAGCTATTTTATTTTTTACTCATTTCTAAATATATTTACAAACAGTCTCTTTTTGCCATTCAATTTAACAAATTAGTAGCAGTTATGTTAGTTCTTTCTTAAACATTGAACTAAAACCAAGTGTGTTTGGATTAGATTTTGCTGAGAAGTGCATTTGCAGTGAATTGATTTATGTTGTTTGAATAGGGTTAATAAAAATCACTTTTGGATGTTTAATTACCAAAAAAAAAAATTTATTTGGTTGTGTGTTTAGTTTAGATTGTAAAAAAATTATAGGTCTTTCGAAAATATACACCCAAATGTGATTTTCAATTTTGGACCCAAAATCACATTGGGATGCCATGGATGCCAAACAAGTTGGCACCACTATCAAAGCTTCAAATGGGGCTTCTCCATGATTCAAATGCAGAACCACACTTGCTTTAAGAATGTTAGACTGATTAGTTACTAGACAAGCTAATTTATTTTTCTGCTGTACTGGTAGGTGGCTGAGCATAAGGATCTTCTTGAAGCAGACCCATACTTGAAGCAAAGACTCCGCTTGCGTGATTCCTTACATTACTACCCTAAATGTTTGCCAAGCTTACACATTGAAACGCATCCGTGATCCGAACTATAATGTCAAGGTGCGCCCCCACATCTCAAAGGAGTCTATAGAGATAAGTAAAGCGGCTGATGAACTTGTAACACTGAACCCAACAAGCGAATATGCCCCTGGTTTGGAAGACACCCTCATTCTCACCATGAAGGGTATTGCTGCTGGCATGCAGAACACTGGTTAAATCCAAGTTTCTGTCTTGTCTTTTGTTCCCCTTTTATTTGCTGTTTTCTTAAATCAAGTGTTCCCAGAAATCATAAATTTAGTTGCATGCACCAAAAGTGGGTGCTTTTCTTTCTGTATGTCCATCTTACGTTATAAATTATGTTTCCCTTCTTTGCTGTGCAATATAGTCAGCTGCACTAGAATTCCATAGAGACAGCTGCCACACAATGAGTCAATGCAACTCATTGTTATGTTCCAATACGAAGTTATGCTGATTACTACTTATTGCACTTCTTTGTGTCACATAGTTCCAACAACTCTTTGATACACCAATATCTTACATAATTGGCTATCTTAAGATGCCAAAATAGATTACTTATTGGTATTAATTCAAAATCCCAATGTTTGTTATCAGTTATTACAAGGGAAAATGGTTACATTCCTAGATGTTTGTGAAAAAGGATTGATAGTTCATGAAAAATTACTGATCTTTTTTCTAAGAATGCGAGACTCTCATATTTCTGAATGCATTACATGCTTACATATTGTTGGGATGGGATTCAGGGAAGGAATGTAAGATACTTTATGTCATAGTATCAATATGAGAAAAAAAATGTGAGAATATTGATTTATATGTTTGGACGAGGATGCATGTATATCACACTCTATACAGGAAAATGAGTTTTTTTTTTTTTTCTGTACACTGGGTAATAATATTTTTGTAGATCCGGATCATTTCTTATTAATCAAATAGTAGGAGATGGTCCTCTGAGACTGAGAAAGACAAAATAAGGGTATGTTTGGTATGAAAGTAAATATGAAAAAAAAAATTTTATGGATGAGATTTGCATACAATTTTGTATATTAATTTCATTTATAAAAAATTATTCTTCATTTTTACCTTCATATCAAATATATATTAAGATTTAAATTATAATTAATGAGCTATACAACTTATTATGATGTATCGTTATGTAATAAATTTTGTGTCTATCTCTTTCGAATAAGATAATTCTATAATAGGAGTGGATTCAAATTCTATTTTTATAACATGAAACAATGTGATGGTCATTAGTTATAAAGCCTTATTAGTTGACTTTGTTTTTATTTCTTGAAACATCTTGATCTTAGGTGCAAGCCAACAGTTATCCAAAGTTGATATTTGAAATATATGACAAGTACACCACCACCGTTTTTTTTTTTGGTCTACACCATCACCGTTATTTACCAAATAAAGATGAAAGAGATATGATATTCCCAAGTACAAGCAGATGTAACATTGAGCCCAAAAAAACCAACGTTAACATGGATGATACCAATGCTATTTTGCTGGCACAAACTTATACATAGTTGCTGTAAATTGTGTTGGCCCTTGGCAGAAGTGGAAAAAAGGGTATGCAAGGAACGAATATGACATCAAGTACAATAGAATAAACACTGCAATCAGTGTCGTGTAAATTATCAGCTGATTATCAATATTAAAATTAAAAGTATTTTTCATCTCTTAATTTTAATAATAATTTTAATTTCATCTCATAACTATAATTTATTTTATTTTAATTTTAACAACTATAATTACTTTTTAGTAAATAATGATTTCCTGAACTGATAATTGTAACTTTTTTTCTGAAAAAAAAGAAAAAAGAAAATATAATACAGTAACAAAATTTTATGAATAAATCAAATTAGTTTATGAAAAATTTTATTGATTTAAGAGATTTTGATCTCATACGTAGTTAGTCATATCAATTTTAAAGAAATAATGATTTAAATAATAAAATAATTTGTTAGAATCACGAAATTAAAATTTATGAGGACCAATGATTTAACGAAACCATAAAAGAAGAAAAAGATGTGCAGAGAGGAAACAAAAGTGACCAAGCGCACAATTTGTTTGCTTTGGGAGGAAGGAAAAGCTTATAGGATCATTTCAATTCTCACATATATTTTTCCAGAGAAACACTGTTTAGTGTCTTGCACTTCAGAGTCTAATTTGGAGGCGAATTTCTAAGTTGAAAGCGCGATGGCCCTGGCCGTGCGGCAGAGACGCCCTCAACAGTCTGATCCGCCGTCGTCGCCGTACACGAAGCTTGACAAGCCCCACAAATCCGACGGCGGAGAAGAGCCCGACAAAGGGTTGGGGTGGGTGTTGCCGTTTCTCGCCCTGGGATTGCTGAGGTACATGAGTTCCACCTCCAACATCATCCACGACTGCGACGAGGTCTTCAATTACTGGGAGCCTCTCCATTACCTTCTCTACAAAACTGGGTTCCAAACCTGGGAATACAGGCACTCTCTCTCTCTCTCTCTAACCTGGGTTTAATGTTGATTATGCTTTTGTTCATGCTGTTTATAGATTTGAAGTAAATACTGCGTGAAGCTTTTTGTCTTCATTTTTGAGAAGATGGGTGAAGGGAGAAAACATAAAGTCTTTATTTTGGTGATGTATTCACTAGTATTTGAGAAGAGAAGAAATTCAAGGGAAAAAACTTATTTTTGATTAGACCCTCATTTGGTTTTGTCTATAATTTGCAATAAATGTATGAAATAAGTTGCTGGTAAGTGAATAACTGACAAGGAAATTTTTATTAGCTTTAGCCCATGTTTCTCCATGTTATTTGTTGACAACTTTGTGTGCATCTTGCAGTTCACAGTTTGCTCTTCGGTCATATCTGTACCTTTTATTTCATGAGATAGTGGCTCGACCAGCTTCCTGGTTGTTTACTGAGGAAAAAGTAAGATTCAAACCGTGCTAATTCATTTGCACTAGAGACTTTGCAGTGCTGGTAATTTGTTGATGTACTGCATTCTTGGCTTTCCATTGTTTGTTGTTGTCACCATTGTCTTTTCCTGTTGTAGGTGAGAGTATTCTATGCTGTAAGACTATTTCTTGGTCTTCTCTCTGTCATCACAGAAACGGTCCTCGTGGTAGCTCTTTCAAGAAAGTATGGAAAACGACTTGCTTCATATACACTTGCAATGCTGTGCTTAACCAGCGGCTGTTTCTTTGCTAGCACAAGTAAGTGAGACGTTGTCTCGTTTACTCCAAATCTCCAAACTTTTATTTCTTACCATCCTTATTCTCTTGACATTATGCATAGCTATCCTTGATGATAATCTGTGTCCTCACTCAAACACACCCCTTTTAAAACAAAACTCTCTGACGGATAAATTAATGCTGACCAAGTATTATGAGAGTCAAGATTCAGTATTACAGTCTGAGATGTGGGAATTAGTTTCGCTAACATTCTTCTTTTGTCAATTGTTTGTCATTTCTAGGTTTCTTGCCAAGTTCGTTTTCTATGTACGCGATCTCTCTTGCATCAGGTTTATTTCTTCTTGATAAGCCTGCTGCAGCAGTTACTGTTTCCGCTGTTGGTGTGATACTTGGCTGGCCATTCTCAATCTTGGCTTTCCTTCCAGTGACACTTTATTCTTTATATAGAAAATTCAAACAGGCATTTATTTCTGGGGTTGCCACGTCAGTTATTCTTCTAGTAAGTTTACTCAATTATTAGACTTTTTTTATAATAAAAGAAGAAATTCATTAAGACAAAGAGAAGAAAATTACAAAGAATTTGGAGGATAAGGGATCCTCCATAGCAATAAAAGGAAAAATAAAAACAACAAAGGAAAGAGAAAGCATCAATGGAGCAAAGCTACCCATTCTCTTGCATATCCCCTTAAAAAGACCATGAGCTTTACACCAAATTGAAGCCAAATGCCTAATCTTATCCCAAGTTAGCTGATAAGCTAGGGAAACCTCCTTAAAAATACATGTGTTATGCTCCAACCAAATGCACCAAATAGTAGCAGAAAATGTACATTGCTATGAGATTTAGCCTCTTTACTTACCAAAACCACTAAAACTAGTAACCAAAAATTGGTCCAAGGACTGAGGGAGCACCTTCTCACACAGGATTCACCAAAAAGGCCAAATTACCTATTCCATAAAGAAACAACAGCAAAACAGTGTAAGAATAGATGAGGAGCCAATTCTGAGCAGGCGTCACTCATAAATACACATATAGGAGAAAGAGCTGTATGTGCCCTTTTTTCTCACAAGTCAATAATTAGACTTTTTTCTCACATTCACCTTCTCTGGCCGTAAATTATATGCCAATACCATCCAATGTTGTATATAAGATATAGTTATGCTTTCATCTTATTATGTTGTCAAAATTCATCTCCATTACAATAGTAACATGTTTAAATTTTTTGTAGGCATTGTCAATAGTTGTTGACTTTTACTATTACGGAAGATGGACTTCATCTGTCTTGAATCTCTTAATATACAACGTAGCTGGAGGCGGTGATAGCCATCTGTATGGGACTGAAGGACCTCTTTATTACCTGAGGAATGGATTTAACAATTTCAACTTTTGTTTTGTTCTTGCTCTGCTGTTCTTGGGAATTTTTCCTATTGCAAAGAAGAAATATGCACCGGACCTGCTGATTGTGGTATCCCCTATGTATATTTGGCTGGGGTTTATGTCTTTGCAGCCACATAAAGAAGAAAGGTTTGTCAAAATATTTACCTGATCTTCTGTTACCTACTTAATCATACTATGTTATTTGAGAAAAAACATCTTATACACCCTTGCACAATGTACACGCCCGGCAGATTATTATACTTTGTGTTATGAGATTGAAAATTGAAATGGATATCTTTTTGTGTGTGTTAGCCTGTCTGTGCTTGTGTTAGCCTGTCTGCATTAGTTAGTCATTAAGGGGATTCGCTCCAAGTTCACTTCTGAAGGAGCGGTGGGTGCTGCTACCTTTGGATAAATCAATGTCAGACAATGTAACTTGGATTTGATGATCTTGATTTAGTTATCCTCTACATTGTTATAGTGATTATTTAGATAATTTTGGGCCTGAGTAGATAAACAATAGTGGATAGGATACCTTTTTGGTGTTTTACCTTTAGCTTGTGCATTTGGGTGAGTTAATTATGGTTTTAAGGTTTTTCTATTTGACCATGTTATTATAAAATCTACATACACAAACATTGATAACTGACTTTTTTTCTTCATTCTCCTTTATGCCTTTTACATGCAGGTTCCTTTATCCAATATACCCACTTATTTGTGTTGCTGCTTCAGCTGTCATTGAGAGCTTCCCTGATCTTTTCCGTGACAAATATAATCCATACGATAATTCTATACTAGTGAAGGTGAGAATATCAACTTACTTGGGATTTGGAATGATCTCAATAATATCTTATTTGGAAGCAATAAGTACATTCTGGATTTCACTCTCGCTGGATGCAGGTAGCCAAAATTCTGAGACCAGTGGTCCTTAGCCTTATATTATATGCTTCTCATGCTCGTACATTTTCTCTGATTCATGGTTACTCTGCTCCCTTGGAGGTCTACAAGATTTTAGAGCACCATGACGATGCAGGGATGGGTGAGGGTAAGTTGTTTGGTGACTTTGTTTTCTTTATTTTTTGTTTGGCCAAAAAGATTTATTTTTAATTAAAGGTTATGTATATCAGACTGAAAGCTTGCATTTGTAAGGATTATTATGTCTTTAGAAGGATTTACTGAAAAGGAACTTAGACTCTGGGTTGCTTAAATTTTCACACTCCCTCATTTAACTATTTAAAAATGTCTGGAAACTAAATGACTAAAAGTATGTTCGCGAAACTAAATGTTGTAATGAACTTGGATTCAAACTGTACTTCAATTTGCATCATAACTTTTGATTACATTCAATGTGTGCTTGAATTTAAAAATATGAATTTTTTTGTTCAAAGTCAAGTTTCCTGTTCACAGCTTTGTTCACTTTCCTTCTAATTTGGTATAATTCTGTTGTTGATCTTTCTCTGTGCAATGTCACATTTTTCCATTGCCTTCTGGACTAAACTAAATTTTCACTGTTTATCAAAAGCTTCTGCGTCAAATATCCACTGAAGAATGAGACCCTTACTCAGAAGCACTTTGGTGATATTCCTGCTCTGCTGGAAAAAAAAAAAAAGACAAACCAGTTTCAAAGGCCAAATTTATTAGGTATTTCAAGGCAAACATCAGAATTATGTATCATTTTGTTCCTTTGACTTGCAGGTTCTGTGCTTTGCGTTGGCAGTGAATGGCATCGCTTTCCATCATCTTTTTTCATCCCTGATTATGTGGGACAAGTTCGATGGATTGATGATGGGTTCCGAGGTCTTCTTCCCTTCCCATTTAATTCTACCCTCGGTGGGACTGCAGCAGCACCCCCATATTTTAACAATAAGAACAAGGCATCAGACGGGCAATACGTATGTCCTCTTTAACTGCTTATATAGGTGCCAGCTCTTTGCTCTGTTGTCATAGTTTTTGTTAGAAGGAAACTGACTAGTGACTCCTGTTCATTTGGCAGCTCCACAATATCGATGCTTGTACTTTCCTTGTCGAGCTGCAGCTTGAGCGTCCTTACCTGACTCGTGGAAGAGACTTGTCATCTTGGGAGGTAAAAGTCATTCTTCAAGTCTTTTTTGTCTTCAGTGCGAATTTCCTTTTTTCATTGTATGTGTATTGTATGTACTTCAGGCTATTGCTGCATTGCCTTATCTGGACAGAGAGCTTTCACCAGCTCTTTATAGGTCCTTTTTCATCCCTTACCTGTGGCAAGAGAAGAATGTTTTTGGCATGTATAAGCTGCTTAAAAGAATACCCAAATGATGTGGGGGTCAGATAGTCCTTGAACATGGTGTATTACAATTTTGTATTGATTTCATGTAGCATTTTATCTGAAACTATCCAAAATAGAGTAGAGGAAAGTGAAAGGCTTCTGCCAGAAAACCATTTTGTTTGGGACGGTAAGGTTCTATAATGTAGGATTTCCCTCGTCTGTTAATGAATGTTTGATTTAGTTCTAATCTTGCTTAAATTTCTGCGGTGCTAACGTGCTAATGTCCCTTTAAAATAGATCTGTGAGCTTACTTTCTCTTTCTCTTCCAAATTATACATGCTTTGAATTATAGTCAAGTATTTCTCTTCTGTAACGCAACTGAGTTGAGTTTGTGCTGAGAGGTACCTGTACAATTATTCCTATGTATTTCTATGTACTGCATTCTGGAGTATGGAATGCCGTTATTAGTCAATAAAATACTGTCCATAGAAAAATAACAGGATACAACAATGCAGTAACTGGAAAATGAAGCAATACCAAAAAAAAATAAAATTAAAGATTATGAGATACATCATAACTGTTCAAGAATTTTCCTAGCAATGAATTATTTGTTACACTCTGAATTATTAACATCGGTTTATAAGAACTAAATTTAAGTACCTGTTTGATATCAAATTAATTTAAAGAAATTGTTTTTTAAAATTTTTTAAATAAAATTTTAATTATAAATTATTTTTATTATATAAAATAAGTTAATTTAATGTCTGCTGCCATCCTCTCTCCCAAGGTTGCATTCAACTTTCTAGTGCTTTACTGATTAAATCTGTGTTTTTTTTTTTTTTTGGTTGAAGATTAAATCTGTTGTTTCCGCAGTATGTAACTTCAAGTCCACTGTCTTCAAAACTGGTCAAATCAGTAGAGTCAGTTTCATACTCTTCCCTATTATAGAAGAATCATTGGAATTATCTATTTCATTGATGTCCATCTCATGATTCACATAATCGGAACAATCAACCTCTAAAATCAGACTCGTCTGATCAAATTGAACAAAAACTTAATTAAAAAAAAATTTAAGTGTGTTGATTTTGCCACATGTTGTGGCAGGCGGTGGCATTGAAAGATGAATTTAAATATTTTAAAGTGGGATATCTATTTTAAAAAATAAGTAATATTTATAACCATTAATTATTTAATTAATAATTTAAAATTTAATAAAATATAAATATATGTATAATAAATTATAGACTTGTGAAAATTTTTATTTTTAATTTTTTCATCAATAACTATTAACTTACACTTTATTTTTTAATATGCACCCCACACTTTAAAGTTTCCAAATCCCAAAAAAATCATCCTTTGACATTGTTCTTTTGTTTCACATTAACATGTTCAGTCCCAGGCAAAAGTGGGACATTGGAATCATCTTGACTGTTCCGCTATCTGAATTCTCTTTTTTACAATTTTCTCCACGTCCCTAACATCTCCTTATCACTACAAAACCTCTGTATCTCATCAAATGACTCGTCAGGGAACATGTAACAATACAAACAACACATGCCTGTAGCATAATGGATTCAAACCCAATCTTCAATCTCCAGTAACCCACCTACATCTGGGTCAACCCGATTCCTCTTTTTAACCCAACCACCAACATGCCTGATCTTGGGTACAACTTGAAAAGTACTACCATAGTGCAATTCAATTTCATGGTTCACGATCATCCTGCTCAAGAAAGTAGCTCAATAGTTCATGTATAATATAGAGATCGTAACAAAATAGGCCGAATACACCATGGTCAATTTCTTTTTTATTTTTTTAATGGCTGAGAGTTAAAGCTAACTTTTGAATGCTATAAAATTTAAGGAGAAAAAAAATTAGAAGTATTTAAAGCTTTTTCTCAGACTTGGGTTGTTTCATCATGATGTGGTGTCTTATTTTTGTTTCCAGACTTGAACTTTTTCTAATAATCTTGTTTTTGTCTGTAACTCTTTCTAATAGTCTAATTTCCCTTATTGACAAGAGTTAGCATCCGTGATTAGCACTGTAAAGACAAGCCTAATCAAAAAGCTTGCAACCATTCATGCAATAATTTGCACTATCAAAATTGGCCTAGCTATGCGGATCAGCCCATTCAACCGAAAATTTCTTGTGGGTTTAGTTTTTTTTTTTTATGCGAATAAGTAATATTCTTATAAGATTTGTTCTATTTAAATCGTCTCATAAGTAATAATAATTAATTCTCTTCATGAGATGTAATTTTTAAAAATTAAAATATATATTTATCTTAGAAATGTAATTTATTTTTATTATTATAATACTTCGTAAGCTGTGGATTTAGCTTTTTAAAACCAGTGAAGTTGTTGAAATGTGGGTTTTATGGCTTGACCCGTTTAAGTTGCCAGTTAGATATAAGTAATAATTTTTTTTAAAAAAAAGCCAAATAAATCAGAATAAACTGATTCACGGGTGAACCTGCTTTTGCTTGCAATTTTAGTTAAGGTTTTTTAATATATATTTATAATATCATTGAGTTTTCGTCATAGATTTATGCAATATAATTTTTCAGAATTTAAAAAATTTATTTATCTAATTTTTACATCTTTTATTATAAAAAAAATAACTAGCCTGCAGGTCAACCCATTTATCCTCTAGCTGGGCTTGAAATCAATATTTTCGGCTTTTTAAAGAATGTAAACCAACTCAACCCGATTCATTTAAAACCAATTATTGACAGCAAAGCTAGATTAACAAGTTTTGCCAATGCTAAGTGCTAACAATAATGTTGTCTCAAATTCATGAATTTTTAATAAAATTTATTCTTGATTCATTATTAAAGTACAATATTTTATATTATTATTTAATTATATATTAATATATTATTAAAAAAGTAATTTATTAAGTAATTATTATTATAAATAAATATTTTTAATGATGTGTTAATATATAATTAATGATAATATAAAAAATTTATACATCAAAATTAAATTATTTTCTTATAAATTTATAAAGCCCATTTGATATTAAACGCTGGTTAATTTTTTTTTTTTTTAAAACTGCAAGGCAAAAACTTAACTAAACCATTACAAGACGTTCAAAACTAGAATCAACAGCAAAAGCTAAAGATAGGAAAGGCGTAACATAGTAAAGTAATAGAAACCTAGATCAATTAAATGGTCATGTTTCACCATGACATCTACACAGGCATTATCTTATCTAAAGACATGCTATTCGATTAGTTTTTTTTTTTTTTTCACTTTCACCAATTTTACTATTCGATTAACAAATGCCCTGCATGACCAATTACATAAATAATGATGCTGAGAAGGTGTCCATAAAGTAAAAATGCTCTCTTTTTTTTTTCTCTCTTTTTTGAAAGAATCTTAGTGATCAATTATGAATGATGCATCTACAATTCTACATATAACAGCTATTAAATTGACTTCCCAGGACGAAATTATGGTTTCTCTTGAGAAATCATAATTGGGCAACTTTACAATACAAGTCATACACATAAAGTGTTAAGATATCAACTTCAACTTTAACTACATTTAATTTCAATTAATTAAATGGACTTATATTTACTTAAATAAAATAATAATTTATTAATTTTTATGAAAATAACAGATGAAAATAAAAATAAAAATAAAAAATTATTTTTTTAAATTATTTTTTTAAAATAAAATATTTATTTTAAAAATAAAATAAAAATTATTAATTATTAATAAAATAATAAAAAAAATAAATTTTAATAATTTTAAATTTTATTTATATATATATATATATATATATATATATTTTTATTATAATTTTAACTGTTAATTTTTTTATAAATAATTAATATTTTTTATTTTATTTTATAAAATAAATTCTTCTTATTAAAAGAGTTAAATAAAAAACAACATGCAAAATATCTTCACAGAAAAATTGTTTAATGATAGTATGATACGGCAAAAATCTAGTTCTAAAGCATCAATCAAAGTCACTTTCTACCAAAACAAAAAATTCCTCTAAATGGCCATAGGTATACTACGTGGCAAACCTTTAATGCTTTTACTCTAGCTACCCTACATACAGACACAGTGACCTTTACCATCGGTAGTAGGACCCACCCTCTCTCTCTCTTGACCTTTAACTACAGCACAGGGAACAGAGGGCAGGGCACTGAGCGGGTTCAGCTGAGATCAGCCATGGCTTCCTCCTCCATGGACCGCGAGAGCTTCGTCTACGTCGCCAAGCTTGCCGAGCAAGCCGAGCGCTACGACGGTTTCTCTCTCTCTCTCTCTCTCTCTCTCTCTCCCTCTCGTTTCGCCCGTTCGATCTTCACTGTCACCATTCACTCCCTCGTTTTTGCTTCATTCCCAATTTTAGTAGCTTATGCAACTGCTCACTTTCTCTTTTTCTTTAGAATAGCGCTAATTGCGATCAAGTTTCTCTTTTTTTTTCCAAAATAAAATATCACCTTTTTTCTTTCTGCATAGAACTACTTCATTACTTTACACGCCCGCATCCGAATTCTTTGAAAAAATTTGAAAATTTCGAAAGCTGTTTGGTCACAGTGGATTATGTGTACTTTATAGTAGTAAATTCTGTTATGGGTTTTCGGAATCGATTCAAAAACAGTGTTAATTAGCTTCTTGATTCGAAACTGTTCAATGCCGAAGTGATGCGAGCAAGTGGGTGTGCCCTGTGCAGAAATGGTGGATGCCATGAAACAAGTGGCAAAGCTGGACGTTGAGCTGAGTGTGGAAGAGAGAAATTTATTCTCTGTTGGGTACAAGAACGTGGTCGGGTCCCGTAGGGCATCGTGGAGGATCCTGTCATCGATTGGGCAGAAAGAGGAGTCAAAAGGGAATGAGTTGAATGCCAAGCGTGTCAAGGACTACAGGCAGAAGGTGGAGTTGGAGCTGTCCAACCTTTGCAGTGACATTATGATAGTATTAGACGAGCATCTTATCCCATCCACTAATATTGCGGAGTCCACAGTATTTTACTATAAGATGTATGCTCTGTCGCTTGATATTTTGTGGGCTTTTAAGTACCTTTATTTATGATGTGAAATTCTAGGCGTTTAGATTATTTTTGAGTTTTGGCTTGGGTGCAGGAAAGGAGATTATTACCGGTATTTAGCAGAATTCAAAGTTGGTGACGAAAAGAAAGAAGTAGCAGATCAGTCACTTAAAGCATATCAGGTAACCTTTCTATCTCTCTCTCTTAATTTCCTTCCCTTTCCGTTTTTCCTTTTAGCATATTTCCTCATGTGTTTGTCTATGCAGTCAAGCTTGGGATGAACTCAACTGTTTTATTTGTTAGCACTAAATGTAGATAATGTTTATTGGTTGGAAGCCTTCACCTTCTAGTAATATATCAGGAAAATGATCATCCTTTCACAACTTTTGTATTAGTTGGTAGAGATATTTTCATTGGAATTCTCAATTCTGGCCCATAAGATCGTGTCACTCAGGAATGCCTTTATACCTTTTATGCCATGACTTGAATTAGGGCTTGAGCATGGGAGAAAAGGTTATCTGAACATTTCTGTGGTATATAATATATTTATATAGGATTAGGTCTTCTGTTAATCAACTATCTCATGAAGTGGTCCTTTTCTGCACACTTGCAGCTCCTTTGACCTTTTAATAATATACGGTCCTTGCATCCTTGGGGGAACTTCATTGGGATTTATATTTTCAACTCAAACAGGCTAAACTCGAAAAGCTTCTACTGGGTGGTAAAATTGTGAAAAAAGGAGAGTGGGAAACTCTTCATTTTTCTTTATGCTTTATAAGTGCATGGTTGGCTGCATGGATACTTCTAATTTATGCTCTATGAAGAGCAATATCCTTCATTAGATGATTAGCAATCTAGTGCTTCCACACAATTACTAATTTACTAGATGTCTTTCTAGTAACTTAGCCACTTGTTATTTGTTAATCTGTTACATTGTTTCAGTGGCCTATGAATGGGGACCTTACCTATTGTAGAATGTTTTTTGATTTGTAATCTCTTATTTTACTTGTTTGGATGGTATTCTATGAATCATTTGGTTACATTCCTTGATATGAACTTAATATTTAAGAGCGTCAGCTAACATCTCGTAGCTTGGACTATGGATAAGCATAATACTGAAAGGCTGAAAGCTATTGGCAGTCCCAGAACACTGAGCTCCAATGTTACTGATGTAGTTCTGAGACTGGGGCAGAATTTAAAAAAAAAAAAATATATATATATATATATATATATATATGCCAAAATTCCTTACTCATTGGGTGACAATTTCCCTGGCATAATTTTCACAGTTTTATGCTAGTGGCAACTTTAACATGTTCAATCTGGATAATTTGGGGTACAGAGTTACTATTCATCACTGCTAGTGCACGTTTTAGTACAAGTACCCTTTTCAAACATTTCTATCTATTGGAGGCCTATTTTCCTCTATAGCCCTTGAGCTTATTTATTCTTTTAAATTCCCTTTTCATTTTCTTGATAGAAGAAGCAGTTGAATTTCTTCCCTTTTTTTTGTTCTGCTTACAGTTGGCTTAAGTGCATTGAATACAATATTTGTTCAACAGTTGGGGATTGGGAGTTAAAGTTATAAAGGTTGATCGACTTATTCTGTGTCAATTGAAAATTTATAGTTTATTTCATTAAGCTTCTTGTGGCATGTTAAATAATACGTTTTCAATTTCATGGTAAAATGGTTAGAGGAGTACTACCGTCATTTTATGAGGCCATTTCCATATCATTGCATCCTGTTCTTCTAAATTGGAGGACTAGCCTTTCTTATGTTTAAAGTTTGGAGATTTTTGTTGCTTATGACCAGTACTAAAGCCTTAAAGTTTGCATCAGTTTTTCATGTTATGGTTCCTTCCTACTGGTTCTTTTCTTATTCCCCAACATTGTTGTCTTTTAAGTTTTTATTATTAGTAGAGAAAACTTTATGCAATTTCTAGCTCTGAAGGTTTCAATGTTGATTTATGATTATTTACAGATGGCTTCTAAAGCTGCTGAGAGTGAATTACCACCTACACATCCCATCCGATTGGGTCTGGCTCTAAATTTCTCTGTGTTTTATTATGAGATAATGAATTCACCTGAAAGGTAAGCAGAAATAGTTTTGCTTATGAATAAAAGGGTAGGGGCAGAACGTTATTTGATGTAACTTGCTTTCAGGGCCTGCCACCTTGCAAAGCAAGCCTTCGATGATGGTGTCTCAGAGCTGGATAACCTGAATGAAGAATCTTACAAGGATAGTACCTTAATTATGCAGCTGTTGAGAGACAACCTTACTTTATGGACTTCTGATATCCCAGAAGATGGTGGTATGATATAGAGCTTATCCATAATACAGTTGCCATTCCTTTACATGAATTATGCAGTCTCAATCTGCCTTTTAAGATGCAAACAATTTTAATGTCCCGCAGTTGCTGACCTATTGCTTTTATAGCCATTCCTGCTTCATATCTGAAAATTTTTCCATCAGTTACAATCATCTCCTTTCCCAAGATTAAGTTGCTCTAAATTGGTGCTATTATGTGTATATGATATTTGTTGGAAATTGGAGCTAAGATAGGAGTGAAGAAGTCCACACTCCACACCAATTATCTGGGTTTTTGGTTTAAGTTACAATCTTAACTCTTCTTCTCTTTGGAAATGGTAGCTCAAACATGAGCTTGTTTGGTTTTAGTTATATATGTATATATTCTTTGGTTTAACTAGTTATATATCTATTTGTTCATTACAGAGGACCAAAAAATGGAAAGCATAGCCAGGAGTGGTTCAGGGGAAGATGAGGTGGACCACTGACCTGTCATTCTGTCATAACTCTATGAGATTGATGTATTGATTACTTAATTTTTCTCACATGAACATAATTTCTCTGCTGCAGTGAAGCCTCTAAATGGAGGATGCACCTTGTAAACTTTGAGTTATTGTTACCCTAGCTTGTGGGAGCCTTTGAATCCTCTGCTTCATTGTATGCTATTGTTGGCTAGTCTTGTTTATGTCTCTCGAAAAATACCACCATTGGTTTGCAATACATGATTGATGATTCCACTTAGTTTGTCTCTTAGCAGGTTTCGGTTAACTACTCACCTCCTTACTTACAAAACAAAGGAAACACGGCATAAAACAAGAATTTTAGAACTGTGGCAGGGAAACCAGCATTTGTATGGAATGGAGTAGTTTTAATATAATTTGTACACTAATTGCTTACCTCCTCTATCACCATTGATCTTCTGGCTGTCACGGTTGATTTAAATGTAAGATAAAAAAAGAAAATGAGTAATGTCTAATAATACAATAAGACATGAAAGAAGTGAACTTTATGTGTATTTGAATTGATTTATTTTGTGGTCAAAATAATTTATATTTAAAATTTTTTAAAGAGAGTTATAGAAAAAAAAAATAGAAATTTTTTTCTAAAAAATGATGATTCCTAAACATGCACTTTGTTGAGTCACAAATAAGTGTCAGGTACCAAGCAAACAAAAATATAAAAATTGGAATTTCCAAACTGGAAAAGTCATAGGCAAAAAAAATGCTATGGTAAAAATATACAACTCTTAAGAGACCTTAGAAAGATTTAGAATGTGTTTAGATTAGATTGTGTAAATTAAATTTTAGATTAACTTGATTTTATAATTTAAATGTGTATTAAAGTAATTTATGTGTAAAAAAAATTACATTTAACACAAAAAATTTGTTTGATACTAAACGAATTTTTAAGGCCAAAATTAATTTTAAACATTGATGTTAATATCAAACTAAACAAGACATAACAATGGATAAAAGAATCAAAAGTACATTTGGGTGGTTCCAACACCTATCCAAAGACTTTGTTTTGGTGCAAATTCTAGTCTTTTGATAGGCATCATGGGATCATCTCAAGCAAAATCCCAAACGAGCCATTTTTGAACGAGTATTTACTTATTTCAATGAAAAAATCTAAATTTATAAAGGTTTCTATTTTTTGTCTAAGAATATAAAAATTGTATACAGGGAATTTATTAAGTCATTCAAACCAATAATAATAATAATAAGTCATTCCTGTTTTGGTCACTTGTCATATGGCCTTCAACTATCTCAGGAATTTCACAGCACAAACTATTTGAACGGACTGAAGGGCCTATAGAGAAGTCCAAGTGACTCCGGCAGAAATTGCGAGACATCTCTAACTATGACTGCTGGTGCTGAAGACCTTCCAAGGCCTTGTCAAATTCCTTGGCAACAAGAGAATGCTGCAGGACAAGGCCAGGAGTGACCAGAACAGAGAGGGACAAATATTTGAACAAGAAAAAACATCTCTAAAGCATTCACCATTTCACCTTCACAAATACTTTAGGGTAAAGGATGGCTGTGTAAGGCAATATCAGACTATCAAGCAAGCAACTGAAAGGGGAAATTTTATGAGAAAATTCTGATGCAACTTGACATTCTGTCGTGTAATCTCCTGTCATAGGATTATCTTGATAGAGAGAAATGAACACAAAATTTATTATGAAAGAACCTACCTTAATGGATTGTAAGGTCTATTAGTTATAATTTAAATCTAATTGTGTATTTTTCTTTAACAAGACCCTCTTCTGTTACTTGCCTAACAGGAGAAGATTTAGATCCATTTATGAGCGGTATATTTATATTAACAATCTCATGATGTTATCATTTTATGTGAAATAGTAGTTACTTTGAAACCTTTTTCTAATGTGTAGTCCTTTGGGGGAACAACATTGGATACTGAAGTATATTTGTATGCTCAATTCAAAAAGGGTAGAGGCTTCTACTGGATGGTAGCCATTCTTCAATTATCTTTATTCGTTATGAGCACATGGTTAGCTGCATGAATTCTTCTAGCATATGCTCTTTGAAAAGCAATATCCTTCACTACATCCTTGGCAGCCATGTGCTTCCTACACGAGTAATAGAGAGATATATTTGCATAGGTGTAGTTAGACACACTCACAAGTCACAATCTGTGTTTGGAACTCGTTATGAAAAAATTCTTACATACTCTTAGAGTAATACTCTCAAGAAGGTCTTAAGGACTTAGATTTAATCTTAATTTTGTTATTTTAAATTATATATTTAATTCAGCAGCCAAATGGTTATAAAATAGCATGTATCATATATTTACCGAATAAATGTACTACTATGAAAGTACACAAAAATTTCTCCTCATTATGAGTCTCACATGGGTCCCATGGTGATTGTAATTACATATGTACTCTCCATTTTGCTTGCTGGATGGCATTGAGGCTTTGTTGTTTAAGTGAAGAGGTTCATTTATCTCTCTTGAATGAATCATTTGGCTTCATTCATTGATATGAACTTGACATTATAAAATAGAGTACTGTCACTGTCAGCTGATGTCTCGTAGCTTGGAGTAGAGACTGGGTTACTAAGGCAAAATGCAGAAAGGTATTTGCAGTCCCAGAAAATTGAGCTCCAACGGTATCAATGTGGTTCTGAAAATATATCTCAGTTTCTGAGCCATTGGCTGACAAATTCATTTTCACAGCGGCAGCTTTGAAGTATTCAGTTTTGGATGTACAGTTTCTATATGTGTATGATTGTTGGTGCACTTCTCTATATTGTTCTAAGCTGAATTTCTTGAGAGTTAAGAACCAGGAACACACTTGGCCAACCAACACAGTAATCAATATATATATATATATATATACACACACACGCACACACATATATTGACTAAATATAGCTAGCTCTTTTTTAAAGTGTTCCTACTTCATAGCTTGAAAGTATAGCAAAGGTAAGTGCCTTTGTCAAATGCCTTTATATGTTGGACACCCTTTTCCTCTACACCCCTTCAACTTATTTTATTATTTTCAATACCCTTGACTTCTCATTTTCTTCATAGGAGAAGCAGTGAAGAAAAGATAGGATAAGTCCGAGTTTGGAATGAACGTTTCATTAAGAGGTGAGTAAAGGCATTTTAGAACTCTAACCATGTCTCGGTTTCTATATACTAACCATGTCTTATTAGAGGTCCTTACATCAATGACGAAGTAAAGGCTTTCCTTCATTAAGTGATTAATTATTCATGTATAGCCAATCGATCAAGATTGCATCAATGAAAGTAGTTTGAGTTGGAGTTGATTAAGTCTCGAACGTATGTTACAGTAGAGAGAGGGTATCATCGTGGAGTCGAGTATGACGTTAGTTATTTTGACTCTTGATACTAATAATTGGCTACAAGATAAGATTTCTAAAATAATATTAATATTAACTTATTTATAAAATAAAAATAAGATAATAATAAGAATTATTATGAGATTCTAGAGAGAAAAGTAGAGTTCAAGAATTTTTTTTTCACTTGTTCAAGTGCATTGAAGAAAATATATATTCATTACTAGGGGACCGGGAGTTAAAGCTATTAATCATTTTATGGTCCATTAAGTTAAATCTGTATTGAATGAAAATTTATGTAGCCTCATTCATCATGCTTCTTCTGGTATGTGAGGTAAGATGTTCTCATATTCTTGGCGACATAGTTTTAGGAGTATGCTGCTGCCATTTGATGAGGCCAATCCGCTATTGTGGCCTTTTGTTCATTTAAACTGGAGACATGGTATTTGATAAAAGGATATACTATATAGGTAGAATTTTCTTATCAAAATTTTTGATAGAATGATTTAATATATTTGTTAACTCTTGAATAAATGAGTGGTCCTTACTATTTAATTTCATTTAACAACCCTTCTTAATTTTAATTGAATTCTGTTAAAAATTTTAACTATTTTTTCTGGATGTATAGAAAATAAGTTTCGAGCATGATTTGATGCAAACTCTAGCGAAAATAGTATATTAGATAATTAAGAAACAGTTACATATATTTTTACATGTCAAAAGCTTCATGAATAAAAAAAACATTTTTAGAAATGTTTCAAACAAATTATTTTTCAATTATTTGCGTCAAAATTAAATTTCAGTGATTTATAATAAATGAGGAAACATATGATTTTTCTTTTTCTAAACAATACAAAAAAATTTTAACTTTGTACTCAAATTGAAAGAAGGGGCTCCTAAGGATTGTCCCTATTGTGGGAAAACTAGCTATATGTGTCAAAAAAATGGGTGGAGAAAAATCAAAAAATGAGCAAGTCTTTCTCCCTCTAATTCTCTAAATATAGTAAAACCACATAGTTACCGCACAAAAAATTGAAGGAGCAAGGTGTTCCTTAAGCTTATATATATGTGTAAAGAAAAGGATTTGATATAGATCATCCAAAAACTCACTCTACCTCAAAAATTCTCAAGGTCGAAGGGCAAAACCATCACCGCTTAACCAAATCAACATGGGAAAGCCCTTCCTCGCAGCCCTCATTGTCTCTGCTTTCTGCTTCTCGTCTGCATTCTTGGCTCTTGCTCAATCTGATGATGATCATTTCTTCGTTGAAGGCAAGGTTTACTGTGATCCTTGCCACCTCAAATTCGAGACCAGGCTTAGCCACCCCTTATCAGGTACCTAATCAACATTCATTTCTAGTTACCATATATATATATATATATATATATATATACATATATATATACATACACACACACACACACGGAGGAAGGATCTATTGAATAACTTTTATTTGGATAAAATCTATAGTTGAATTTAAAATTATTATCACGTAGATCATATTTATAAAATTTTGATATTAATATAAAATTATTTTATATTCTAATAATATATTTAAAGATTATAACGTAATTTTTTTATTTTAAATATAAAAAAAATTATTTAATTACATTCTTATTTATATTTAATTTTTTTAAAATTTGACAAGAATGATGAGAATGGTCAACATCAGGTTAAATTTAACAGCTGATTAAATAAAAATTACATTATATAAAAAGTAATAAGGTAGTATAAGAGATTAGTATATATTAGAGAGAAACAGATATAATTTTTTTTATACATAAACCTATCTTAATGAGTTATAGAGTTTATTAGTTATAATTAAATCTAAACGTGTATTTCTTTCTCTAAAAAGGATCTTCTCTTATTACTTGACTAATAACAATAGATGATTCAAATCTATATATATATATATATATATATATATATATATATATATATATATATATATATATATATATATATATATATATATATATATATATATATGTATGTATGTATGTCTTCACATATATGACATGAAAACATGAAATATGTAGCAAAGAACAATGACAGTGCATGTATATGTATGCAGGTGTGAAGGTTCGTTTGGAATGCAGGACGCCAGATACCGGGAATTTGACATACTTCAACGAGGATTACACGGACGCAAATGGCATCTACAGTGTTCTTGTGAAAGGCGATCATCAGAATGAGATTTGTCACGTCAAGGCAGAGAGTAGCACTCATGCTGACTGCAACGGCCCCATGGACATGGGATTGAGCACCGACGGCAACAGGATCGTCCTCACCAAGAACAGCGGCGTCGTCACCCCAGTTCGCTACGTCAACCCCCTCGGCTTCGTCGCCAAGGCCGTTGACTCCCGGTGTGCTGAGGTTGTCAAGGAATTGGGTTTGGATGACCTTGAGAACTGAGTGAAGAGAGAGTATATCATTATTCATGAAGCATGATCTAGTCAAATATTTTGGCACTAATTGCCTGTACCAATTTTAACTATATATGCTTCTTATGGGATGTGTTGTATTTAACTATGCAAACACATGCTAATTGAAGGTTGAATGAGAAGTTTGAGAGATCATATGATACAAAATTTACGAGTTTTACATTACTGAGACTTCTCTTCTTTTTTTTTTTTTCTCACTATTTGAGAAAGCATTAATAATTCATTCTTAATATATTTAGAATGATAAATTTTATGATTTAATTTTTTTTGTAAATTAAATTCTTTATTTGGAATAAAATTATAAAATGAGAATTAATATGATTTGAAAATCTATAAAAATCTAATAAATTTAATTAGGTTGGTTTAGAAATCCTCTTAAAAATGAGAAAATTTTGGTAGATTTTATATAGATTTTCTATCATACCCTTAGTGAAAATATAATAATCATATCATTATAAGTGTAAAAATATAAATTTTTTGAAATAAAATCATTTCAATTCCTTTTTAGTGTATTCCAAATATAGAAATTAGTTTCTAAATCAATTCAAATCATAATTTTTAAAATAAGTTCCAAACATAAAAGTTAATTTTTAATTTAATTTAATTTAATTTAACCTAACTCAATTCAATTTAATTATAATTTTTATGATTCTAAATACACTCTTCGAGTTATGACAAGTGGCATAACAATTTATCTTTTTTTTTCTTGCATAATATAAAATTTGACCACATTATATATTGAAGGAGAAGATGAATTTGAGAAACCAAAACGAGTTTTCATTAGTAATCTTTTTGTATGAAGCGATTAGAATTGTTTTTCTTCTTATGTGATGGGGGCAACTGCACATGCAAGGTGATGGTGGTGATAGTGTGATGACAATGGTGGCAACACCAGTGGTATAAAAGTTATAATAATAATAATAGTAGTAGTTGTGATAATAGAGGTGGTGGCGATATACGGTAAGCAGGTGATAATAATAATGATGAATTAATGACGATAGAACCAGGCAGGAAAAACGAGAATATTGTTTAGTTTTTTATCCTATCAAGTGTTATCACATTTCTATTGGCTACATAGTGTCTTATAGAAAATATAAAATATCATCTAGCTAATAAGCTGACAATATCGCATGCATGCGTACATCAAACATTGCATAAAATAAAATATGATCATAGCTTATAATTTCCAATTCAAGTTTATTCTATGCGTCAATAAAGTTTATTTTAAGGAAGCAAAATTATTATAGATAATGAGAAATAATCTAATTATATGTATTCAGTCTAAAAGAATGGAAAATGTATCACTGATTAGTTTAATTAGTTATGGTAAAATATTTTACACCATTAAAATTTATTTCGATATTAAATTATCTTATGAAATTTTTTTTATCTCACTAAACTCCTCTAAACTTTAGTTTAATTTAAAAATATTAATTTTATAATTAAATAAAACAGAAGTCACCCCCACATGTACACCATGTAACCTAAGTATACATCACGTAATGATTTAGTTAAAAAATCTTATGAGGTAAAATATAATTTACACTCCTAAAGTTTACTCCTTTATCAAATTATTCCCTTAAATTTTTTTGTCTCGCTAAACTCTCTTAAAATTTGATATAATTTAAAATTACATGTTAACCTCTATTTAATTTAACAGAAAAACTAACGTTTTTAAATTAGAGTAAAATTTAGAGAGGTTTAGTAAAATAAAAAAAATTATGAAGTAATTTAATATCATAATAAATTACAAGAATTTAAATTATATTTTATATTATTAATATAATATATATGTAAATACACAGTACTCAAAAATAAAAAAAGTAAAACCACAAAACTAATCTCCTCAATTACTTTTCTAAATTGAATGAAGTAAAAAGTAAAAACAGCTAGATCCGAGATACCACAAACACATGCAAAAGAAAAGGCATGGATGTTTTGGAATAAGAGTTTAATTTTAATACATTATTAATATAAAATTTTTTATATTATTATTTAATAAAAAAATTTAAATTAGTAAAAAAGTTTAATTAAAAAATTAAAAAATTAATTATTTAAAAAAATTAAATATTTAATAATACGTGACTATTAAATGATAATATAAAAAAAATTTATATTAATAATAAATTAAAATTAAAAAAATTTTGTGAAAGCAAGCAAGTGAATATAATTTTTTCTTCCGGCATTGAAAAAAAAAATGATTCACGTCTTGTTGATTCTTTATTTGATACCCTTTGTATGGCCCATCCAAGAAAAAACCAACAAAATTCCATCACATGCAGGTGCGAAGTTCCTCATGTTGGGTGAAAATTTGAAAGTATTATTATCATTCAATTTCCACCATTAGCAAATGGCTGAGGTTCCAAAAATCAGTAGAGTTTTCTTTTAATTTATTTATTATTTTTCTATGTATCCCATTTCATTTTCAGCTTACACTTTTGACTTTTCCCTTTTTTCTTAATTAGCCGCAAACTTGATACTCCCAAATCAATGCCCATCTTTGGTCCCTGCTTCATTATTATTTTAATTTTATCAATTTAAATTTTAAATTTTAAATTTATAATAATTTTATTTTAAAAAAATTAAATTAATAAAATAAGAAAAAATAAAAACTAAAAACTAAAATTTATAAATAATTTAAAATTAATAAATTAAATTGGTAAAATTAATTACTGAAAATAAAATTCATAAATAATATATCTTTTAAAAATTAAAAATAAGTTTTATTTTTATTATTATTTTTAAAAAAAGATTGAGAATTTAAAGAAGGAAAGCGTGGGTGTGGCATTTTTGATCCCACGTCCCACGTAGCATATGCAAAAACCATTGAGTTGCAACGTAAAGCTAACGCAGACCCACCTTCTATTTACATGACGAATGTTGTTGCTAAACCGCACGCATACACATATACCTATTATTAATAGCAAATCTCTAGAAGAAAAAAAATAAATTATCATTAGCATTATATATATATAGCTTAATTTTAGTAATTTATTTTCATTATAAAAAATTTCATTTTAATAAACAAAAATTGTAATTAATAAGATAAGATTTTTTTTTGGATGAATTACACTCTCACTCCTTTGAGATTTTTTAATGTAACACTAATTTCAACTTTCACCTAAAATTTATACTTCACTTATTAAATCTGATTAACTAACCTTTATCCTAAATTTGTTAACAAAATATTTTTTTAATTATTAAAACTTGTTACAGTTAACACTAAAAATATAAAATGATATATCTTTTGCTTGAAAATTAATGGCCTTGCAGCATTTCCCCCCCCCCCTCAGAGTTTTGTCGTTTTTCACGAGCATTTATTCTCTCTAGAATTATTTTTTTTATGTGAATTCTTAATTAATACTTTAAAATATTTCAATCTTTAATAACTTTTTTAGTTCGGTATCTTCATTCAATCTTCTATGACAAGGAGGAGTGAGCCAAACAAAAGGTTAACCAACCCCAAAAAGTTAAACCTCTCAGAACCGATTGTAGGGTGCATTTGGGTATATTTATTTTTTTTTTATAAAAAGTACTTATTTTTTAAAATTTTTTTTATATATTTTTAAATATATTTAGATATAATTTTTAAAAAATAAAAATTAAAAAAACAAATTTATTTTTTTAAGAAGTTAATCATTCTCAACTTTTTAAAAACGTGAAAGAAAAAGTTTTTTTAATATAATTTTTTAATAAAAATATTATTTATTTTTATTAAAAATTACACTTTTTATCTTTTCTGTATATTTTTTTACAAACTCTATTCATATAATAAAACAATACAATATGATCAACGCAAACCTTACGTTATATTATTTATGTTTTAAATAACGTAATTTTTAATTATTGTATCTTAATTTTTTAAATTAAAACTTGATTTTTATGAACATATCAGTTAAAAAAAATAAAAGAAAATAAAATTAATAACATATTATTAAACTTTTAATATATAATTAAATATATTTTTATTATGTCACATCTCATTTTATATGATCACATAATCATAGTATACTGTTAACAAAAGTATTTTTGAATATCCTTTTTAATAATTTTGTTATCAACAAATGCTTTTGTTTTTTAATTTAAAAAAATTTAAAAATTCTTCTATCATTTAAAATTATTTTTTAAATATTATATTTAATGTAAAATTATTTTTTTTTTAAAAAAATAAAACTTTACTAAAATATATGTGTAAAAAGAGAATTTTTTTTTTCCATAAATTTATTCAAATGACGTAGTGAAGTACTTTTACGAAAGAGTGACTAACTATATCCAATTCGATGAAAATTGCAAATAATAAAATTCATCGAGCGAACTGCTGTAAATAATAAAATTTGGCAAAAAAATAAATTAAAAAGTGCAAAAATACTAAGCTTTCTTGATTTCCTTTTTATCGGTTCGGTTTGGTAAATGGATCAAACTAAACCCAAAAATCATTATTTATATGTGTAATTAATTTTTCAAAAATCCAATTAATTAAATGAAAAAATTAATTTTTTTCAAATTTAATTGTGCATAAAAATAAATAAGATCACAAACAATAATCATATTTGAACTAAACTTGTGCATAAAAATCCAATAAAAGTAAATCGGTTGTCTTACTTTGCAGTCACAGAAGAATGTCAAAGATGCATGATTATAGAGATTAATCATTTGGAATTGAAGGAAAGTTTGAACTTTTTTGTGAATGAAAATGAAACCACAAAGATGCTGATTTTATACAAAGTTCCTTCATAGAAGATAACTCTTCATCGCTCTTAGAGTTCTTTATGCTCTTCTTTTTTAGCTTTTTTTTTTTTCTGTCCAAAGTTGATGAATCAAACGTTTGTTCCAAATATTAAAAACATAAAAATTATTAATTAAGTTAATTAGAATGACATCAGTCAATTTAGTCCTATACAGTAGAAAGGTAGGTTTAAGAAGAAAATTGAATTTAGTGTCATATAAAGAAATTTTAATTTCTAGAGTATAATTTATATATTTTTTATCTTTGATTAAAATATTTTTATAAATATTATTGTGAAATTAATTAATTTTTGTTTTAACTAAAATAAAAATAAAATAAAAAGTAGGTTGATATTCACGAGAATGCTTGTAATAATACATAAAAAAGGAATAAATATATTAACACTCTACGAATTTACTCATTTTGAAGTAGTCTTCATAAATTTTTAAATTCAAATGAAAAGCCTCTAAACTTTTTGAAAGATGCAAATAAACCCCTCTATTGATCAACTAATAGAAAGAATTTGGCTCTTTTAAGAATAAATTGCAATTTGATAACTATATATCAGAAAATTAAGAGAGAAAATTTTAATAAAATCATAATTTATTATTCATTTACTTATTTATTATTAAATCCTAAATTGTGAATTTTTTAATCAGTAATTATAAATCTTATATTTTACTTTCTAAAATATGCTCCTAACTTTAGGAGCTAAATTTTAATAAAAAATTATTCTTCATATGACTTATACATGTTAATCAATGCATGTGACGTCTTTTATTTTTTTTACATATTTTTTAAGTTTTAAAATTTTTCTTTATAATTTAATTTCCATTTTAAAAATTACAAAGTATTAAATAATTAAAAGTATTAAAAAAATAATTTTAAGTTTTATTTAAAAATTGTGTATAAAAATTAAAGATATCACATGTATCAATTAGCAAGTGTAAGTCCCGTAATAAATAATTTTTTTCTAGTAGATATATAAAAAGGTTTGTTTGCAAATTTCAAAAAAATTAAGTATCTCTGGTTCAAATGATAAAGTTTAAGAAAAGACTAAGAGTATATTTAAATGAAATTATTTTTAATTTATTTAAATTTATTTAAATTTATTTATTATAATAAACACTTGTAAAATATTTTAGTAATATTTAAATGAGCTTATTAAAATAGTTTCTAAAACTCGTATAAGCTATTTTAAACTTGTTTTTATAAGTTAAAAATTTTAACTTATGAAATTTTTTTTTACAAAAGTTAAAAACATTCTTGCAGTAGCTGTTTTAACAATAACTTTTAGCTAAATTAATTTTAATAAATTATTAAAATTCCATTTTTACATAAACAATCTCGAATTGTCTATTCAAATATTATTTAACTTATGTTAAACTAATAACAAGATCCCTTATTAAATAAGCTTCACTTGAGCAAATACTTATTTAAGAAACGTATCCAAATTGGGCATAAGTATTTTTTTTTTATAAAATAAAAAGCGAGAGTGAAAAATGATTGCTTATTAAAAATAAGAAGCTTGCCGGTCCCCAATCTAACCCCTTGAGCCTCTGCGTTGGTGAGGGAAAGGACTCTCTCAAAACCCTATTGCGTGCTTTGCAATCGACCCCGATAATGGCCAACAGTAATCTCCCTCGAAGAATCATCAAGGTTCGTACCGATTTTCTTGTTAAGATCCCATCTTCAATTTCTCTGATCGATTTGTTTGGTTGCTGGGAAATCCAAATAAATTCGAAGAAATTTGAAATCTGGTCTTGGTTTCTGGCTTTGCTCATTCGCGGGTATCACATGGCTGAAGAGCCTGTTTGAACGAAGAGCTGCGTAGTCCATTTTGGGTGAATTCCAAAACGGTCTCTTTTTCACTTTATCTTGCTTAAATTCAGCGATGATCTTAAAAATGAAGGTCTTTGATGTTAAAAATTGGGGGATTTCGCTCCCCTTTTATGTTTTGATCTTCGTTGGAAGCGAATTGTGGTTCTGGATTTATCTTCATTTTGTGTTTGAATTTTGATCTTTGTGAATGTTTTGGTCACTCCCTTTTTTTTTCCATCTCAACAGGAAACGCAGCGTCTGCTAAGCGAGCCGGGTAACTTCTTATTCTCAGTTTCTCTGTCTCTTTATGCGTTATTTGGGATATTCACTCCTGGTTTAGTGATTTAGAAGCTCGCCCTAAGTTGAATGAGTAGTGCTTGCTTGTCCATGTTTTTGTTTTGTTTTGTTTTTTGTGGGCTTTATCTAGTATCTTGTAAGACACCTTGAATATTACCTTGGTGATTTAATCATTCAAATTATGATGCAAGGGTTCTATCATACCCTTCTGTTTTTTGTTCTGCTTACTTGATTGCCTCAGTCTCTAATATTATGATCTGCTGATACAGCACCTGGAATCAGTGCTTCACCTTCTGAAGACAATATGCGATATTTCAATGTGATGATCCTTGGGCCGACTCAGTCTCCTTATGAAGGTAGCAATAGCCTAACAGCATGCTTTATGCCTTTGAATACATAATAATTTGTTTTCTCTGCCAGAAATGTGGAATAAATTTCCATTTGATTGGGGTACTTTTAGGCAGTACATTGAGAATTCCCTTAAACAATTATGCTCAAGCAAATGTATTTTGGGAATGTTCCTGGAAAAACTCTACTCACTTTCATATTTGGCCATGAAATTTCCATTTTATTACTTTTTATTATCTATCCGTGTGCTAGCTGTCTTACTCTGCATATGGCCTTGTTATATAGAAAACTGCTGGTAGTTTTGTCGGGCATGCTATTTGGGTGATGAGGTGGAGTATTAGGTTATAATTACCATTTCTCAAAACTGTCTTGATTACCTTGTGTTTAAGCCCCCTTCTACATGGCTACACCTCAATCTCTGACTCTTTTCTATGAAGTTCATTATCTTGGTGCACCATGGTTTGACTTTTTGTTTGTCAATGACCTAATAATTTTTTTTTTCTGTTGACAGTGTTTTTCTCACCATGTTAGGTTACTAATTTCCATAGGGTGCCATTCCTGTGCATAAAGCAACTGTTTTATGGTTCATGACTAGCTTTGTTGGTTCACTTGCATTAGATCTGCATTTGAATAAATAGAAAAATCAAGCTTTTGTGTTCTGCTAAAACATGTTTTAATGACTGTTAGGAACCTCCCTTTCACGTAGCAGAATCTGGGATTGAAGCCCAGAATTTACAGAGTACAATACTGGAAATTAAAGGAAAATTACACAGAAAGAAAAGAAAAGGCCCAAGCTTTTGAGAGGCTTGGTCTCTCTCCACTGCCAGAAACTGCTTCCAGATTTTTCCTCCCCCCCCCCCCCCAATATCCATAACTGCCACTACTCATTCATAACTGCCACTACCCATTCTTTCCCACTCCCTCTCTCTCATAACCCACTCAGCAGACAGTTATGCAGTTTGCATTACTGCCCCACACTGGCTTGTTCCACTTCTCTCTCTCCCAGCCACGTTTTGTGTTCTCCTGCACTGCTCTTCTGCTGAGTTGCTTCCCCTCCCGTAACTCCCTCATTTAGTGCCCCCTTTTTTCCTCTAACCCTACTTCTGTGGTAAACTTTCCTAATGGGGGGTCTAACAATACTCCCTCCCAAAAGTCTCACCTTGTTCTCAAGGTGGAAATCAAGAAAATTATCTTGAATGGTAAGGAAAGGTTCCCACGTGTTTTCACAGTCTAGTAAATCTTCCCACTGAGTTAACACTTTTGGTTCTCCACTTGCGGCTGTCCTGACATTGAGTATTGCTGCTGGGTACACCTTCAATTCCCATTTCTCTGTTAGATTTTTGGGTAAAGGTTGCTGGCTGACTGCCTCTGCTACTGACTTCTTTAATGAGGAGACATGAAAAACAGGATGTATACGTGTATAATCCAGCAGACGTAGTTTATAAGCAACTTGGCCCACCTTTTCCACCACCTCGTAAGGACCATAAAACCTCGGGCTTAACTTCTCATTTGCCTTTCCTAGCTAGAGATTTGAATCTGTAAGGGTTGTATTTTTAGATACACATAATCTCTTGGCTGATAGCTGACATCCCTCCTTTTCTTGTCTACCTGCGACTTCATTTTGTTTTGGGCAGTTCCCAGATTGTCCTTCAACTCATCCAATATCATGTTCCTGTCTGCAATAAGTTGATAAACTCCCTCAACCATGGATGAATCCTCAAAGCACCTTAGCAAGATCAGCGGTTCCCTTCCATACAAAGCTTTGAATGGGGACATCCTAGTTGAACTGTTGTAGTTAGTATTGAACCAAAATTCTGCCCAATTTAGCCACTTAGGCCACTGCCTAGGCTTATTCCCCACGAAACACCTGAGATAGGTCTCAAGGCATCGATTTACCACTTTGGTCTGGCCATCAGATTGAGGATGATGAGCTTAAGAGTTGTCCCTGATAGTTTGAATAGATCCATCCAGAATTGGCTGATAAAGACTCGGTCTCTATCCAAGACTATTGAAGTAGGGAACCCTTGTAGCTTTACTACCTCCCTCACAAACACGTCAGCCATATCCTTGGCTGAAAATAGATAGCACAAGGGAATGAAATGTGCATATTTAGTGAATCTATCTACAACCACCATTTTTGTATCCACTTCCTGTGCTTTTGGCAAGCCTCTCACGAAATCCATGAAAATATCACTCCATACCTGAGTTGGAATTGGCGATAGCTGTAGCAAGCCAGCCGGGGACAAAGCTTGGTACTTATTTCGTTGACAAGGATCACAAGCTCCTACAAAACTCTTGATGTCTCCCTTCATTCCTTCTCAATATAGCAGGCCAGCTATCTTCTTATAGATCCTGAAGAAACCTAAATTAACACTTGTTAGGAACCTGAATTATAGGCCAGCTCTGATACCAATTTGTTAGGAACCTCCCTTTCACGTAGCAGAATCTGGAATTGAAGCCCAGAATTTACAGAGTACAATACTGGAAATTAAAGGAAAATTACACAGAAAGAAAGAAAAGGCCCAAGCTTTCGAGAGGCTTGGTCTCTCCACTGCTAGAAACTGCTTCCAGATTTTCCTCCCCCCCCCTCCCCAGAATCCATAACTGCCACTACCCATTCTTTCCCACTCCCTCTCTCTCATAACCCACTCAGCAGATAGTTATGCAATCTGCATTACTGCCCCACACTGGCCTGTTCCACTTCTCTCTCTCCCAACCATGTTTTGTGTTCTCCTGTACTGCTCTTCTGCTGAGTTGCTTCCCCTCTCGTAACTCCCTCATTTAGTGTCCCCTTTTTTCCTCTAACCCTACTTCTGTGGTAAACTTTCCTAATGGGGGGTCTAACAATGACCAATCAAAATTCAAATTCATTCTTGTTTATAAACAATACTTGTGTCACCAATTCAGCTACTGTTTTTCAACTTAATGATTTGATGAGCTTATTTCTTCATAAAATCTTTAACTGAATTGTTTTTTTTTTTTTTTGCATCAAGCAGTTGCCTTTGGAGGTTGAAGATTAGAATACTTGAGTGGAAAGAAACGAGATAAAAAAATATGAATTTAAAAAAATTGGTTTGAATGAATGGATGGTTCTACCAATTGTTACAAGTGTGAGGAAATCTATTTTACTCTTTACTTATTTTTTGTTCTTCCTTGTTGAAAGCCATATATTGGTACCCACTATGGACTATGAAGAGTAGGGGCCAGGTCTTGCTCAGGCCTGAAAGAAATGACTAAGATTACAATTATTAAACAAGATTATACTCTCTTGACTGCTTGTCTTTTTAAAGAAGTTAATGTATTAAGAATACGAGAAAGAAATCGCAATATGCAGGAGCATGTGTCCCATATAGATTGGGTGACACAAAGAACTTCCTTTTGTAGTGGAGGCTCTTCCTCCACTACCAGAATAACTAATTGCTTTTATATGCTTGCGGTATTTTTGCTCCATTTGGAGTCTTAACAAACCTGGCTTTGGAATTTATTTAGTAGAGTTTTAAACATAATAGAAGACATAATGAGGAATTTGCTTCGCCTGCCTGCATTCCTTTCCTTTATTATTAGATTTTTCAGTGGCTTTCTAGCTATGATTGTGAGCTTTTGGATCTTTGCCTTTTAAGGGTATGATCACATTTGTTCTGCCTGTTCATTTCGCGTTACTACGCTTGATTACTTTTACAAGATCTTCAAAGTTCTCAGCCATGCTCCCTACCAAAATGTAAAAGGGAAAAGATTACGAAATGAGAGATTATCTGTTGAGGAAGGATAGTTTTTTTTTTTTTTTCAATTGCCTAGATTCTGATTATAGTCAGTCAGTTTGTTACGTCTTTCAGAAGAATTATCTAAGCCATCCTGGGGAAATATGATGCTATGCATGAGCATTGAATACAATGCTATTTGGGGAAGCATTGATAAGGATTGATATTCATGGCATTTAAGAAAATGATTGAAGTTTCTTGTTTGTATGAATGGCCTTACATGGAAATGCTTCCGTGGACCAGATTTAGTTAATTTTTTTCTTGATTATATGTTTGGAATTGCTGGAAGTGAGGATTATTGTCCTATTTATTTTTAATATCATTGATGACGCAGATATTTTATTTCTTTTTTTTTTTTTGTCCAAAATGTAGTGGCCCTTTTGTGTTGTCACTAATATGCAAGTTTCTTGTTTGTATTACTAGGAGGGGTTTTCAAGTTAGAACTATTTTTGCCAGAAGAATATCCAATGGCTGCTCCAAAGGTACTTAATCATTTTTTATTTTTTCATGTTAAGTTTCTGCTGGATTCTTATCCACCAAAGAGAAATGATACTATAAATTATAAAATATTTTTAGCTGTATATAGTTTAACATGTTTAGTAACTCTATCTTTTATTTTTTTTGATATTTGATGATCTAATAGAACTTTCTAAGTGTCATGAGACAGGATCCTGAACAATATCAAGTAAACAACGCTTCTGTTCCAATCTGTCTTTTCCTTCATGCCTTCCCTTGTTGAAACTGAAACAATAAGAAATTGGAACTGTTTTTAAATTATTAATTATAATGTCCTATTTCTTTCTGTTGAGAGCACGGCTTGGTAGCTTGGGCTACCTAGCCAGGATGGAGACCAGATAGTGACATGAGATGTGTAATAGCCGCATGGGATGTCCTTGTTCCAAATGCATTGTCTCTTCATTTTATGCCGTTCTACCTTGATCGTCCGTTTCTCCATGTGTAATAGCCGGAAAAGCAATGCCGTTGATGTCTATGGAAGAATGGCTAAAGAATCAAACGCGCCCTCAAGAGCCAGCAAAGCAGAATAAGTTTTCTAGTGACCGGAGTGTTCAGGCTATGGCAACGGTGAGACTTTGGGGTATGGCCGAGCTCAAGTCTGTGGTGGTGGGGTCGGTTTTGGTCAAAACACACCTGGTGGGTGAATCAGATGTGGCCAACCATGGTAGGAGAGAAAAATGTGTCAAACAGCCATGAGTAGAGAGAAATCATCCAAACAGCCGCAGGTAAGAGGAGAAACTAGGATTCTGGTGGCTGGAATCGGTGCACTCCTAACAAGGATAGAGCCACAAGACGGAGACAATGTAGGGAGGAGTTCTAGATTCTTTGGAACTCGGTGGTGACAGAATTAGTTCATTCATGATGTTACCACTCTGATACTATGCTGAAATTATAGGGTTTTAGGTGGAAAAAGAGAGATAGGAGGCTCTCAATAATATTATGAATGTTTGATAGATGTGATACATAATACAAAACACTAAAAACTATTTAGAGTTCATTTGGATACTTTTTTTTTTTTTTTGAAAAAGCACTTTTTTTTAAAAAAAAAGTGCTTCAACACATTTTCAAGTGTGTTTGGATGCAACTTTTAATAAAAGTAAAAGTTAAGAAAAAGTTAATTTACCTCTTTTTTTAGAAACTAATGATCTCTAACTTCTGGAAAAAGTAGAAGGAGAAGTGATTTTTAATATAATTTTATGACGAAAATATTTTTTACCTTTATTAAAAATTACATTTTATATCTTTTCTTTTTCCTTCTTATAAACCTTATTTATATAAATCTCCCTAGGTAATTCTATGAATTATATTTTAAACAATGTAACTTTAAGTCATTGTGCCCTAATATCTTAAATTGAATCCTGATTTCAATGACTATACCACTTAGAGAAAGTAAAATAGAACATTAGCAACATGTTGTTAAGTCTTTAGGTACACAATTAGACATGTTATTACCTTATGTCTCATTTTTCATGACGCTATTACCATTATATATTTAAAAACTTCACCATCCCTATTATGTTAGCCCATTTAATCATATTTTACATATCATAATTTATCATATCTTGCATTTAGATGTCTTTTTCAGTAATTTTGATGTAAATTAAGTGCTTCCATTCTTTTTTATCCAAATAAATTTAAAAGTCTTTTTATTATTTAAAAGTACTTCTTAAATATTATATTTAAATACAAAATTACTTTTTCTTTAAAAAAAAAAATCTACTAAAATAAGATATATAAAAAACATACTTTTTTTTATAAGCTTATCCAAACGAGCCCTTATACTATTAACCTAGGTCCAATGCTAGTGTAGTACTACAAGTACCAGTCCAGCCCAGCAGGACTTATTACTTAATAATATAATAAGACTCCTAAGTCCTAACATATGAATAAACCTAATATTCTAACAATGTCTGATAAAATTGAAATCTTGGCTCCATAAGTTGGGGGGTCATAATGTTCAACTTTCCTATTTGATCTGAGATAGTCTTCAGTCACAGCATTTCTTTAGGACATAGAACTAGGGTACTAATTAGCATATTGAGGCCATTAACAATTTCACGTTTTAGAGAAAGGGTGTACCTACAGCTCTTCTGTGCATCTGATTGGGGTTTGAATTATCTGAGGTGTCTCTCTGGGGTCTTGTTTCTTCCTTTTTGAAAAATCATTTAATTATTTGTCCCTTCTCAGAATCATGTGTGTGATTTTTTTTTTCTCTAATTTTATTGGCTAATTAAGGTTTAATTCTGATGATAATGATACCTTGTCACTTTGTCAGTGGATTTAAATGGTACACAATTTTCATTTCTCCAATGATTCTTGATTTAAGCATGCATTGCTTCTTACAGGTTAGGTTTCTGACAAAAATATATCATCCGAACATTGACAAGGTGCATTTCGCTTCCCCTACATTCTCATTTCTTCTTGATTAGTTATTTTTCTCTTACAAGTTCAAGTTTAATTCAGCTTGGCAGGATATGTCTTGATATTCTGAAAGATAAGTGGAGTCCTGCCCTTCAGATACGCACTGTTCTTTTGAGGTATCTTAATTGTCATCTTTTGGGCTATTGGAATTCCCCATGCTTAGACCTATTCATTCCCTGATGGAGCAAAGTTAATATTAATTGGTGTTACAGTCTTTACCTTTATGTGGCATTTGCCTAAAACATGTGATGATACGTATACAGATAAACACAGATATGCAAGTATGCAAATTGTCAAGTCTGGAAAAAGAACATTTTTTTGAATTAAAATTAAATTATCTTAAACACTTTGCTGGGATAGAAGAATTTCTCATCTTGTTTGGTGAAACTTTCCTTGGAAAATAGAAGAATTGTTCATGGTCTTTAGACTCTGGCTCAATTTATGTGTTGGTCTGTCTGGATCTTGGTTTTGATAGCTGGAAACGGAATTGCCTCACAAGAAGGAAATATTGTGGGGCAAGTCAGTGGAAAATATTTAATTAACCTGCTTTTAATTGGAAAGAATGTTACGTACTGATGTTATGAATTTTGTTGGCACTGTTCTAGTATCCAAGCTCTTCTGAGTGCACCAAACCCAGATGATCCACTTTCTGAGAACATTGCCAAGCATTGGAAATCAAATGAGGCCGAGGCTGTTGAAACAGGTATGTTTTCGGCGTGTATGATTACATATCAAAATTAATTGATAATGATGGCATCAAACATGGAATATGCATATTCTCTTATTAAAGAAGTGGTATTGAAATCTGCAGCGAAGGAATGGACCCGATTATATGCTAGTGGCGCCTGATGACAGGGGGGAAACTTTTGGCCTAAAATAACAATAGTGCAAATGTATGCTATTAACTGTCAATTTGAAATGGAAATTTGGAGGAATTTGTGTCTGAACTATTGGAGTTAATATTCCTCATAGCTTCCAGTCACCTGTTAATTTGTTTTCTTATCTTGGAAGCCTTGTCTTGGAACTTGTATGATATATGTGGTGATCATTTATCTGTCTCAAAATGTAGAACATACTCCATATTCAACTGCTAATTAATTTGGGATTCTCAACATCGAAGTCTAAAACTTGTGTGATTAAGTTTCTGTTGGTTTCTCTTCCAAGATGTGTTTGGTTATGGAATCAATGGTTGTCTGAACGTGTGGACATTTGTAGCTGGACATCAATAATTCTTTCAAAAATTTAGATCCCCAAATTCCTCACGTTCACAATAAAAGATTTGAATCCTCTCCGGTGAAAGGGTCTTATTAGAAAGAAAGACATGTTTAGATTTAAATTATAATTACTAGACTTTACAATTTACCAGAGTGGGTTCTTGCACAATAACTTGTGTTTATCTTTCTCTGACAAGATTGTCTGAGAGGATTCAAATCCCACAATAAAGTCTTCTGAATTACAAGTGTCGAATGGAGTGGCTCAACATGCTCTGTCCGAGTAGTTTTTATCAAAGGGGATTACTTAGGTTCTCATTTTTTTTAGTTGAGACTTTGATAAGTTGTTAAATATTTCATGTGTTGTTGGTTATATTTTACAAACTTGAAACATTTATTATAAAAGTCATCAACATAAAATATTTGACAGCTCATAAAGATTACGGGTGCATTGAAAAAATCTAAGATATCACGGTAACTGAAAAGCATGATGCAATTGGAAGTTTACTAAAAACTGGGTGCGGTCGCTTTGGGACTATGGCTTGCATAAGCGTTTGGGCAGTGCTCAATGTTAGCTGTTACAAATTACATTTGGTCTTCGGCCTCGTATCAATAATAACATTTAACACAACACAGGCTTTAACTGCCTATAATGGTGGTGGTCCCAAGAATTACATATCAGAGAGGCCATGGGGTAGAAACTTGTGGGCGAAGCTCAACTTAGATCATGTTTATTTTAATTGTTTAGATCAGCTGGTTAAATAATTCACCTACCGTAATATAAAATTTATCTAGACATTCATAAATTATAAAAAGGTTTTTCTTTAAAAAAATAACTATTTGATTAGATCAATTTTGACTAATTCAAAATAATTTAATCATAAATTTAATTAGTAGTTGAGTTATAATCAACTGAATGTAGTCGGTTCAGTCTGTTCTGTCCAGAAAACACTACTCCATTGAATATCAAATCTCACAGCAATTCAGCAAATGAGTAAGCTTTACAAGTACTTGCAACTTCTTTTTCCCAGTATTAGGATTAAAGCATTGCTCAAAGGTAACAGTATGTTTGGATAAGTTTTTTTTAAAAATAAAATTATTTTTTGTTAAAAAAATTTTTTAAAATTTTTTAATTATAAATTATTTTAATTATAAAATAAATTTAATTCAAACGTACAATCATATGAATTATTAGGTGTACGAGTATTTATTTATCCATTAATGAATGAAATTTGCAAATTAAGAAAAGATAATGCGGTTTGGTGTAGGGGCAATAGACGGTGGAAGTGGGAACTTGTACTCAAAGTATATGTAAATAGACCTCTCTGTTATCATTACTGCTTGGCTCTGCTTTACAAACAAAGCTTTTCATCACAACACGTCATTTTGGAGGCACAAAAGTCCAACCCAGCTACGACAAATTGACATCATCAAACGGAGAAGGAGAAGGAGAAGGAGGAGAAAGAACGTCATTTTGGAGGCACAAAAGTCCAATCTAGCTACGACAAACTGACATCATCAAACGAAGGATAAGAAGGAGAAAGAAGAAGAACAAGAAGAAGGAGGAGTAAAATGAGAAGAAAGAGGAGGAGGAGGAGGAGGAGGAGAAGTTGTGGCATACCGTACAGTACGTACTGCAGCCTCCACAAACCTTTCTGCAACACATTCATAGCCTCTCTCTGTGTTGTGCATTGAGCCTATGACATTAGCCATAGCTAGTCCTTTTCTGCTTGCTTTGTATGAAGAAGCAACCAAGAAAACGACCCTCAAAACATCATGTTCAAACTTCAAAACGTACAAAACGACAGGGACAACCCCCTTCCCCAAAGTCTTTCAAAACTGAGTCTCAGCCACAACGGCTACATTTCCTGGTTCTGGTTCAGCTTCAGCACGGCAAAGCACACCCTTTCATGAAGCTGTGGTACACCGTACAGTACGTACTGCAGCCTCCACGAACCTTTCTGCAACACATTCATAGCCTCTCTCTCTGTTGTGCATTAAGCCTAAGACATTAGCCATAGCTAGTCCTTTTCTGCTTGCTTTGTATCTTTTCATAGTTTTTGCTTTACAGGGCACACTGTGGGCCATGTCCCAAGCGAATGCCGTTAATTACGACTGGAAAAAAATTTCAAATCCATTAATTTTAATTGAATTAATATGGGTTAAGTCAAATTTGTAATTTCATTTTTTCAAATAACTCGAAACAACTCAAATTGATCAAGATTGGATTGATTTTGGTTACTGAGTTACTTTTGAATTTTTTTTTACAAGTTGTAAATGAAAAAATTTAGAATTAATTATAATTAAAGAAAAGAACAAAAATAAATGAAAAGTCTGACTTTGAAAAAATAAAAATGGAAAAGAAAGGATGAAAAAAAATAAAAATGTAATATTAAGATCAATAGACTTTAATTTTTGAAAAAAAAAATATTATAAAAAATAAAATAAAATAATAAGATTAGAAATAGATAATTGAGTCATCGGGTTAGGCCGTCACCTAAATTAATTAAAATAAGTTTTAGTTGAGTTTTATTTAATTTCCTAATCCAACTATTTTTTTAATATTTAAGTCGATTTAGCCAAATTATCAAGTTAAACTAACTCATTAAAGACTCTTAGTTTTATTGGTTGGACGCGCCCTCACTCATATTTCTGACTCATGAATCCACCGCATTGAAACACTCTCAGCTCAATCACCCTTCAGTCTTCACCACCCTTCGTCATGCAATTTCTTATTTTCCCTCGTTTGGGAATTCCCATATTCAAGTTTTGTTTTCAACCTCTTGATCTTTTTCCCTCCTCTGTCACCTAAACCAGCAAAATGGGTTTGAATTTGCTGGTACCAGTTGCTGATGGAACATTGACTAAGCCTTCTTTTATTTTTTTTAAGTTTTGCTATTACTTTGACACACAAATTAAACTTTGAAATTGAATAAAAAGTAGGTGAAAAGCAACTAACTTCAACACAAGTTAATTCTGAACATTGGTCAGTGGGACCTAGATTTCTCTGTATGGTCATGGCCTTCTGAAGGGGGTCACAAACAACGGCAAACAGCAGAGTAAGGCCCACCAATTTGGGGGAGTTGCTTTCACCCACTACTGATCACAGTTAACATACAGAGCAGCTAACAGCGGCACATCAAACAACGACCAAGACGACCTTTTGGACTCTTTTGGGAAGGTTTGAGTGCCCCATTTTGGCAACAAAAACACCATAAATTCCCACATGAACATAAACACCCCCCCCCCCTACCCAACCCCTCTTCAAAGGAAATTTTTTTATATATTCTGACAGTAATATTCTTAAAAATTGAAATTGAAATTTAATTTTATTATTTAAAGTTATATATTTAATTTAATAACTAAATAATTATTGAAATTTAATTTTATTATTTAAAGTTATATATTTAATTTAGTAACTAAATAATTATAAATAAACATATGTCACATATCTATTGAATAAATATAAATACACAAGAATTTCTCTAGCAAAAAACTCTCTCTCTCTCATAGTTTTATTCTTAAGCATCATTTTAGCTATGTAAAAAAGATTGCTCTCTCTCTCTCTCTCTCTCTTTCTCTCAAAAGTTTTATTCTTGTGCTTGCCAAGCAATCAAGCATCATTTTAGCTAGGTAAAAAAGATTGCTGTGTTAAATATGTTTTGAGTGGTCCACTTCCCATTGCAAAGGACAGTGCTAGCAGATAAGAGTTATGAATTGTATCAACCACCCAAGTCCACTCCACTCCACTCTAACAAAACCAACCTTCAATTAAAAACAAACGTACCTGCAACCTTTTGGTGTCAAGAATAAAAGAAAGACCAAGTTATCTTTTCCTACCTCTGCCTAATGCATAAATGACAGTTCGTTCTCAAGACTGCCATCAGTGTACATGGTTTCAGGGTATAGAAGAGGTTATGAAAATAAGGGAACTGCAGAAAAAAAAAATAGGAAATTTTTATTGATTAAATGGCTAAGATAGAAAAATAATAATAATAATAATAATAATAATAATAATAACAACAACAACATATTCATCCTTCTTTCACTAACTCAGTAGGTACCCACGACTCATCCTATCTCCCTCAAAAGGCTTCCAGTGTTTCGTATATATCATCACATATATACATGTACAGATCCTCCTCTAACAGCAGACCAACCTCCCCTCCCTTCTGTTTATATCTATCTATCTATCTATTTATCTATCTACCTCAAAGGTAATTTAAACTGATAATTAAATCAATTTTACAGACATTCAAATATCCTTTTAACTAAAGAAACTAGAGATACAAGACAGCTGGCCTACATGAACAGAAAAGGAGAAGAGAAAAAGAAAATTGACAAAGGGAGAGTTGGGAGGAATATGGAACCAGAGCAATGAGGAATGAATGAATAAATAAAAACTGCAAAAGGAACTAGAGTATCTCTGGGTTCCACTGGCGTTGGCTGCTAACAAGATTATTATCTGGTCTGACTATGTCAACAGGTATCATTTTATGATGGGATCAAAAGACTGGAAAAACTGTGAAGAGTTTAACAGGAGGTTTGGGCAGCGAGAAGGAATTGCAGAAGACAACTGAGATGCAGTACAAGTCATGAATTCTAAAAGCTGCAATGCCTGATAGAGTGTTCCAACGTATCACGACTAGGGCATACAATTTCCTTCACTCGACTGCCATTTTTGTAGACCTTGAAGGTTGGTACAATGCTAACATTCTCAGCAGTTGCAATTGTTGGGCTTTCTTGAATATTCACCTTTGATCAAACACAAAAATTGCATGGATAAGAAAACTACCATATTGCTTAATGTATCTCTAAATTAAATATCAGGAAGTAAAATGAAAAACACTTAATTAATGTGTGAAGTGAGATACCTTAAGGAAGTTAATAGATGGATAGCGACCACAAAGTGTATCCACAAATGGCGATAATTGCTTGCATTGCAAGTTAGATGCAGTTTCAAAATGGACAACAGAAACACCTGTAAAAATTAGGGATAATATCAGGAGATTTGCAAAATAACAGCTGACTAAAATAAGTTGCAGAAGACTCCATTTAGTCATTTTAATTACCTGGTAAAGATATTGCAGCTCTAAACTGCTCAAGACCTGATACGTCTTCCACTTCACCACCAAATTTTAAATTATATACTTCTTCCCCACGAGATTTCTTTAATGCAACTTGTGCATGAAACAGAGCTTCAGCAACTTCATTGTCATCTGGAAGTTCTCTCCGCAAGACCTCATAATCTTTTACTGCTTCTGCCCACCTTTCTAGCTGCATTTTACAGCAAGAGATGACACCACTTACCTTTCAGTATGACAACATACTCTATCACAAATAACAAGAAGTCAATTTACCTTGCTGTTTGACGCAGCCCTTCGAAGAAGAGCTTTTGTGTAATTTGGTTGGATTTGTAAAGCTTGATTGGAGTCTTCAATTGATCTTTCCCATTGCCCAAGCTTAAACCAACAAGCAGCTCTATTGCAGTAAAGAACTGAATTTGAAGGGTCCAGCCTCAAACCTTCCCCATATGCTGAGCAAGCCTCAGTGAACCTTTCAGATTTAAAAAGATCATTGCCACGCTCTCGAGCTCTTGCCACCATCCTTACATTGTTGAGCAAAACAGCAACTTCAACATTTCCTGGATCAATCTGACTAGCTTTCTCAGCAGCTGTAACTGCATTCTCAAACCTGCAATACATCCACCATCCATTCTCACTCTCCAACAGAAACCTTTGCCAGCTTAGATTTCTGATGAAGCTTACAGTTTCTGAACTCACCTTCCAAATGCCATCTCAATCTGAGCTCTAACAAAGTAGGAATAAGCTTCAGAAAGCATCCCAAAAAATCTTGCCTGTGAAGAGGTTTTAGTATGCAGTTCCGATTTGGGAATATGTGATAAACTTGATTCGGCATCATCAATTTGGTGGAGCTTCAAAAGGGCTTCTGCTCTACACATAAAGAGCTGTAAATTCAATTTCCACAACCAGTTCAGACATTTTTTACACTTTTCGCATTTCCATAACATGTTCAATTCATATATGACCAAAAAGTTTTTTAAAAAAAATAACCTGAGCAGAAGAGTCCGCTCCAGCAGCAACAGCAGCATCAACTTCTCTCAGAACACTTTTCCAATCTCCTATTCTCCGGACATTTGCACATTTGCTGATATGCTTTTCTACTATTTGCAACTTCTGCAACTCGGAAGGATCCGGTTGCAGCCCAGGATAACAGAGGTGCTTCCTGGCATTCTCAACTTGTCCTAACCTGTGACGACAAGATTTTACCACTTAATTTTCATATCAAATACCATGCCATAACATATACCATGTAAAGGGATGACAGCAATGAATCTAAAATACACAAAAAAAAATGGTATATAATATATTTTGGTGAGTCGAGGATGGTCGACCCTGAATCCAAATAAACGTTGATAATGGTTTTCTTTGCAATGGCATCCAAGATGACAACTTTGAAACGTATGGCAATAGATAACAAAAATATTAAAAAAATACTTGAATTTTAAAACCATAAGGAATTCATGCTAACTCACCGCAGAAAAAGAGTTGCCAAACGCTGATGAGCCCTTCCATAATTAGGATCCAACCTCACAGCCTCCTCACACTCGCTCACTGCCTCCGCCAACCGTCCCAAACCAGTCAATGCCGCCGCCCGGTTGCTCCGGTAGGCTGCGTTAGCCGGAGACAATGCAATTGCCCGATCGTATAGACACAATGCCTCTGTGAAATGCCCCCTTTTGTACTGCTCATTCCCCGCTCTCTTCACCTGTTCTGGATCCACACTCGCCACTCCTCTCTTCGCCGGGTCATTGACACTGCCACCGCTGCTTGCCCTTGCATTCGCCGAGCCCGCCACAGCGCCGGCGCCACCTTTGGAAGCCGCGCCTCCCCGCATTATGCTTCCGTGGCCGTAGTTCCCCATGCCGGAGCCCAAAACGTCCGTCCTGGAAGCCCGATTAGCCGTCATGCCAGTCTTCAGAATCCTGCCGGACGGACATATATTGCCGGTGGGAAGAACGTTCAGTGGCGGCGAATTCACGGAGGATCTTTGGCCCGAATAGATTAACGGCTGTGAGGTCCCGGAGTCGGATCTCGCGTGGCCCAGTTTGAAATTCCTGGCATTCCCCGCAGATCGCAGGCTCTCTGCGGCAGTGGGGCTGTTCTCGCTGGAGCCAGAGAGCTCGCCGGAGTGGCTGTTGGGGCCAGAATCGGATCTTTTCGCAACTGGGTTGTACCCATTTCGCCCAGAGACCGATCCAGATGAACTGGAGCTGCTACTGGTAGTGGCGGTGAGCCCACTGGCAGCAGGTCCTCCACTCCGACGGGTCCGCAATGGTGAAACCGGGGAACCCAGATCGAGTTCTCGAAAATCCGGCTTGTTAGCCTCGCAGCTCAGCGAGTCGCGGAAGCGATCGTTGAGAGCATCGAACCCTACCTCGGAAATGGGCTTCCCGGAATGCGACATTTTCTCTGTAACCAAACAAAACAAAAAGGGTAGCTCAAAAATCCCCTATCTTTGCTGAATCTCTTTACACCCCTTATCCTTTCTCACTCAGCAGCAATGCCTGCCAATGAAACCACAACAAGGCCTCCTAGCACAACCACAGATACAGAAACACAAGCCCAGAAGCTCCGAAGAAGACATGAAGAAGAAGAAGAAGAAGAAGAAAGAGACAGAAGAAAGAAAGAAAAAAAGTGATGGGGATCTCGTGATATAAAAGGAGGAAGCAAAGAATGAATGTGAGTGTTGTTGGAGGAATTCTTAGAGAGAGAAAAACAAAAGCTTGTTTTTTTTTTTTTTAGAGCGAGAGAGAAAGGAAGAAAAAAAGAAAGTGGAAGAAGAAAGAAAAAGAAAAGAGCAAGCTTTTATTTTCTTTTCCTCTTCCTTCACCTGCTGCTTCACGAGCAGCTTCTTTTTTATATTTCTCACTTATCATTATTTCTTTTTTTTAATATTTTTTCTACCTCTGTGAATATAACTCTGTATTCTTCTACCTCCATAATTTGCTTTATTTGTTGTTTTTTCTTTTAAAAAAATAAATATTACTCACTCTCATTTAAGAAATGTGAGAAAATCTCTCTTTCTCTCTCTCTTCTCATTTTTTATTTTTTCCTTTCACTTGCCACTTGTTGTCCTCCTTAATTACTCTTAACAGAGTAGATAAGTTTCCCCCTTTTTTTTTCCTTTGAGATAAATTGGGTTCTAAGAACTTGGCACACTTTCTTCAATGAATTTCCTCGTGCCCCCACAATTAAAACTCATTAATGGTACTTCACCCAAAAATAACACTCATTCATTTCCTAACTCCGGAAATTCATTGGGAAGATTCATTGGTTTTAATTCCTTGTAAATCACAAAAGCACATAATTCAATTAGTTTTTACGAGCTTGATAAGTTTGGAACCATTGAATCTCATGAAAAAAAAATGTTAGCATCAATTTTTCACAATGCAGTGTCAAACAATAATTTTATATTCTTGTAACACTTTTTTTAATAAATTTTTAATTATTAAATAAAATAAATATTAAATACTTTTTATATTTTTAATGTAATACATATTTTTTTTATTTAATACTTACCTAAGTAGGAAGAGAATTATTATTATAAAATTTTACAAGAATATAACAAAATTTCTATGTCAAAAAAATAGTCCAAGTTAAGATAAATCGTTAGGCAGCCACTTCCTCTCACGTTATTTTCAAACATTTTATTCAATAATTAGTATATACTAATTGAGAATTTATATTTTTAAATAATTATTAAATATTAAATTCTCTTAATATATTCTTTTAAAATCTTTTTAATTAATTAAAATATAAAAGATTAAATGAAAAGTTATAAGAATTTAATATTTTGAAAATCTAGAAAGTATAAATTTTGTTAATATGTATCCTTAAAGTACAAGTTAATGAATAAAAATAACATCTATTATCTTTAATTAAATTATTCTAATTACTTAAAAAGTAAAATATTAAATGTATCTTAGATTTTCAAAGCATTAAATGATTTTACTTTGTATTCAATAATTTTTATTTATAATTTTTTAATATGTGACCTGAGGACACACATCAACAGAATCTAAAAGGTATTTAATATGTTTTTCTTTATGTAATTAAGAGGATCGTTTTAAATGATTTATTAGGAAAATTTATAATTACTTTTTTTAAAAAAATGAGTCTTCAATTAATACAAATATTAATTACTGAATGAAATATTTCAAAATGATATGATAAATAATTTTTATCTAAAATCTTTTCTCAAATTAAATACTAGCATGTATAATGAAAAGTCATAGGTCACTTAGAATTTGATAGAAAAAAAAAGTGCTGCTAATAAGTGTTTTAAAGATATTGTTTAAGAAATATTTAATATTTAATTTTAATAAAAATTATTTAAAAAGAATATTAAGATTTGTTTAGTTTTCAAATAAAATAAGTGTTTTTATTTTTATCTAATATTTTCTATTTTAATTTCTTAATTAGCACTCAAGTCTATTATTAACAAATGAAAAAAAAAGTGACTACATTTCTCACTATTTAATACTCAATTCACGAGTTTAAAGGTAATTTAAGGGCAATTAAACCCCAAAATCTAAATATAATGCCAAATAAGCGCTCAATAACACATAAAAGTGCTAAATTTCCTTTCCCACAAACATATACTCTTTGAATTTCTTATTTTCAATGATGTCGAGTATTTTAATTTAAATAAAATTTATTAATAAGTATTAAGTGTAGTGCTACACTTTTAGAGAATCAAAGTTTAAACTCTTAAAAAGATAACATAGTTAAAGAAAAATAAAATAAAATAAAATTTATATTTAAATTTATTATATATACCTGCATTTATGTATTTATTTTCAGATTTAAAATATAAAATAAAATGAAAACAGAAAGAAAGTTTTATAGAAATTGAAATGTTTCATGAAAAAAAATTAATCAAAACAAAAACTGAAATGTGTGACATGACTTTAGAGAAATTTGAAGTGTGGGATGTGGCTTTAGAAAGTAAAATATAGTATTTATAATTATTAATTAAAAAATTATTGATTTATAATTTAATAAAATATAAATATATGACTAATAAATAAAAATTTATTAATATTCATTCATTTAATTTTTATTACTATTTATATTTTATATTTTAAAATAAATTCTTCACTTTAAGAATTCAAATTCCGAGACTTGGGAGTATTGTTATTGGGGGAAGTCATAAGAAATAAGAATGTCTCTCACTTGAGGTGTTGTGTTTGATGTCGAGAGTCTCCCACCGCACTAACTAATAAAAAATTATAATTTAAATAAAAGTAATAAAAGATATATTTTTATTCAAGTAATAATTTAAAAAATTTTAAAAGTTAAATCAAATATATTTTAAACTGGCTGATTTTTTTAAAAAAATTTTTTTGTATGTTTTTAAAATAATATTTTTTTATTTTATTTAAATAAATGTAAGATAGATTTCATTTGATATGTTGTGTAAGAAATAGATAATATAATATAATTAATATATTTATATTTAAATAAAATATTATATAATAATTTATATTTTTCAAATAATTTTATTTAATCTTAATTATATAAAATAAAATAATTTAATTTTTATCTATTTTAAAATTAATATTAAATAAAATTATTTTAATTAAATATTATATCATCTTATATCTTATTTAAATATTATATAAAAATAAATATTTTTAATTATATTATAATATATATTACTTATATAATATATCAAACTGAGATCTAAATATAAAATAATAATATCAAATTTAACATCACACATTATTTATTTTACATTCATTTATATAAAATAAAATAAAAATATTTATTTTAAAATATACAAAAAATTTTATTGAAACAAGTCCTTCACCACACCACGTGGCAAACAGGAACTTCACATGGCCCCGTATCATCGAAATCAAATCAAATCATAGCACTGTACTTTCATCTCTTTTTTTTTTTTTTTTGTGAAACTTTCATCTCGTCTATTGCAATTTGCGAAACACATGATGCATTATCAACTCAGAATCCACATATTCTTAAAATACACATGTTTCAAAATAATATTCTTCTTATCAAAATAATATTCTTATATCATATTACTTAATTTATATTATTTTTATTTATTAATTATCATAATATTTCACTTTATTATACTATTTCAGTTTTTAATGTTAATCATAATTAACATTATAAATTACACATCATATATATAATAGTTAAAATAATATAATTAATATCATTTATATTTAGATAGATACTAAATAATAATTTATTTTATAAAAATAATTTTATTTAATTTTAATTATATAAAATTATATAAGATAAAATAATATAATTATTATTTATGTTAAAATTAAAATTAAATAAAATTATTTTAATCAAATATTATGTTATTTAATATATTATTTAAATATTATATAAAAATAAATAATATCAATTATATTATATTATCTATCACTTATATAATATAACAAATAGAGTCTAAAAGTTTTTTAAACTAAATGCAAATCAAAATTAATGAGAATATAAAATATATTGAGTGTGTAATATAAAACCATTATCATGCGCTAATGTCTAAAAACCTTCTCTTTTGTCACCATATATTCAGTGTTGAGATTTGATTAAAAAAACCTATTAATTTTTTTACTAAATTTTTCATTACAACCTATTGACTTGATTGGGTTCTTATAATCATGCTTAAAGAGCAATAAACCCTGTATCCACTTCTCATTAATATTTTTTTTTATATGAAAAAATAAAATTAAAAAATTAAAAATTAAAATAGAGTGAAAATTTGAAGATTAATCATTTTAAATTTTTAGATTTTTTTTTGCTTTTCTTTTCATTTCATTTAAATGAGAGATGTGTGAGTTTGAGTAAACACACGTTGGCTTTTCTTTTATTTCTTCCACTTAATTTAAAAATAAAAAAAGAAAATAAATTTTGACAGTGTCTCTCTCTAGATTTGCTCTCATCTAAGATTCTTGCACTTTCCAGAATTTTGCCTTTCTTACGCAAGCAAGCCAAGCCACAAACAACCTATGACCGCTTCCTGAGTCATAGATATTATTGGAATCCGTTATGACCAGAATACCCTTTCGTTTTACCCATATACCCTTCGAGCAGTGGCAAGGTGATAGGGAAATCTAGGGAGGGGTATAGGGGCAAGATGGGAATTTGGGGATGCCGCGTTGGACAGAAGAAGTATCTGCCCTGTGCAGAGCCAGCTGGCCCATTCAGGGGAACCCAGAGTGTAACAGTGGCGTCCAGCTAAGCACACCGCGTTAGCATTATCCTCTAGAGATAACGGAATATTCCACGCCCTCACGAGGAAGGAGACGGATGAACAGCGACGTCAGATTCAGAGAGGAGGGTGGGGCAGTCATCGGGTGAGGCAGCGTGCACAGCAAGACTTGTGAGGTTGGACGCTTGGAGAGAAACTAGCGCTTGACGTGGCATGTTGGAATGTGCACTTGGCAAAATGGTGGAGATTGGAGTCTTCCAGAACATTTAATTGCTGGTGAGTTTGTGGAGCAGATGAACCTCACAGTCCTCGATGTGGTGGAGTGGATTTTTTTATGGCTTGGAATTAGATTTGTGGCCTTGGATGGGTGGGAGTCATACACTTAATTCACAGGTAGATTTTTTCTTTTGTTCTTTTAAATGAGAAGAGAATATGCTAATTATGATATGAGACAGAAAATTATAAAATATTTTTGTGTGAAATTGATGAAGCTTGCCCAAACAATGATAGATCTCTATCAATAATAGTTTGTATTTTTCTATCATCATATAATATAAGATAACGAGTTGGTAACAAAAATTCATAGGTTCTTCTTTCTTTTAAAAAAGATAAACATTTAGAAAAAAAAGAAAAAGAACATAAGGGTTGAACCATAGGGGTGCCTATATTTGTAGTTAACATTTGTTTCTCTCATTTTTATTTTAAGAGTAAGTCTTTAACACTAATAACTTTTTATAAAAAAATTTATGAGATAGATTAAATATAAAAAAATTGATATAGTTAAAAATTAATTGATAATTTATTTAATTATTTTGTTTTAAGGCATAATAAATTTTTTAAAATATAAGTAAATTAATGTCAAGTATTATATTAGATATTTATAAAAGATTCAATTTTTTTAAAATTTTATATACATAATTATTATGATAACATCATATAATTTAATGGTTGATAGATAGAACTTGCATTTCACTGTATATGTGTGTGTCTTTTAGCGAACAAATTAGCTAGGTTGTATTTTACATTATCCACAAGGCTTCACACAAGCACACACCATGATGTTACGTGACTCATATGTCATGCTTGTGCTGTCCCGTAACAAGCATAGCACAACATGTTCATTTAAATGTCCTCACATGATTTTTAATTGCTGTTGCTGAGAGATCGATGTTCATTGATCCAATGATGATTCTTCTAGTTAAGTTTGCATTAAGTATGATGTCAACTTGGTTCTGAACTTGTGATCCTTTTGCTCTCCTCGTGACATTATATTAAGGCAACGTAACGTCATGATTTTTAATCTACTAATATATTTAATTATCACAACCGTTATATATGTTAAATATATCCTAGTTTAGTTATTGATAAACTTAAGACTACATGTACATTTCTTTGTTGACAAGTCACTCATTTCCTACTCTTAATTTTATGTTTTTTTGAAGGATCAGTGTTTAAAACCCTTCTTAGTAGATTGATTAACAAGCTGTGGAAGATTATATTATCATACCATTTGAGACAAATTCTACATATGTAGATGGACATAATAGTTCTGGTTATTTTGTATACCCCCCAACAATAAAGGTTTAAATTACATACTTTAGTTTACCATTTTTCTTTTCTTTTTTTTTTTTTTTGGTTTTAGGAAAGGCAAAAGTTTTTCTACATCTTGTAATATTAATTTAGCAAATAATACAATTTACAATTAATTAAAGAGGTAGACTTTTACCTTTTTCCCTCTACGTGAGAGTAGTTATAACAAATCATCATATATATTTTCTTTTTTTATTTTTGTATTTTGAATCTTGGATTTGTATTTGTCAAAGTGATAAGTGCACTTTAAAGAGTAAAATGTAGTGTTTATAATCATTGATGAGAAAATCACAGAAAATGATTTTAACAAATTTTATAAATTTTAATAAATTTATAATTTATTATTTATGTAATTATATTTTTATTAAATATTAAATCATTGATTTTTTTTAATCAATGGTTATAAATATTACAATTTGCTCTTCAAAGTGCGCTTCTCACTTTAAAGGAATTAAATATATGAATCTTGTACCTACCATGTCTTAAGTTGGGGTTTTTAAAACAATATTGGCCAAGTAATGAAACACCGATTTTTTTTAAAGGTTTCAGTTCAAGTTAAAATTTACACTGCTTCATTAAAATTTTATATATACTGTAACATATTGCATATAATGTAATGAATTGCTTATAGATATAAAAAATTTTCTTATAAAATTTTCATAGTATTACCTAATGTAGTGATCATTTGCAAATAAATATATAGGAAAGACAAATGAGTAGTTCAAGTAATTAATTCAACGATGAGCATGCGCATTGGAAGCTCCACTTCAGATATTTTCTACCAAAAATGGTTGAAAACTCCAACTTCCTTTAATTACTTAATGCATATATATATGATACTTTTTAAAAATATTATTATTTTCTCTTTAGGTTTCCTTTGTAATATTTAGATCTGCTACTCCACTCAATGTTTCGATTCTACTAACCTTGCTGTACCGTTGTTAATTAAATGAGGGTATTCATCATTAAGTGTCCAAATTAATTGTTAGCTTACCAAGGACCAAATATGATTTAAATGGGACAGAAAAGAACCATACTTCTTAAAGATCGAGTACACAAATATATAACATGGTATATGATATTCTAGGGAAGGTTCATTGTACAAGACCCTAAGAAAGCATCTACTTGGGGTATTGTATCATATTATAATGTGATAATACTGTCTCTTACTCTTACTCAAAATAAATAACTACAATAATTTGTTGATTCATTAAACAAAGCTGGAGAGAAGGCATCTTTTTTGTTCATAGTATTCCCTCAACTACATTATATAAAAGGGGGGGTGCCAAAGTGATAGTTAACAAGTGTTTAGTTTCTTCTCTCACTGATATTTATTATAGAAAGAGAATAAGGACACACACCACACCAAAACACTACACTACCACTATTGGGTTGACCTACTCCAGGTTTTGGCGGTATATATACATGGGGTCTGTGGAGTCAAATATATACGTGTATGTGATTGGGCAATGTTTGACACAGTTTATGACAAATGGCACCACTATAAAAATTGGGACAACTTTATCAGAGCCCACACAGATTCCTTAATCTGAAATTTATAGAACCAGCAAAAGCACTAATGTATGCTATAAAATCTATAAATCCTAAGATTGCTTGCCAAATGGATCCTCATCACAACCACCCCCTCCCCCAAATTGTGAGGCTCTCTTTGATTGGTGCTGTTTTAATGTTTCTTTTACTCTTATTCTTCTAGCAGATAAGTTAGGTAGGAGAGCTTTATCATATGCTCACGACAGTATTTCCCTTACTTTTATCATGGATATAGCGAAAACCAAGTCTTATATATATATATATTATATCCATGATAAAAGCAAGGTATATATATATATAAATATATCATGCAAGCGGTGGAAGAGAACAATGAAAGGCATTTTCTATTGTGCAAAATGACAATACTGTGAATTCAGACTTAGTAACTCTGGTGAGAATGGATATGACTACTCGTCATCTTTTTTGTCCTGATTTGACTCAAGGGTCAAAATCCCTAATGAACCTTGTCAAACTTGCTTTTGTTAAGTTAATAAACCTATATTCCTGGGTAATCTGCACTAACTTTATGTAACCAAGTCACTGTTCAAATTGATGGCATTTAGTGTGAAAGTTGATCTCTGTTACAGAGACATGAGGAGCCTGGTAAACTGTCATCATAAGGTAGGTTATAGATGATGCAAATACCTCTGTTATGCAATTGATTTGGGCTATATTCCAGTTTTGATGGTCCATAATTAACTTTCCATGTAATATTATGTTTATTGTTAAAAGTTTTTTTAATTATAATAGTGGCACAAAAACCTAAACTTATTACTTCCTACAAATTATTTAAATTTTTTACCATTAATCTACTCCTAATGGCTTCATTATTGTTAATATTTAAGATATGCATAATATTACCTTAACCAGAGAAGGAAAAGTTGTAACCGTTTGTTAGTCAAAACTCATAAGGGAGTAGAAAAGAAAAAAAAAACAATTTCTTCTCCGTTGTAAATTATTGAAGGGTCTTTTTACCACTAAAGTAATAAAGTGGTCCTTAAACTTTGACTGAAAGTGGCATCTAGGAATTTTTCAAACAGTACTAATTCAAACACAAGTTTTGAATTCAACTGTCCTTCATTAAAAACAAGGGAGTTATTACAGCTTGCCAAAAAATCTCTTCTGTGGAATGGAAGGAATGCTTTGGAGGGTATCCTTGGTCAATTTCAATAGAGTATATATTGAAACTTCATTACATGGTAAAAGAAATAAGGATGCGTTTTTGGCTGGGGAATGAGGAAGAGGTACAAGATGTGAACACCAACCCTCTTCTGTGCATTTAAAAGAAAAAAAAACTGGTTTGTAGCATTGCCCATGATTCAAATGGTTTGAATGATCGAAAGAAATTTGAGTAAAAATTTTAAGTGCATGTATAGTATTACGAAAAGAAAGAAAATTGAACAAGAATAGGAGTAAAAATAAGAATGAAAATAAAATAAATATTTTAAAAATAAAAATAATAACATCCTAGAAATGAAAAAAATAGTATTTTTTTTAAAATGAGTATTTTTTTTACTAAATAAGAAACATTTCATTTATTTCTTTTCTATCATATCAAACGGATAATAAATGTAAGTTATAGCAATGACTTGTTAATGTTAGCAAAACTAAAACACTGGTTTATTTTTACCCACTAATATCCACTTTGGGGATGGTACATTAATTTCAAGACAAAAGGGATTTGGCCAAAAGCTAGGATTGAAAGAAAAAGTGGGACGTTTGTTAAATAAACTACATATGAATTAATTAAGTTAATGAGGTAAACTAAGCAGCATATATATAAGATCACAAGAACCAGAAACCAACTCCCATTGAAGTGATAAATAATATCTTGAAAGTGGTCAATAATGGTTACCATGAAGCAACGAGTCACATATACATGTTAACATTATCTTCTTGTAAGTGCCTGGCTCAAGCACCTAAACTTTGTTTGATGGTTGTCGTCACTATGGCATTAGACGAGAGAATCTGTTTATGCTCCATCAATAACTTTCATTAACTTATTTGTTTATTTATAATTAAAAAATAATGTTATTAATTACTTACAAAGTTACACCCTCACACTCATACACTCCTTTGTGAGTTATAAATTAAATTTCAATGTTACTTGCTTTTTAAAATAGTATATAAATTATGCACACAACTTATGCTGTGTGTACAACAATCCTTATTCATATTCAAATTGTTATTTAAACTAATCAATATTGGATATACCAAAGAAAAAGGTAGACAATTGGGTACTGTTCAAAAAATAGCAACCAAGTAAACCCATAGAAAATTTTAAAAAAATAGGTAATCAAGTAAATAAAATCTATATATTATTTTCTTGTACATAATTTGAATTGAATAATAGTCATCTTTCACCCATAAATCTGACTCTACCCATTTTTAATGAGATTCAGATATGAATTTTCTAATATATTTTTTTTTTTGCGGTGTGTTTCATCATTTCGTGCATATTGACACGTTTGAAGAATATAATTTCAGCCGAAAAAGAAAATCATATTGTGTTTCTTAATTTATTATTAAGATCAAACTTTCAATTTGATCCTTTAAAAATTAAGTCGATATCAATTTAGTTTTTAAATTATGAAAGGTGGCATCATTTTATTCTTTTAAAAAAATTGACATTAATTTAATCTCTCAATAATAAAAAATATTATTAATTTAGTCTTTTAGTTATATAAAATTAACATCAATTTAGTTTTTTAATTATAAAAATTATATCAATTTAGTTTATGTCTATATACAAAAGAAATATTTTGATATTACCTTTCATAATTTAATGATTAAATTAATATTAATATTTTTTAAAAAACTAAAATAATACTAACATAATATTTAAAGGATCAAATTGAAGTGTTATTCTTATTACAGTAAATGCGATGTAAGCACATAAATTGGTATATAAATAAAACATTCCCTTTTGAAAAATGGTATGGTTATTAGTTAGGAAATTATTACAAGACGGTGGCTGAAGTAGTAGAAGTACGATAATCAATCATATTCAATATCTAGCTTCCTTGTTTTTTTTTTTTTGGTTAGTAAATCTAGGTTCCTTTTTTAAAAAAGAACTTCTATCATGGAGCAAAAGTAACCTGCACTTTTGCCTCTCAAAAGTTCTTTTTCATTGATCACCACACCCATCTCCCAAACGTAGACGGCAAAATAATAAAATGAGAACTTCGTCGAAAGCACTGCAAACCTAAAAAAAAAAAAGGCTAATTTTATCTAACTTTATCCATGTTTTAATAATAATAATAATAATAATAATAATAATAATATATTTAAATTAACTTATTTTATATTAATAAATTTTAGTTAAAAATTTTTTAAAAATATTTTGATCATAAACTTTTTTAAAAATAAAATAAATTAATATAAACATTCTATTAAAGTTAGAGATTCTCAAATTAAAAAAGAATTATACTTTTACAAAATATTAAAATAATTCTCATAAATAGTAAATAAAAGTGAAAATATTTTATAATTTTATTTGATATTTTCTTTAAGTAATGCTATGCAGTATGAAGTGAGAGATTTTAATTAGAATTTATTTAAATTTAAGAATAATTGTTCAAGTAAAAAAAAGAATAATTATTGAATAAAAATAATAATAAAAAACTACTCATCAATTTAAGAATCAATGATAATGTCAACTTATTTTAACTCCTACTCTCTAAAATTAATTCTAATTATCTAACATTTTTTTCTTTTCATTTCTATTCCATTCCAACCCGAATAAGATATGAAAATGAGCTCTAAGTGGTGTATGCAGTGGCTTCAGTTCTCACTCCAACTTACTAAACAAATGATTTATTACCAAAATCATTCCACTACTTCATCACTTACCACCACACCACATAACTTCCAAACATGGTAGATCGAGGTCCAGTTAAAAAAAAAAAGCACCCAAAAAGAAAGAAAAAGCTGAAAAGGGAACTTGAGGTTGCTTGTACTTAGCAGAACATAAGCAATTTATTTGAGCCAGCTTTAAATTAGTGTGCCTAATTAAAGATTACATTCATATGCATTCATTCATATAATTAAGTGTCCCAAAACCAATTTGGTTTTGGAGCTTTTAAGCCCCTTTCTACGTTGCTTTCTGCCCACAGATTAGGAAGATAAGAGTTTGATTATATCCCTCCACCGCTGCACCTCCACGTGAGATAAATGAATTGGAGAAGATGCAAATTTTTGAGAATGTCTAGGACTTCGAAACCTCAACCTTGTAAGGTACTGTCACTTGATCCCTTCGAGGGTTGTATTGCAGACCCAACAATCATGGGTGTCAGATCAAAGCATGTTCATCACATGAGAGAGAGAGAGAGAGAGAGAGAGAGTAAATATTGGGTTTTGGGAAAAGGAAGAAGGGTTGAAATTTCATCATGGCTTTGCTGTTTAATTCTTGTCCCCAGTGGTGCATGAACCAGTGGTGTTCATATTAATCTAGTTTTTAGCTTTTGTTCTTACTTGTCACACTGCAGATGCAAAGATCAGAGAGTTTTCCTCAGCCCCAAAACTCAGAAAGTTTCTAACTTTGTGGTCACACAAATTAGGGTCACTCTAAAATTATTATTATTATTACTACTGTTGTAGGAAACTAGTGAAGCTGTGCCATAAAGAGGATCCCATCAGTTTATAGGAACTCCTCCTCTCATCAAGTCTAAAAATATTTTAGTGGATAACAGGATTTTGTCATGAAGCTGCAAGAGCACGTGATAGGCCATGGGGTAGTGGAAGGGAAATCATAAACCTTTAGGTGGACTTTGGCAGTGCAAAATCCTATTCTCAAGCTTTTGTATCTGTCTAAAGGCACCATTTCTTATCCTCCTCTGTCCTTATCTCTCTCAAAGCACATGTTTGATGCTCCCATCTTAGCCAACATGAGTTCAATCTTGAACAAATTTACTTAACTCTTTCCCCCAGTTTAGTAACTCATCATCAACTACAAGAATCTCTGAAAGGAAAAATAGAGATCTAGTAGAGTAGTCTTGGAAAAACCAGAAGATTGGAAACCACCGAAGGCATCAGAAATTTTAGGCATTTCAGTGTTGGAAGTTGGTAATTTCCAAGAGGATGAAGTGTCATGTGAGTACTTGATATGTTTTCTTCATGTGAAGAAACCAACCTCGAATTATATTAGTACGCATAGGATAATTTTAAGGAAAATTTTGGGACGCTATAATCATGGGTGTCAGGAACATTGATGGATTGCTATGGTTAATCAATACATATAGGGACACCTATCTTTAGGCTTTCATGTCTTGTTCTTTGTCAGAAAAAAGCAAACAAATAAAGGCGCGACTTTCTTTTGGTCCCATGTCTCTTGGCTGGCCCTTAAAATGAATGAATCATCCATCACAGACTAACCAATACATTGTACAACTATTGCCGAATTCATATGAAACTTTTGAGCAGTTTTTAATTAGGATCTGAGCTAAAAAACCGTTGTGACTTGTTAATGCACAAACTATAGAAGTTTGAGAAAAGTTGGCTCCATTTGACTCGAACCCGATAGCCACGAACTTTATTAAATAAGTAAAATTATTATATAAAAATAGGAATAAATCTCAATTGATACAATACGATCAGATATTCAAATGAAATAACAAAACTCAAACAGCAAAACAATAGATAAGTGTGAATCTCCTTCATTTTCACAAACTTGATCCATTCAACATGAAAATAAAGAAATTAAATACTTAATTTGATCCTTTAAATATTATGTTGATATTACTTTAATCTTTCAAATAATATTAGCATCAATTTAATTTTTGAATTATAGAAGATGATATCATTTTAATCTTTTAAAAAAATTGATATCAATTTAATTTCTTAGTTATACAAAATTAACATTAATTTAGTCTTTCAATCATAAAAATTATATTAATTTAATATCTATCTATATACATAATAATAATTTTAATATCACTTTACATTATTCAAGAAATATATTAATATTGATAATTTTTAAAAAATTAAAGTAGTATCGATATAATTTTTAAAAAATAAATTAAAAATTTACTCAAAAAAAATTATTGGATAAGTGTTCTGTCATAAGATGTTAGGGGGCTCCACTTTTTAGCCTTGGAGGGGCCACTGATTTTGTGTCAAAAGAAGTATATGCCACATGCCAGCATAAATGTGAAGAGGTGATTGGCATTTTATTGTCTGCTGAAATTAAGGCCATTCTGCATAGGATTCTTGAATTTGCAAAGAATGGGGGCTGATTTGTTTTCTTCAAGGAAGGCCTCTGATGTCCAGTTCTGTTCCTTGTGCTCAGTCATTGGTCATTGTTTTTATCCTCAACTTGCATGCTTTGAATCTATGTCGCCATTATTGTTTTCATAGAGATGCCATCCTGCACAGTTATTTTGGGTTAAAATCCGAGAGCATATAATAAACACTTAAATAGTAAAGAGTGGAAAGTGGCAGATCGGTGAGCCAAGTGTGTCAGGGCACAGCTATTCATTGATCCTTGTTATATGGAATTGGGATAGCCCGCTTCTCTCTCTTCCCCCGCTTTGTATTTGGGTAGAACGTTGAGGGAATTGAGGAACTGCAATGGCACGTGATGCCCATTAGCAATGAAGAGAAATCATACCAATGCCCGTTTGGTATCATAAAAAAAATAAAATAAAATAAGTATTTTAAAAATAAAAAAATAATATTTTTTAGAGAACAAATATTCCTTGTTTAATTTTTTTTATCAAATAAAAAAATAATAATATCTTATTTTTATTTTCATTCCATTCATTTCTTTTTTATTGTATCAATAAAGTTTTTGGTATTGATAAATGCAGCATAGACTAGAGAAAAGAAAAATAAATAAATAAATAAAAAGGATTTCTTGTGAATGCTTAACTAGAATTATCCCACTAAGTACTTTGAAAGGAAAAAAAAATTCGTGGACATTCAAAGTGCTGTGTGAGATTCTTTCCCTATGGTGACTTGAATGACTTATCTTACATTTAAGTAGTTCATCATTGTATGGCAAACTATCGGAATCAAAAGAAAAGAAAAAAAAAAATTGTGCTAGTATGAAGATATAATTAGCTCAGAAAGATTTATCATGTAAATTTTTTTTAATAGACAAAAGTTATTTTTTTTAATTTTTACCTTTTTATAAAATTACATGAAGAGTTTAAATTTGACTTATTATCTGTATAAAATTTGATACATTATTAATAAATAAAAAAGAGACATATTATTATAGTAACTAAATATTTTTCTTTTAGTAAAAACTTTTAACCATTTTTATATGCATGACATTACAATTCATTGGTGGTGTAATACTTTTCAAATCATCGATTTATCAAAATTAAATTTTTATAGATTATTATTTAGTCCCACATTTTCATCTTTTTGCCTTCATCTAATTATCTTCGTCTAAATTCTCTCCAAACTCATAAAAGATTAGAAAAAGTATGAAAAAGTAATCAAGAGCGAGTTATTGGTAAAAAAATTTAAATAATTTACAAAAATCATTAATTAAAATTCCGTGCATTTAAAATTTTTTTTAAAAAAAAGTAGGACAAATGTATGGCACAATCATGTTCGTCCAAACTAGGGACCCATGTGTAGAAGAGTACAAAATTCTTTTTTTATTATATGTATTAATTATTATTATTATTATTATTATTATTATTATTATTATTATTATTGTTTTCCCCTTTTTGTATATAATCGTCCCTACAAAAAATATTATGTAACTGATATTGAGAGTCTACTCATACATGACTAGTTAAAAAAATTGGAAAGAATAGTTTTAATAATTATAAAAAATGATATATGTAGAAAGGGTGAGATCAAGTATAACAAGTGGATATTTTATTCTCCAATTTGCTACCTACGGCTTAATTGAGTTAATTCAAAACCCTATCATCCTCAATATATGTAAAAGAAATATGATATATTTGTCAAACCAAAAAAAATCAAGACACAAGTGCTAAAGAACTTAACAAGGTGAATATTAACTAACTTTTTTTTAGCATAATTGAATTTAGCATATTCTTTTTTTTTTTCACATTTGATAAGAATTTTGATTCGTTTGACAAAATTTTATTTCTCAGAATTTTCTTCTGCAAAATTTAAGAACTTGACAACCAATTTTAAAAAATTTATTATAGATGTGCACTCTAATAATGCAATTATGATATGTAAATATATTTTTAATAATTATATATGATTGAATGTATAATATTTTTATAAGCATTTAATTATAGGTTTTTATATTAATACATGTTGTCTTAGTGACAAAAAAAAAATTAGGTTCGTCGCTGATCCAAACTCAATGGTAACATGTGCCAAGTCAGTTTGTCCTTAATAGTTCCATTTATCCGTTTGTATATAATTTTTCTAGTAACTTACACACACACACACACACATGAAATATATTATTGAAGATAATAAAAAGAAACATAAAAAATCTTTCCAATTATTGCTATGGTAAAACAGAAGAGTAGATTTGATAACGTATCTAACTAAAAGGACTTACATATTGATTTATCTGTGACTTGACAATTTTTTTTTTTAAATGAAGCTTTAAGTTATAATTTTTATTTAAAAAGTACAATTAATTTCCACCAAATACCTTGAAACGAAAGTATAGTTGAATTTACTGCTTATTTTGGAAAACATAATTGAATTTAGTGTTACCAATATAACACAGATATAAAAAAAACATAAATTAAATGTCTTGCCAACAACCAAATAATATCAACTTATAGAAAATGGACCTGACAGCAATATAGAGTCCTCCATAGCCAATCAAGTTCCAATCTCAGGTGACTCTGTAGGGACAAGCTTTATGATTAAAACAGAAAATAATTATTTCCAAGCATATATTTATATTTGCTTGCCTAATGGTATCAAATTATTGAGTGGATCCTCATTTTCAAACCCAATAAACCACAATGATTGTTTCTTCTTTGTGACAAATCCCATTTCTTCAAAATTTTGGTGGTTGCTTCATTGCTTGTAGTGCTGTCTGAATCACAGTACATGTCATGAATCCACTCAATCCATGATATGTGATTGATAATTAACACAATAATCACAGGACAGTATAATCATTAACAAAATTATGGTCTCTGTCCTCTATTCCTTTTTTTTAAATTTGTTTTAAGATATATTTGATACAACAATAAAATTGAAATATTAATTTTTATGAATAAAATTTATATATAATTTATACACAAATTTTATTTATAAAAACTTATCTCTTATTTGTATATTTATTCTCTACTTTTACTGTATATCAAACATATCCTTAATTGTAATTTTCTCACTGATAATAAGAGATTATTGAATAAGGTATCACAATATCTTTTTAAGGAGAGGCCCCAAGAGGTTGCTTTGCTATTAATGTCATTGTTTTGAACACAGGAACACTGCTCTTTTTTTTTCTATTATTTTTCCTTTTTTGAATTTGGCAAATATCTAAACTGTTCTCAATCTTAATCCAACTTCCACTTTTCTGCCTAGGTAATCCCGAACTCTAAGCGGGATGAAGTATCTCATATAATTTATTGTTTCTTTTGAATACGTTTCGAACTACATATTTTAAGAATTAATTTAATTTATATATAATTTTTTTGTTTAAAATGTTATAAAATAAGAATTAATTTAATTTTATAATAAAGTAAACATGAAAATTGATGTTTAAATCAAATTAAATTAGTTCAATTCAATTAAAATAAAATTAATTTTATTATTTTAATTATTCCAAGCACACTCATTATAAATTGTCCTGTACCTACATGTGAGTTCAAATGATTTTACTTTAATTTTTTAGATTCAAATACAACTATGCAATTATACCAGTAATTATGCATAATTTGTACAAAAAAAGAATAAATTATTCCAATCTCATCTTTATTTATCAGTTTTTTTCACAAACTCCATTTATTTCAAAACTTATATCAATCTCCCTTTTTAATAGATTTATGTGTAATGTATTTTTAAAATATAAAAAAAAACTGTGTAAGCATTTAGAGAGATATGTATAAATTTTTGAAAATATTTAAAAAAAATATAAATTTTAAAAATAGAAGAGAGTTTGTGAAAAAAAAATAAATAAAAAAGTTAAAAAATTTACTCAAAAAGAAAAAATTGTGTAAACAAGTATACACGTTCCAAGTAGGGAGCTGTCTCAAACTTAAATTGCTTTTTTTAATTTTAAATTAGATAAAGATAGCAATATAACATAATTATAACCATAATAGTAGTGCTATCATCAAAATAATAATAAAATTTTTATGTTTGGTTCCCGCAGGTTTAAAGCTTGCAAATCCGTAGGATACAGTTCACCATGTTTCACCTATTGGCTATTGGAATAGGAAAAGTGGAGGTTAAGATAAATTATTATGTAATTTTAGAGTAATACATAAAGGTTTTGACCTTCTAGCTCTTTCCTTAAAAAAAAAAAAGGTAATACATTAAGTGAATGAAAACATGACAAGTGATATAAACATTAAATTTTAAATTTTAAATTAATTTTGTGATAAAATTTATATCATTGGGTATATTACTTTAAAGTACATAAAAACTTTTCTACATTCACGGGCGTCATGACATGGATTCAAAATACTCTATCTCCTCTCAAGAGAAATGTTACAATATCTTTAGACATTATTTGATATATTGTATAAGATAAGATTTGATAAACATAATATAAAATCTAATAGTATAGTATAAATTATACATAGTATAAGTTATTTTATAATTATTGAATAAAAATAAGTTGATTGAATAATTTTATCTTATTCAATATTATTCCAAACATATAATAAAATAAATTATATAATATAAACTTATCCTATATATTAAACAAGGCCTTACATCACACTGCTCATTTTTTTTGTATTGTCAGTCTTGTCTCTCAATAAAATATAGTCAACTAAGAATAAACTTATTTACTTACATTTCTCTTAATTGACAATACTTTGTTTAGAGGAACAAAAAGAGAAGATAAGATATTTGTGTCCTATCACATGGAGATATACTTAGGTACTCCTAGAGTAATACTTTTAACAGTTTACATTTTATCTAAATTTTATTATATACTTTTAAATTTAATTTGACAAAACACAATCAATTTTGTTCAATATGGTATTTTTTTAATTGAATTAATATACTATTCTAGACATTACTATCCATATTTTTTTTTCTAAGTTATCGGCACCTTCAATTAATTATCAAGTATTTACTAATTACTAATTGTGCTTTATAAATTTTAAACATTTATTGTAAAGACTAACTAATAAATACATGACACTTTGTCAATTGTGTTTGTACCCTTATCCTTAGGAACTGTTTAATATTAGGAAAAAAAATAAAATTTTTTATAATATTCATTCCATTCTAATCTTTTTCTTTATATTACACTAAACATATCTTATAGCAAACTCTCTGCTACTTTAGGACAAAAATTTCTGCATCACATGGGTCCCTCTGCAAAGTGATTCGTGGAAAAGCTTGAAGAAATAGGACAATGGACCAGCGTGATTGACTTTTGATAGACCAATAATGGATCCATCATTGGAGGCCCATTAGTTATTCGCACCATTCAGAGTTTCAATTGGATGAATAAAACGACATATGAGCAGCTTTTATTTTTAGATAAAAAAGACTTTTTAAAAAAACAAATGATGGGTCCTATCGCTTTGACTTTAGCCACAGCCATTCTTTCCATCAATAATATATTAATATTCCATAATCAATTTTTCGTTATTGTCTTCTTCCTCTTCTTCTTAGGTTTTACCCGATCAAACTTGGAGGGGCTAATAACATCTGCAAATTAACCAAGCAAAAAACATGTTCCTCTCAACTTACATGCTTGTCTTCATATGAACACGTAAGTGTGTATAATGTGTGATATTGATGAAGTGGATAAAAAGTCCTATATTGAATAAAATAAAGAAAGAAATGTAATATATAAGTTTGAATGGGTCATACATCTAGGCGTATTTTTGATATGGGAATAAAAATGAAATAAATTTTTATAAAATAAGTTTTGCTTTTTATATTGTATAAAAAATTCATTTCATGAAAATTTTTAACCCATATTTTATATAGAAAACTCATTTTATAAAAATTTATTTTCATTTTTATCCTAATAACAAAGTAATTCTAAGAGTTAGTTTTTAAGTAAAAATGATTATATACCCAAGTAAATTGAGTCCACACTTCGATCCTGAATGCCAAACACTTCTCCATGCCCAATGGCAATGGAAGATCCAGACAGTTCACTTTCTCTGCTACTACTCTCTTTCTAGAAATATATTTATATATTTTGTTTTCCCCGTTTAACTCTCTGTATTAGTTGCATGTCTTTGGTTGTAACTACCTTCTAGTATAAGTGTACCACTATAACGATAGATGGTTCACCTTTTATCTTTTTTAGTATTATTATTATTATTATTATTATTATTAATTTGAATACCATTATTTTGTTTTATTGCCATATTGATGATTCTTGTTTCAAAAAACAGAATGCGTCAATTTTATTACCCAAGTATAGAAAAGACGTTTAGCAATAAGATACAACTAACTTATATTTTTTTCACTCATTAGTTTATTAATAATTACTTAATAACTGTTTTCTATAAATAATTAAGTCTCCAATTTGTTTAAAGTATTTTTTAAAATATTTTAAATCAATATCAATATTCAGTACATGCTCATCTTTCAACTATGAAATAATATTATCTCAACACTTGATTAAAGATCTACCACAAATATTTAGTCTTTGTAGTATACGAGACTCAAAACTTTTATGTTAATGCAATTCTATTTTGTTAATTGAGACAACTCTTTGCTTTGCTTATTAACAAAATTATTTTGTTAATATATATATATATATATATATATATATATATATATATATAAGGAAAGCAAATTTAGAAGCGTAACGGTCAAGGGCTTTTGTTGTTTACAACTATTTCCGTGCTTATCTTTTGACGACAAAATTCAAAATAATTGAAGTCCAAACCATGGAAAGATCTTCATAAAGTCTCCAGAATGATAACAACAGAAAAAGCTTCAGAAAGTATATAAAAGAGTCTACTTCTCAAATTTAGTGCTGATAAGGATTGGCAAAAGGAAGCCATATCAGTCAACAAAATAAGAAGCAGAGCTAAATCAATTTTTAAATTCATCCAATAGAAGCATACCACATATTGGAGCAAAACGATATACGTTTCTCTTTATTTGATCATCTCCTCAAGTTTTCCTACGTTGTTTTGCCTACAGAATCCATTTAGCTGATATTGTAGTACATATGCAACACTCGAAGAAAAAGTAACCTTGCGAATTCCACTTAACTTGAAGCATCAAAAGGCTAAAATTTTATAGCTATCTACAGTTCATGCAATTTTCTAGTATATTTGATTAGAGCAAAATGTTCATTTTCCTGAGATTTGTCCCTACCCCTTAATTTATTATGATAGAATTATGTTTATAACTTTTTTTTTTTTGTATTCTGGTCATGAAAGTTTTAAGGAGTTGAAAAAAAACTAGACAACCTTCCTGGATTTATGTTTTCAAAATTTCTTCTTTCTTTGTCTTTTCTAGTTTGGAGGATATCTTATTCCTTCCTCTAATTGTATTTTCCCTCTTCTCTTTAATGTTTTTTTCTATCCAAAACAATAATCCCACTTGATTTTCATATTTCAGGTTTAATTTTGATTCCCATCCTTCTTGAATTGAAGGGGGAAGTATAAATATATGGCTTGATGATGAACCGACAAACCATCAAAGTACCCTAAGACACACGCATGCGCAGGATTGCGCGCATACACTCATTTAGAACCAAAGGCTAATGCTCCATTTCTTCAAAAGAATGTCACTAATCAGTAAAGTATGTATAATCTCAAAAAAGAATGGCATTTAAATCAAGAAATCAGTAAACTTAATTGATCTCATCACCTGTAAAGTCTATCTATTTTGTTATGTTCTGTATAAAGCCTTCCCTAAAGAACCTCCCTCATCTCCCCCCTCAACCCTCCCCTCTCCAAATATAAGGAAGAAAATATGGCAGGAATAGAAAGAGAACAAAAGTAAAGAGAACACAACCACCTGTATTCCAGTAGGAAGAAAGGTGAACTAGAAAGAGATTGGTCGATGGATGGGAGGGGACGGGACGGCAATGGTAGCATCTCGTGGCAGTAAAACATTGCAAGAGTAAGCAATTCCTCAAGTAACTTCTGAGCTTACTTTGCTTTATAAATATAAAGCACAAATACTATTCATCAGATTCCAGAGTTGGGCTCCGAGAGCAGCTGTCCTTTTGATGGAGTTCCAACATTCTCTTTTCTGGATTACAGAGGCCTGTAGGTAAACAATACCCATATCATTAAGAAAAATCTTTCTCTTTTGGTTTAGACTACGTGTATATCTTGGACAAAAAATCATTAAAGCTGACTAAAGATCTAATCCTACAAAATACTCTACATATAAAAGAACCTCGTCTTATGGTTCATATTCAAGCCATTACGCTCATATTCAAGCCTCAAATATGTGAAAGCTCATCTTAAAGCTTAGGCATCAACATAGCCGATAGCCATTACGCATATGACCATTTACTTTGATGACTGCAAACTTTAGTTAATTAGTAGTTAGAGCATCCCTTTACTCTCAAATAAAACGTTTTTAAGAAAAACATAACCCTTAATGAAACGGATAGATACAACTACAAGACAACATTGAAAAGCTTGAAACAATTTATCTCCATGAGGTAGCCCAATAATACCCAAGAATAATGACCTTCTTTGGGGGCCCAACTCCATGAATTTCATGTATTTTTCAGGTTGTTCAAGGGAATTCTATGACACAAACTCCTGAATTCTGCTACTATAAAATTTTTGTGCAAGCAGAAACACCAACCTGAACATTTTGGAATATCCCACACAGCAATAGATGTGGATGTGCAGTCTGAAGCACAAAGTTCATGATTATTCTCATGGTTGACATTCATTGCAAGCATCCAAGATCCAATAGTGACATCCTCATTGCTGAACATCCGGAAACTGTTATTTCAAAAAAAGAAAAAGCTGCAAATGTTACATTCAAGATAATAAGAATTGTGAAGGGGGTGGGTACTGAACAAGGTCCATATCATCGTGTTTATCCATTGTGATCTTCAGCCCTTTGTATTAAGAGGAACGAAAGAAACAAATTTTAAGACCTCATACGACTATTCTTCAAAGTATGATATTGTATGAATGAATTAAGATAAGAAAGCAAGAAACCTGCTCACAACCTCAGTAATGATAAATTTGCATTCATACCATTAATAACTTGATAACTACTATATAGCCAAGGACTCTGGGGAACAATTCAATGATGATCTAAGGAAGCAAACAGGAGTACAGTTGTATATTTTTTTTTCTTTCGATTAAAACAACTGTATAATTTAACCCTCTTTACAAGTTTAAAACCATGAAATAAGGACTACACGACATGGACCTCTCTACCAACCTATGTCATGGATAACAATAAGAGCATAGCTCCCTATCCATTTGCACCAGTGACACAACTCAACATGATTAGGCACAGTTTAGGGGCAATATCTCAGCATTTTTGTTTTCAAAAAACACCTATAGAAACCAGAGCAGATGGACCATAAATCCATCCACCCTGGCACATTTTTTTATAAAGATATGGAACAGACAGTATTTGACCCAAGCACACGAGTGGATATGCAAAATCCAAGAAATGAGAGAGAGAAAGCAGATCCACAGCATGCAAAGAAGGCCATACAATTACATCTGGATCACAAAAACAAAAAATTTCCAACGATTCTAAACATTTGCGAATTCTACTGATTAATTATAAGATCAGCAATACTCTATGGTAGTGAAATACCAACAGGAGCTAAAAAATAAGTGTAACGGAGATGAGAATGCTGAGGGGAAGTAGACATAAAAGAAAAGATAACATTTGAAATGAAATTATCTCGGAGAAAGTTAAAGTAGCACCTATAGAGGAGAAGATGGAAACTCGGCTAAGGTGGTATGGTTATGTGAGAAAAGCAATAGAGGCTCCAGTGAGTAAAGTTTTAAACACAAGATGGTTCAATTAAATAGGGTAGAGGAAGACTGATACGATCCCTAGGGTGTATGTTAGGAAAAGATTCAGGAGAAACAGGGTATCAGAACCCTGCATCAGTTATGAGATCCGGTAGAGAGGAGTAACTAACTCACACCACACGGGTGGGTGAGCATGGGGCCAACGTGCATTAAGGGAGGGTCGTTTGGCATGACAAGCTGAGCTTCTGCGTGACTCTCAGCAGGCCTGGGAAGCGTGATGGAAGTCCCGCGCAATTTCAAAGAAGAGAATGGCGGGAGAGGGAGGGTACAACTCTATATAAGAGTTCGGAGAGCTTGTAGAAAGGCAGGAACGAACTGAGTGAGGAATGGGAGGGAGGAACCGAGTATCCTCGAATTTACTCGGGTAGTCTGTAATTTTTCTTCTTCTATTTTTTCCTATCTACCGTGTAAGTTTTCGGCCCCTCTATTCAGTTTCCCTACTGGAAAATTGAGTAGCAGAGGAGATATACCTGCGTTCATTCAGCAAAAACTCTTGGTTCTGGTCCAGTTCTATCAACTGGTATCAGAGCTCCCGATCTGGGAGCTGTGCTATGGTTCACACACGCATGGAGGCTAGAATAGAGGCTATGGAACGCAGCATTAACTCGATGGACAGTTGGAGGGACGAAGTCCTTCAATGGAGGAGAGAGGTGACAGAAGATCGGCAGGCCAGGGAGATGATGCAACAGGAGATGATGAAAATCATTAGAGGCAAGTCTCCAGAAGCCTCACGAAGGCGAGCAGAGATTAATTCTGACGATGAAGGAGAGGTAGAACGAAGCTATGGTACTCCCAGAGGTGTGTACCAGGGAGACAGATGGAGAAGGATGGAGCTACCGCTCTTTTCCGGAGAAGATACTTATGGGTGGTTAAATAGAGTGGAGAGGTATTTTCTTATCAACTCTATTCCGGACAGAGAGAAAGTTCAGGCCATAATTCTGGCGCTAGAAGGCAGAGTTCTGAATTGGTTCCAGTGGTGGGAAGCACGTACGGTAGAAATCACATGGGCCAGTTTTAGAGATTCGCTTCTACGGCGGTTCCAACCAAGTTTGGCTAGGAACCCATTCGAGATACTTCTTGGACTACGTCAGACTGGATCGGTGGGAGAATTCAGAGAAAGTTTTGAGTTAATCTCTGGACCATTGCGGCATGCTGATGAAAATATCCTAAGGGGAGTATTTTTAAACGGACTGAAGGAAGACATAAGAGCTGAACTAAAATTACACCGCCTAGATTCATTAATTGATATAATGGATCAAGCGATGTTGATTGAGGAGAAGAACTGGACGTGTGGGAAGTTTACTACGACAGCTGGTAAGACGTCAGGCTGGAGCTACAAAGCTGTCCCGTCCTCTAAGATCAACAGATGTAGGAGGCAAATACAGTAACGAAATACAAAAGGGAGGGACCAGCGCCCCGGCTAAGGCTCTTACCCTGACCACCAACACAGGGAATAAAGCCACGGAGGGGGTATCAGGAAGTTACTAGGAAAAAAGAATCCCGGTGGTTGACGGATGAAGAGTACCAGGAGAGAATGAGAAAGGGACTCTGCTTCAGGTGTGATGAGAAATATAGCCGAGAACATGTGTGCAAAAATAAACAGTTTCACTTACTGTTGATCAAAACGCCAGAAGAGGAAGCAATGCAGGAGAACAGAGACATGGATCAAACGGAAGAAACCAACAAGGAGCTACAACTATCCATGCACAGCATAATGGGCATGACCTCTAAGAAATCCCTTAAGCTGTGGGGGGAGATAAAAGGAGAAAAGTTGATAATATTGATAGACTGCGGTGCCTCTAATAATTTTATTGCCACAAAGATCGTCCAGAAACTGCAACTACCAGTCTCAAATACACCGGAATATCTGGTGGAGGTGGGGGATGGACATAAAATTAGAAGTAAAGGGGTATGCCAAGGAATAGCCCTGCACATGCAAGGTGTAGAGGTGATTCAGGACTTCTACCTGTTCGAATTGGGAGGTGCAGATGTAGTTTTGGGGATGGATTGGTTGGAAAGCCTTGGTGAAATACGAGCCAACTTTAGAGATCTCACTCTGAAGGTAGAGATGGCTCATGAACTGATTACAATCAGGGGGGAACCTTCCCTCTGCAAAGCGGCAGCATCCCTAAAAACCATGATCAAGGTTCTTCAGGAGTCAGGAGAGGGATACATTGTTGAATACAAGATGATGACAGCTGAACGGGAGTGGGACAACCCAGATTGGACAGAACTACAGACAGTGTTGGCAGCATTTGAGGACGTATTCAGTAACCCGCAGGGTTTACCACCAACCAGACAACATGATCATGCCATCACCTTACGAGAGGGAGCCCAAATTCCAAATCTGCGACCGTATCGGTATCCGCATTACCAGAAAAACGAACTGGAAAAGATTGTGGAAGAAATGCTAACGGCGGGGATCATCAGGACTAGCAGCAGCCCATATTCCAGTCCTGTAATTCTGGTGAAAAAGAAAGATGGCAGCTGGCGGTTTTGCGTGGATTACAGGGAACTCAATAAGATCACCATACCAGATAAGTTTCCTATTCCGGTCATAGATGAATTACTAGACGAATTGGGAGGCGCAATGATGTTCTCTAAACTGGATCTTAAATCTGGATATCATCAAATACGGATGTGTACAGCCGACATTCCCAAAACTGCATTTCGAACGCACACCGGCCACTATGAATTCCTGGTCATGCCATTTGGTTTGACCAATGCGCCCTCTACTTTTCAATCACTCATGAATGAAGTATTGAGGCCGTTCTTAAGGAAGTTTGTGCTGGTGTTTTTTGATGACATCCTCATATATAGCCGGGACGAACAATCTCACCTGCAGCACCTTCAGCTTGTGCTGCAACAACTTCGACATCAACAATTGTACGTGAACAAGAAGAAATGTGCCTTCGGGCAACGTCACATTGAATATTTGGGCCATTACATTTCACAGGATGGGGTAGCAGCTGACCCCAAGAAAGTAGAAGCAATGCAGTCCTGGCCGGTTCCCAAAGATCAGAAGGGGCTCCGAGGTTTTCTGGGTCTTACAGGTTACTACCGCAAATTTGTCCAAGGATATGGGAAGTTGGCAAAACCATTAACGAACCTTCTCAAGAAGGATAACTTCTCTTGGGGTATGGAGGCACAGTTAGCTTTTGAGCAGCTAAAATCAGCCATGACCAGCATTCCCATTTTAGCAGTCCCAGATTTCTCCAAACCATTTACAATTGAAACAGATGCCTCCAGTCTAGGCATTGGAGCAGTACTTATGCAGGAAGGCCGACCATTGGCCTACATTAGCCAAGGCCTGTCAGCGCGAGCTCAGGCCAAATCCGTTTATGAAAGGGAGCTCATGGCAGTAGTTTTTGCAGTACAGAAGTGGCGCCACTATCTGATGGGCAGACACTTCATCATACACACAGACCAGCAGAGTCTCCGATTCCTGACCAATCAGAAGTTAATGGGAGAAGAACAATATAAATGGATTTCTAAGCTTATTGGCTTCGACTTCGAAATCCACTACAAACCCGGGGTTGACAATAAAGCTGCAGATGCTCTATCTCGGCGTATGCAATTTGGAGCTATATCCACAGTTCACTTTCACGGATTGGATAGTTTGGCGGATGAAGTGCGAGCTGACCCCAAATTAAATCAAGTAATGCAGGAATTATTACTGCAACCAGATTGCTCACCCAGGTTTTCAGCTCAGAGGGGACCAGCTTCTGTATAAGGATCGTCTGGTCTTGCCAAAGACATCTCCGACCACTACCCTCATACTCAAAGAACTCCATGACTCTGCGGTAGGAGGCCACTCTGGTTTTTTCAAGACCTTTAAACGCGTTGCCGCATTGGTTTACTGGGAGGGTATGAAGAAAGATATCCAACGATACGTTGCTGCATGTGAAGTATGTCAAAGAAATAAATACCAAACGTTGTCCCCCGCCGGGTTGCTGCAGCCATTACCAATTCCCGCTCACACATGGTCCGATATATCAATGGATTTCATCGGTGGTCTACCAAGAGCTCAAGGGGTGGATACCATTCTCGTCGTAGTTGATAGACTTACCAAATATGCCCACTTTGTGGCCCTTTGTCACCCTTACACAGCTAAGGAAGTCGCTGATATCTTTATCAAAGACGTGGTCAGGCTGCATGGCATTCCAACTTCCATCATCACCGACAGAGACAGACTGTTTATTAGTCATTTCTGGACCGAGCTGTTCAAGCAGATGGGAACTAAGCTCAAGTTCACTTCAGCTTACCACCCTCAGTCGGATGGGCAGACCGAGGTGGTCAACAGATGTTTGGAAACTTATCTCCGATGCATCACAGGCACTAAGCCCAAACAATGGCCTAAATGGCTCAGTTGGGCAGAATTTTGGTATAATACCAATTACCATTCGTCCACCAAACTCACTCCCTTCAAGGCATTATATGGCACAGACCCACCTACTATACTGAAGGGACAATCCAATCCCTCAGCTGTGGAGGAACGTTAATCTACTGCTAGCTGAACGAGACCAGATGTTAGCTACTCTCAAGGATAATCTCACACAAGCACAAAACCGTATGAAGTCGCAAGCTGATAAGCATAGGCGTGACATAGCCTATCATCCAGGAGACTTAGTTTTCCTCAAAATTCAACCCTACAAACTACGTTCCCTGGCTCAACGAATCAATCAAAAACTGAGCCCACGCTATTATGGTCCATTTGAAGTCATTGCCAAAGTAGGCCAGGTCGCCTATACCATTAAGCTACCAGAAGGGAGCCGCATTCATCCGACATTCCATGTATCTCTCTTAAAAAAATCCATCGCGGCTTCAGAAACAAGTCAACCGCTGCCTCCTTTTCTCTCAGCAAAGACATGGAGTTACAAGTAGTACCAGATATAGTCATAGCTGTTCGCACCAATTCCGCGGGTCAACAGGAGGCTCTCATACAATGGCAGGATCTGCCCGCCTGTGAAAATTCATGGGAGCTGATGTCCCACATCCAGACTCAATTCCCAACCTTTCACCTTGAGGACAAGGTGAAACTTCTGGAGGGGAGTATTGATACGATCCCTAGGGTGTATGTTAGGAAAAGATTCAGGAGAAACAGGGTATCAGAACCCTGCATCAGTTATGGAGATCCGGTAGAGAGGAGTAACTAACTCACACCACACGAGTGGGTGAGCATGGGGCCAACGTGCATTAAGGGAGGGTCGTTTGGCATGACAAGCTGAGCTTCTGCGTGACTCTCAGCAGGCCTGGGAAGCATGATGGAAGTCCCGCGCAATTTCAAAGAAGAGAATGGCGGGAGAGGGAGGGTACAACTCTATATAAGAGTTCGGAGAGCTTGTAGAAAGGCAGGAACGAACTGAGTGAGGAATGGGAGGGAGGAACCGAGTATCCTCGAATTTACTCGGGTAGTCTGTAATTTTTTCTTCTTCTATTTTTTCCTATCTACCGTGTAAGTTTTCGGCCCCTCTATTCAGTTTCCCTACTGGAAATTGAGTAGCAGAGGAGATATACCTGCGTTCATTTAGCAAAAACTCTTGGTTCTGGTCCAGTTCTATCAAAGACCTAATATAACATTAGGGTAAACCATTAAAAAAGACCTTGCTCTAAATGGTTTTACTGAAATTTTGGTTTTTGAAAGAGCCCAATAGCATCGATTGATCCATGTAGCCGACCCCACATAGTGGGATAAGGTTTGGTTATAGTTGTTGTTCTCTAAAGAGTCCAAACATCAACTTCATCTAGTGTTCCTTAACTTACGTCCTAAAGTTCCCAATAGATGCATGAGGGTGATGTGTGATCCTACTGTCTACTGAAGATCAAGTGCCCAAGTAATTAAGTTGTGGAGAAAGAAAAACTTGCCTGTTATTCCTAAGAGCTACCAAGCTTGAAACAACATCAGCAGAAAGAGCATATATGGGACCATAAGCATGAAGAAAATACTCCTTTCCAAGCAAATAAGATAGTGGCTCATACCTGCAAGATTTTATCGGTACAATTATTCATAAGCCAAAGTAGTTAATGTGCTGAATATAAATGAAAACCTTAGATTGTCACTATAGGCTAGATAGCACACTACATCAACATTCTCAACCCCAAAAGAAAGGGGTAAATGAAACTTTAGGACCTCAAAAAATTGGATAGTTCTCAATTTGATCCCTAAATAATTCGCATGTTGGCAATGAAGTATCTCAAAGGTCTAAGACTGTTTCAATTTAGTATTTTTTTTTCCATCTCACTACACAGGAGGCTGCCATAAACAAATGACACATTGAACAATTTTTGGAATTTCTTTTTTCGAGTAATATATTTATTATATAGATTTAAATTTTTTTTGTCAATATTATTATTTTGTTTAATCTGTAGTGACTAAATGAAAAGAAATAACAGTTAAAAAACTTACAACTTTAAAAATTCATTGCATGTCATTTAAAGTTCACATAATTTAATAGAATACTATAAGATTTTAGCTAAAGTCATAGATTTATTTATTTGGTAATAGGGAGGACCCACCACTGAGGTGGGCCCTAGGGGAAGCCCACAGGGGCAAAGGGGGATGGGGGCGGAGTGTATCCGGGGGAATCAAAGCCCCCACACTACCTTGCATGTCCCGCAGCACCAACAAGTGTGCTGACTCTCAGGGACAAGTCACAGATTTATATTGCTTCAACTACAGTTGAAACACTGGGGCCTGCTCTCCACCTGGTTCCCCCCCCCCCCCCCCAAAAAAAAAAAAAAGAAAGATACAATAGAATTAGTAAGAAAATTGATCTCTCAAGGTAGTTAAAGAAAAAAGAATTTCAGGCTGACACAAATAATTAAAACTCACATCAGCTTGCAAAATTTATTATCTGATATTTGATCTCTCAAGGTAATAATTGTTCATTCGTAAATCCTACAAATAATATTAGTAATCTATATTTTTTTATCCAACAAACAGCATCAAGTAAAGATGACAATTTCAATATATTTATCCTATTCCATTACTGGAGCAATTTATAAATGGCATATTTGATCCCCTCAAAAAAGATACCAGCATGCTGAAAAGTGTAGAGGTGGATAAATTAATCCCACACGGGATAAATTTAAAACCATGGAGATAAACTATACTCCATTTAAACAGAACTAACCATTTGAGTTTTGGATCAGTGAAAACAGGACCCTTTTTCATGCATCCTATGTAAGTCTGAGGATGAGATCGCTCTTTTGCCACTAGTAATGAAAGACGATCTGACAATAAATTGAAAATGATTGCAGAAATCTTGATTAGAGGGGTAAAAGTAATCTCATCAGAAAGGGACATCAATGTATTTAATCAAGATAAGCCTCGAAAGATCTAGTCACCTGGCCTTAAATATATGTCATCATCAGCTTTGACATAAAAGTCAGCTTCAAAAAGTGCATAAGCAGCTTTGAAGAAAGCTAACCTGTAACAAATGAAGTACTAAACTTAGCAACATACTACAGACATAAAATACAGCAGTTTAGTTTTCTCGGCACACACGTTTTGTATGGGAGCTTACTGTACTCCTCTTGGATATCCAATTGAATGAAATCATCATATTCTGCTACTTCCCTTTGAAGTGCCGACATCTTCGATTTATCACTCGTTTTACCAATGACAAACCTAAAAGCCAAGCCAGTGGCTTCTTCCAAGCTGCAAGAATAGCCAATAAGTAAAGACAAGCACACTTATTTGCATCATTTTTCAAACCCAGATTCTCTCAAAAGTCAAAATGTCCAACCTACCAACGAAATATACAAGGCATTTTGCTTACCCTTACCTTATACACACTGCAAGCTACATACAGCTATTGAATGGAATCTAAAACACTAGGCCATATAAATACAGAGCAGAACCTAGCATTACTCATGAGTGAAACTTTCATGTGATAGTAATACAGAACCAATGACATTTTCCAAAGTATATCAAATCCCAAATACACAAAATTATACCGAAGAAGTAGTGCATTTTAAACAGTTCTACAATAAGACTAGCAAATTATTCACTTTTCTCAAAAACCCATTATCAAACAACATACATTCGTTAACAAAACTCATTGGGCATAGAAGATCAATACCGTTCAAGCCCTTGCCGATCCGACGGAAACCAAGTCTTCCTCAACGATCGGCGCCGACCCTCGGATCCGAACCCAGTCTGAATACCCACAAAGCCCATGACTTTATGCCTACTCCCAACCCCACGATTCCCATCGCTCACACCACCGCCACCGTGCTCCCAGACCACTCGAACCGATCTGGGGTGGCTATTCAAGCACCGGTACCCCTGAATTGGCCTCAGAAAAGCGGTGAATCCAAACACGAAACCGGAGACGCCGATGAGGAGGGAGGAGATGATGAGGAAAGCGGATCTACGGGAAGAGAAAGCAGCAGGTGGCCATGGGCGGCCGTAGGAGGACTTGGGCGAGGAAGGCATGGCTCTTGGAAACCCCAGAAGCCCGGGGTCTATGGGGGAGTGTGGAAATGTGCGAAGCGGTGCAATGAGGTTGGTAGAGGTTTCGTTCATGGCACAAACAAACAGAGCAAGCGAAGCTAATAATAGTAATAGCTATTCAGCAGCTGAAGAGTGAGAGAGTGACAGAAACCGATGAAAGTGTAGTCATTAACAGTTACAAACTCTTACCGTGAGCCCAATTGTCAGGTTGTCTTGAATTAGGTTGGGTTGAGTTTTGAATAATTTTGTACATAATATGTTTATTAAAAATTTAAAATAGTGGGTTAGATTTAGTTAAATTTATATTTTTGATATATATTAAAAAAATTATTTATTAAAATAAATATTTAAATTAATATAAAATTAAAAATTTATTATATATTATAATAAATAACTTAATAAATTTCAATAAAAAATAATATATATAATTTTAAATAAATATTAAATAAATTAAAAGTTAAATATAATAAAACATATAAAGTTTGAGAGCGAAAGAAAAGAAAAAATATTAAATTTAATATGCTGAATATTCAATAATAATATCTTTTTAATTAAAAAAATGGTTAGATTGAGTTTGTTGAAGAAATATTAAATTTAATATGTTGAATATTTAATAATAATGTCTTTTTAATTAAAAAAATGGTTAGATTGAGTTTGTTAAAAAAAATTTAACCTGCAATTCAATTAATTATTTTTGAATTAGTAATTTTTAAATCCAATCTAACCCATTAATTCTTAATTAGATTAGTTTAAAACTCACGAGTTCATAAGTTGACCCAATAAACACTTGTACTAATTATCCATTGTCCTAAATATTTAGGTTTTGCTTTACTCACCAAATAGAGAACTATGTTTGAGAGTTGGGGTTGGGGTGGTAAAGGTCGGGGTCAATGTGCTGTTTGTAGTTAAAAAGTTATCTAAATCAAACCAATTAATTTTCATATATTAAGAACACCAAAAACCAATTGGTTTTTATATACTGAGAATCAATCAATTTTATTTTAAATAGAAAACCAAACCATAACAAACATTTCATAATTAATTTGGTTCGATTCGATTAAATTAGATTTTGAACACATACTTTTTTAAAAAAAATAATTTATATTAAACATTTTTTTTCTTATCATGACCCAATTTATATAAAATTGGTCTAAAAATCTTAATATAAATATGATCAAATAGATATTATCAATAAACAAACTTAAACATTTTCATATAAATAACAACAAATAAAAATCTAATAATATATTATGTATTTAAATTATAAATATATATATATATATAAGTATATGAGTTTGATTTGGTTTTAAAAATAAAAATTAAAAACCTCAACTAATTTTCAAATCAAATAAAATTGAAATTATTCAATTTTAAATTTTTCGGTTGAATTTTTTCAGTATAAATAAATTAGGTTCGGTTATAATTTGCCCATAGTCAATGAGGCGATAAATGGGGCAGTGGCGATGGGGTGGCCGGGTGGGGGTAGGGCAAGGAAGATAAGGGAGAAGGGGGAGGGGCGGTAGAGTGGACAGGTGATAGGGAAGGGGGTGGCGACGGAAGGGGGACCGGGGGGAAGGAATTTTTAGATATATGTTACAATAAAATTATTAAAATGTAACATAGTTTCTTGTATAAAAATATTTTAATTAAAATTTTTATATTTAAATGTTGTGAAATTATAAATAATTGATAAAACTAAATTAAAATTAAATTTTATAATGTCAATTGTGACAATTAATTTTTTAAATTAATATTTTTATAAAATTTATTTAATTTATTATAAATGTATTGAGATATAATAAAATAATAAATAACACATTTGTATTTTATTTCATATAAAATAAGGATATATATATGTCATTTTATAAAATTATATTTTTCTTTTTAATGTTTGTATATAATTCTCATTTTTTTCTTTTTTATTTCTTTTCATCCAAACACATGAGAAGAAAATGTATTTTTTTATCATTTTTTATTTTCTTTATTTTCTTTGTCTTTCTTTTCATTTTCTCTCTTTCATCCAAATAAAGAATTTGAATAGAAGAAATTGACTAATAATGAAATAAAATGAAAAAACAATGAATGAAATAAAAAAGATACATGCTACTCTATTATTTAATTATTTAATAAAAGAAGAGAAGAAAGTCTTTTCACTCTTATTTGAAAGTTGTAATATAAATGAATTAAATGAAAAAACTTATAAATTTTATTTTTCAATTTTATTATACTCCAAATCACATGTAGAAGGATAGAATAGTAAAAGGATTAAATTTTAATTTCATTACATCATGACATTCCTTTCTTGATTCTCAATTTGAAGGGAAAAAATTTGAGATTTTAAATGGCAAAGAAGGGGTTTGAGAGTCCCTCTACTGCTATTTCATTCATTTCTTTTAAAAATATTTAAACATACATTTTATAATATTTGACATGTCATTGCTTGCTATTTCATTAGTTGTCATCCATCTAAACATTACATTAAGTACTCTCAAAGTATTACATTTAGCATTTTATATCTTATCTAAATTTTATTATATAATATTATATATTTAATCTGACAACTTGTATTGTTATACCGTGATAAATGTCATTTTTTTTATGATAATGGAGGTTAGCTTACCTAATTCATCTTTTGCTCATAACAATTATGTGATTTGAATTCAAATTCAAGTGTCTCCTTTTGTCTTAGAATAGAGAGAGCCTCTCCTTATCTTAAACTTTTACAGTATAAAAAACGAGTGTTATATTTTTACTAATATAATATGGTATTGTGAGAGAACACAAAAATTTCTTCACAAAATATAAACATTTTTTTAAGAGTAAAAAAACATAATACCACGCACTTTTTTTGGAGACTACGATAATTAGAGTTTAATTTTAATTTATTCAAAATTTAACTTTTCTTTTTTTAAAAAAGTTAATTTTTAAATAATTATTATTATAATTAAATTCATTTAATAATATAAAATAACTTCTACATTGTAAATAAAACTTAAATCCATACAATAATATATAAATTTTCTGTTCATGTAGCCAATAGGCTAAGACCAAGAGATCTTTAACATTCACCAGCTATCTCTTTGGTCTCCAAATACTGTAACATCTTCACATCAACATATGCTCCACAAATTCTCTAAAATCAGATACCAAATGCTTACAATAACTATCGAAAGACAAGTATAAAGGTTTTGTAATTTAACCAGTAGTCTATCCTTTTTGGTCCTGAACTCAGCCTTTCGATCAATCATTGTTTTCTTCGCAGAAAAATCGTTGTTTTCTTGAAGGAAGGCCATATGATATATGCTACAAAGTTGTTTTCCAGATTTTAAATTAATGTCACCACCATGTGAAAACTCAGTCTCCTCGGCAGTTCAACCTCCCTTACTCCCCAAGTTATGTGCATGGCCAAAATACAAATTTAGATGCTTCCATTGTATTTGCACAGTCTTCCCCTGAACATATTAATTTTGGGGGTCACGTTGTCTTGGGATTAGCTCCATTTTCTCCTTCATTGCAATCAACTTCTGTTTCTTTATATTTATAATATGAATAACTTCTACGTCCAGTTAGAAATAGATCAATAAGACTACGCAGTAGATTTATTTCTATCGATTTGACTCTTTAAAGTAAAGTTTAATTTAGATAATAAAATAAAAAATATTAATTATTAATAAAAAAATTAAAAAATATTAAAGTCTCACATTGCTTGTCTCAATCTTTAGGGTACAATTCATATATCTGTTAGATAATTTTACTTGACATCAATTAGTTTTAACAGGAAATCTAACATGATATCAGAGCTAGATCTCATCCGTGTTGCCTGTTCTGTCAGGCTGCTTGTTCCATCAAGATAAAGTTTATATATCTATTAGGTAACTTCATTTAACACTAATTAATTTTAAACTAAAATCTAACAAAAAAATAAATTTTAACAACCATATAGTTTTATTTATGAAAGAATTAATGTTACAATTACACAAAAATAAATGAAATAAATTTGAATATAAGCACTCTAAATATAAGTTTTAATAATATGAACTCATTTTTTTAATCCAATCAAGCTATGGTTGGTGCAAAATGGAAAAATGGTGTCGACTGAATAAAAAAATGTTAGAACAACCATGAATTAAAAAGATTTGGGTTTGAGATATTTTTCATACCTGTCAACTTTTCTTCCATAATCTTAGCAATATAATATTAAAAAGTGGCAACATTCTTTTGTTACAAACATTTGATTAAGAAAATAAGATAAGTAGTCTCATAAAAAATTAAAACTAAAAAAATGTTACTAATTGGGTTTTGAAACATTTCACAGCATGTTTAGTTTGAATTTTCTCTAATACAAAGGTAAAAAAGAAAGACTCTTAATATAATGTAGGTCTGCTTTTCATGTGCTTTTTTAATAAATATTGTATATGTTTGGGATAGCCTTATTAAAAGAAAAAAATCATTTTTAAAAAATTTTTAAATAAAATTTTAATTATAAACTATTTTAACATAAAATAAATTAATCCAAATACATTCTTTATATTTTAACATACTTACTATTGTAAAAGGAAGCAGAGACTTCTCCCAAAGCACGTTGGCCTTTGGAGGAGTTGTCAATTTGTCTTTCATATCCTCCCCCGACAATATTCAACAAAAATAAAAGAACAAGGCCACCCACTTGTGCCCTGTAAAATAAACTAAATTAAATAAGAATCGTGTAAATCTTGGATTTGACTACCGGTAGAGAAGAGTGGCACTCAACTTGTCCCATTTAATTATTTGATAAAAAAAAGAAAATTATGAAAAGGTTTTTTGATAATCATATTTAATCTTTTAGATTTAATTATCACATTTAATTTTTAAATAAATAAGTATAGTTAATTATAATTGATATCTTAAATTTTTCTATGCATCCATAAAATGATAGTCATACAATATAAAAAAATAGACTAAAATTTAGTTTGATTTGAACTAATATTTTATTTTTAATTTAGTATGTATTTAAATTAATTTATTTTATAATTAAAATAATTTATAATTAAAATTTTATTAAAAAAATTTAAAAAAATAATTTTATCTTAAAAATAAGTTATTCTCAAACGTACACTCAGTTTATAAAAGTTAAAAAAATTTTAAAAGAATTTTCTATTATATTATTTAACAAATTTAATAGACTTATTTATTTAAATTAATTAATGTGACGTGACACTATTTATCAACAACAAATATTATGAGTGTAAATTCATTTAACCATTTTTGTTTACTTCACCTAAAACAATGTCATTTAAGTAAAATAAAAAAAAAAAACTTCATTGTTTTATATTTTCGGGAGATATATTGTTCAATAACACACATAGATCAAGTCACCTTGAATAATTTACATGGTTAAGTTGCTGAACAACATATTAGTTGATGATGGACCAACATAAAGATATATTTTTTTAGTAAGATTAGATTAAATTTTTTTTACTGAAACTAAATTGAGAACAAAATAGTGTTTTTAAATTTTTTGTAAAATTAAAAAAAAAATTCTCTATGTAAAAAGACATTAAAAAAAAAAAGCACAAATGGCATTGCTTCACTTACAAGTTACATATTTCTCGTTCTCTTTCCAACTTCACTCGCTGTTTGCAATAGTGCTTCTTCTTCTTCTCTGCTTCTGCAACTGCAACAATGGCTTCCCATGCTCGAAAGGTAAACCACCAAAGCTTTTTTTTTTTTTTCCCATCCGAGACAGTGTCTGTACGCCGGAATCCACGCTAAGATTGTTACTTGTATTGTATGGAAAGTATTTAGCAAGATGATTTTAATTTTAATCTTTCTTATACAAGGGACTTTCATTCCCAACATGAAGAGGACATGTAATTCCTTTTCCCTTTTCTCACTGCTTAGATATTTCATTGGCATAAGTGTCGAACATGTATAAGGATTCTAATCCAAAGTATTCTGTATTTGTTTGACTTTATTTGTCTTGATTGCTATTTGTCACCTAGAGTCTTTGTCATTGTTTAAAAATAAAAGGAAACTGTATCTAGACTTGTACATGAAATTTTGTCATGGATTTGAGAAGAATATAAAAAGGAGTTATGGGGGTCACCTTTTTTGTAGACCCTTACTACTTGTCTTTCCTTCAAAAGAAGTTAGCAGATGCCATCCTCTCTTTTTGGAGCAAAATCAGAAAAAGCGATTTTATTTTACTTCATAGTTAGAATTGAGTGGATAAATTTATTGGTAATGTATGATATTGAGCTTTCTGCTGCTGCATTCTGAAATACAAATACAAGCGATTAAGATATTTGTAGGCTTTATGTTTTCCTTGTCCCTTTATGATATCAATTACTTTCCTTTTTCTCGTTGGGCTTTCTTGTAATTACACTTTCAGGTCACGCGTTCCAATCATGGTGATGAATATGCTTTTAAGGAGCTAAACCCATTGCAATGGACATTTGATAATCCCCCCAAGGTGAGGTTTAGGCCTTGAGATAGTCTCAGCAAATTTTCTGTGTATTGACATAAGCACCATGTGCATTGACAAGAATATCTGAGAAAGGATGCGGGACTATCTTTATTTGAATTCATTTGATATGATTGTCTGTACATAGATAAAATTTGTCACTAAATTAATGACTTTGATATGTGATGGTATTTTGATTTTCCCTCTTTTCAGATTCTTGTACCAATTGCTAATGGCACAGAGGAAATTGAAGCTGTGGTGATTGTTGATATTCTGCGAAGAGCTAAGGCAAATGTTGTGGTTGCTTCTGTTGAGGACAAACTAGAGATTGTGGCGTCTCGTAAAGTTAAACTGGAGGCAGACATGCTCCTTGATGAGGCAGCCAAACTTTCATATGACCTTATTGTGTTGCCAGTAAGCGGTCTTCTTCTTTCTGCCCGGAAATTAATCCCGTAGTATTAAGTCTAAATATTTTCCATTTGTCTGCAGGGTGGACTTATTAGTGGCGCCCCCACTTTTGCAAAATCTGAAACCTTGGTGCGTTTGTTGAAAGGGCAAAGAGAATCAAACAGATATTATGGAGCAATTTGTGCGTCCCCAGCTTTAGTCTTGGAGCCCCATGGCTTGCTAAAGGTATCTGTTTTTTTGGGTCAATCTATCATCGTTGCAAAGACAACTCTCAGTTAAATGACAATCATATACGTGCATTATTTCTCTTGGTTGCACAACCTGGTTTGAGCTGATGTAGTTTAATTTTCTATTTTCAACTTGACTACGTGGTCTGCAATTCAGCAGGATTTAAAATAACATGCACAATAAGCTGTACAGTAGTGTTCGAGTTCATTATTACTGAAGAAACTTCATTATGATTCCAAAATTCCCCAGTGGAGTCTTCATTTTAGTTATTCTGTGCTGTTAATGAAGTACTTTCTAGGCCTATATATTTCTTAGCACTTGATTTCCAAGCTGTGCTTCTCCATTGTTTATGACTTTTTTTTGCATCATGGTGTTGATTTGATATATATATATATATATATATATATATATTCTTCGATACAGGGTAAAAAGGCCACTTCCTTTCCAGCTGTGAGCAACAAGTTATCAGATCAGAGTGAAGTAGAAAACAGGGTTGTGGTTGATGGCAACCTTATTACCGGCAGAGGCCCAGGGACCACCATGGAGTTTGCATTAGCCATTGTGGAGAAGCTGTTCGGACGCAAGGTAGGACTAGAACATGCAAAGCAGATGATTTTCAGTAGCCCATAGTGTATTTTTAAATATGAGTAGCTCTTTGTGCTAGTGTGTAATATAGAGGTTTGTGTATGAATAATGGAGTCATATCTAAACCTTGAATGAGTTATAAAGAACATGAACGCTCCGATTGGAATCTTTAAAAAAATGGAATTAATTTAATTTAATTTAAGTTAAATTAATTTAATTTGATTTAAAAGTCAATTTTTATGCTTGAAAATTATTATAAAATTAAATCACTTTTTATTTTATAATATTTCAAACAAAATATTTTATTTATAAATTAAATCAATTCTCAAGATTTATCATTCCAAACTAAATTGTTAATGAAAAGTACAATTATATAAAATATACTAAACAATTTGTTTTTCAGTACCTTTTAAAAAATGTTATATAACTAAAAAAAATTTTGTCAAAATTTTTGATAGAGTAATTTATTATATTTATTAACTCTTGAATAGATAAGTAATTTTTATTATTTTATTTTATTTAATAATTACTTTTAAATTTAACTAAATTTTATAAAAAAAAATTTAATTATTTTTTCTGTTTATAATATTAATCTATGCCTTTTGTTTTCTTATCTTTAAAACTGGTTTTTTTTAATCCTGTTTAAAACCCAAACAACTTTTTTCCTCTTATATTCTATAAAAAATATTCATAAAAATTGCTTTTGGTGAGAACTACATTTTTCAAATATAAGGAAACAAGAAAGCCTATCTTTTCTTTTCATTCTTTTTATTTTTTTGGTTCTCCTCCTTTGAAAAAATCGAGCAAAATGGAATGTGTGCATGGACAAGAAAAACAAAGTAAAAGTCAACAAACAACAACAGCAGTCAGATCTGATCAAGTTTGACCAGTCACAACTCACAAGACAACACGTACAACAAAATAACCAATTCTATTGTTGCTATCCACTGCTTCTTAAACTGAAATGGATCTTATTTTTATATTTGAAAATATGTTATTTTCTATTCATAACTATGACTTTCTTTTTTCTTAATTTCACGCAAAGGAATACCTCATAATCTTCCTGTTTGCCTTGCCATGGTGAAAATAATTTATTGATTAAATATTTAATTTTGTTTTTTAAAAATTATGTTAACTTTAGTTTTTTAAAAAATATTAACATTAATTTAATCCTTAAATCATAGAAAGTAATATCATTTTGATCTTTTAAAAAAGTTAAAATTAATTTAGTCTTTTAATTATCAAAAAATATTATTAATTTAATCTTTTAATTATGTAAAATTAATATTAATTTAGTCCTTTAATTATAAAAATTATAGCAATTTAGTCTTTTAATCATATAAATTATATCAATTTAGTCTATATTTATATACAAAAGAATAATTTTGATGTTATATTTTATAATTTAAGGATTAAATTGATGTCGAATTCTTTAGATGAATAAAGTAATATTGACATAATATTTAAAAAATTATATTGAAGATTTACTCTAATATATTTTAAGAATAGTTGACGTGTTTAATTACTTTAAAAAAATCAATTCTCACACATTTTTAAGTTGTAGAATTGATTTTGAGAGAAATAGAATTTTTTCTTCTTCGGTGAATAGAATTAATTCTAGGTGTGAAACCCGTCAATTTTTCAAAAGTATACCTATATTTATATCTCAAAAGTGATTTTACTTCATCATCAGCAAATAAAATCAACTCTTTTATATAAACTTTTAAAATATCATTCCCATATGCAAATCCATTTTATTAATATCAATTCTTTTAAAATCATCAAAATTAATGTGAAAATTTAGTATTCAACTATTAGATTTTTATTTATTTATTGGAGTACTTAGAAATAACTAAATGAAGGAGGGAAGAGTTAAACATTTGTCCCCTCACCCTAATGAGAACTCAAAGAAACACTGACCCAATAACGTTGTTGTTGTTGTTTTTTTTTTTTTTTAATATGAACCATCAAAATGTTCTTTCAAAATCACATTAGCTCCTGAGTTAATTAAGATTGAGTAAATATTACATCAATTTATCCCAAAAAAAAAAAAGATCATGACTAAGACTTTTCCAATTGAAATTTTATTACTTATTTTTCAAGTAAGTGAACATTTTTCTTGAAACTTATCAGATTCGATACGAGACCAATAAATGCATAATGTTAGATGTGATATCATTATCATATAATTATTATCTTTGATATTTCTCTTTAGTTTATTATTCATAAAAAAATAATAAAATCCAGTTTCTTTAAATAGTGGAACTATGATAAAATATATAATTTTTGAGCAAATTACTAAAGTAAAAATTTTGATACGATAATATGTTGTGAGATTTTTTTTTCTCAACCCATTAAATACAAAATAATATATCATAAAGTTGTAAGGCCAAAGCATACCCTATATCTCTCAGTTAAAACTTAAAGGTGGCACTTTCAAATTTGGTAGCAAAGAGGAATTATTTGGTGGCCGAAATTGAACCTAGGAGAAAGCGAATTCAACAATGGACTGCCACGACTGAGTTTCTTCCCTTGTCTTTCCTGGAAAATAGCAAAAATATGAAAGCATACCTCCTTCGTTATTAATCCATAGGGGTATGCATAACAGCACAAATTTAGAGTTAAGTTTTATCTATAACATTAATAGATTGAATTTTGTTAGAGATTATTTGTAAGTAAGAAGTATCTTTACTTCAAATAAGATTACACTTTATAAGTATATCAAAAAAATAATTATATTGACCTCCTTTAAAATTAATGTTTATTATATTTGACATTTTTTATTTAAAAAATTATATTTACATTTTTTATTTTATATATTATTTTTATACTTTATATTTTGTTTATTTAAAAAATATATATTTATTTCTTTTATTTTATATATAATTCTTATATCATTATTTTTTATAAATAATAAAATAAAAAATAAATATAATTTCACAAATAAAAAAAAATTAACTAATAGATGCTAACTTTATTAAAAAAAAATGAAAAAACTCAAATCCAAACTTGGTGACATCATATATAGAGGGGCGACATATCCACTTGTGACGTCATTGGTTTGCCCAAAGGAAACCAGCAGGAATGTGGATGGTGGTGGGTTGGTACTTGGTCGTAGTTTGGCTGCGCTAAGCCGTCAATCCTTATTACTCTGCAAATTCAAACACGGTTTTGATATTTTGATGCCTTCGCATTGACATTGTGCTCTGAATCACCCCAAAAGGACCGTCAGAGACTTATAGACCAGTAACTTGAAGTTAATAGCTATACCAAAAGTGGGTTCTCTCTCTCTCTCTCTCTCTGTCTTCTGCAACTTCCGAGTTCTTCAAGTCTTAATTCAGTTTGCATTCTAGCTTTTCCTTTTTTTTTTCCTTTTTCTCGAAATGTGTTTTCTTTCTTAGTGTCTGTTTGATTCTTGAGAAAATGCAGGAAGGTTAAACGGAACTGAATTGTCGGTTTTACAAATGTTGTGCTTATGGAGTCACATTCTTTTTTGTTGGTTGAACAGTTGTACACGTCACGTGTATTCAGTCTTTTCACTTCTTTCCTCCTCCATCATTTTCCAATCCTTTAGCCCCTTCTTGATAAGCGAAAGCTCTGAAATTCCAATTTTACTGATATTCTAGCAATGAGATTGTTGTACAAAACCGTAGTCCAAACAAGTTTTGACTTTTCTTTATGAAAAACAAATATAAATTTTGGCTTTGATTTCTCGTATTGGTTAGAATAACAGTTATTCAATATTACTAATAGGAGTTTGTGTGAAAAAATATCATCGATAGGAGAAGTTCTTGCTGCTACTGTTGCTGGAGAATTGTGACGGTCAAACAGGGTTTTCCCCTTCTAAAATGTATTGTTTCTTTTTGCACATGATCCCATTTATGTTTGGGCATTAGAATGGATTTTTCAAGCTGTTAAGAGCTTTCTGATGATTACTAGTTGATTCTCAATTATCTATTTTGCAGCACTAGGTTTGATCCATTGGAGCACCAGGGTTACTCTGTGATGACTTGTTTCTCTCTTCTTTTCAGAAAAAAAGGGTCTTCCTCATCCTCAGCTACACAATCAACCGAAGTTGATTTGGGTATACAGCTAAACAGTATAATTCTTTACTTCTTTTGTAGTATGTACTTGCAAGCAGAGTTCCATAGATGATCTGCTACTTTACAAAATTATTTAATCAATTGAATTGCACTGAGACTTGGTCCGTATTGGTATTTCCATAAACAACAAGACTTAATTTAATAATCCCAGAAATTTGATTGTATGCGAGAATCACCCACCTGGACTTTTTGCCATTTTGAACTAAGTTTGCCTTCATTAACCCAACACTCCAATAGTATTTGCCACTTCAGCCTTGCCTTTCTGTTTTTCTTTGTCTTTGGCTTCCCCAACAGTAATATTCTGTTTTCCTTTCTGTTTCAACTATTATTGATTCAATGTTTCTACAAGACTATAATATGCTGGAATCTTCTGATGTAGTACTACTGTCCAGGTCAGTGAATTTATAAATGGGAAATGTATCAATAATATGCTTCGTAATAATCCTTTTCCAACTAAACATATTGAAACATGATATGAAGTACTAGGTCACCCTTCCATCATCCATTGAAATGCCGGTGGCTTTATGTTATTAATTGAACATTTCCTCTTGTGAAAAGGTTAGGTTGGGTGAGGTTGTTACACTAATCTTGGACAGCATGTTACATTCTCTGAGGCATGGGCCCAATTTTCATATACTGTTTTTATTAGCAGATATCCAAAATTGGATATGTTCCAAATGTTCCATGTTTAAATCAAGTTAATATGTCTATGCTGGAACAAATATTTCAGACATTCAGAATGTCAATCAGTACACTTACAACGAATTGCGAATTGCCACCCAAGGTTTTAGCCCAGCAAACAAGATAGGGCAGGGAGGTTTTGGATCAGTCTATAAGGTGATTGCAGTAGCATGGTATCATTTACAATTTATAAAGAATTCTTAGCCCTATTGCATCACTTATTTAAAAAGATGTGGCTGTGCTTCTTTCTACATTTCTTTTTCTGTGACTGATAACTTTCCCCACTGTACAGGGAAAGCTGAGAAATGGTGCTCTGGCTGCCATAAAGGTGTTGTCAGCTGACTCAAAACAAGGGGTCCGGGAGTTCTTGACAGAAATCAAGGTTATCACTAGTATAGAGCATGAGAATCTAGTTAAGTTGTATGGATGCTGTGTGGAAGGAAACCGCAGGATTTTGGTATATGGCTATCTTGAGAATAACAGCCTAGCACAAACACTTCTTGGTATGTAAATTGTTTACATTTGATATGAATGTATTAAAACTATCCTAGTAACGAATTAGTCATCATGTCTTTATAGGTAGAGGCCATAGTAGCATCCAATTCAGTTGGCATGTACGGCGGAACATTTGCATTGGTGTTGCCAGGGGTCTTGCATTCCTTCATGAGGAAGTTCGGCCACATGTTATTCATAGAGACATTAAAGCAAGCAATATACTACTTGACAAGGACCTCCAGCCCAAAATTTCAGATTTTGGCCTTGCAAAGCTTATTCCACCAAGCCTGACCCATATTAGTACACGTGTTGCTGGAACAGCGTAAGTTCATAATTCTGTCTTCAATTGTTGGAGAATTTTTAATTAGTTTATACCAGGAAATTCTGCCTTAACCTATAATTGCTTCTCTGTCTTGTATCCCCATTTTGGATTTTTCAAGTTTTATTAGCAATTTTTGCCATTTTCTTCCTACCATATGCCTCTGTTTGTTTTTTGTAGTGGTTATGTGGCACCTGAGTATGCAATACGAAATCAAGTGACAAGAAAATCGGATATCTATAGTTTTGGAGTTCTACTACTAGAAATTGTTAGTGGGAGGTGTAACACAAACAGACGTTTGCCTGTTGAAGACCAGTATCTTCTTACGAGGGTAGGGCCCCTTCTTTTTGCAAATATAGAATATGTAAGAGTAATTAGATGTAGTTGAGGATTTAACTTGTATGTAGTGTGAATGAACTATCCCATGAGATTGAAGTGTATAGATAGAGAATTTTATTCTTGGTGCTCCTTGTTTATTAAAGCTGCCCTTTTAATACACAACGAGCTTCAACACCACTTCACTTTCTTTTTTCCTTTATTAGTTTAAGATATGGCACTCCAACCACATCCAGTTCCCATCTTGACTCTCTGTAATTTAACCTGTTGAAATTAGTTATGTTCTCTTGAAAGTTTATCATTACTTTAATTGCAAATGTGAGAGCCATATTTATCCAGTTTCCATCTTGACTTTCTGTAATTTAACCTGTTGAAATTGGGTATTGGTCTTTTGAAAGTTTATCATTACTTTAATTGCAAATGTGAGAGCCATATTTAGACCTTGTATTCATCCCATTGTCAATTTTATTTCCTTTTTTCTCCTGGCAGTCCTCTAAGCTCCTATATTAGCTATCTGTAACATTTCATATACATTAGAGTAGTTTGAAATGCTGACGTTTAAAGTTGCAACTCAAAAGACTGTGGCTTATGGGTGGAACACTCTAGGTTTTGGCCTACAGCTGCTATACTATCCTGGAAACATGTTATATTTGTTCAAATGACATGGCTGATTCAGTCTTTTCAGTTGCATTCTTAATCTTTTCACTGTTAGTAAGAGAGCATAAATTAGGACTATTGCCATGAAATTCATTACTATGCTTGCTACAAGACATGAAAGTAATCATTAGAGATGCAATGTGGTCATTCTAAGAGAATGAACTCTCGTAGTGTAAAATTTGTACTTCAGCATGAAACATACTTAACCTGGGAATTACTTCTTTTTGAGTGTCAAGGAATGAACTCCTATTCCCTCACAGCTGATTTACCTCAAACTTTGGAATCTCTATATGGTTTCAAGGGTTTGCAGCAAACTGCATAAAGAATTCGCTCTCATATATATCCTGGGTTTCAATCACACATGAATTTCGGGTTACTGATGGTCAGATAGGATATTAATGTTCACTAGAGTTATGTAGATGAGAACTCAACTGCTGAGAAAGGAGTGATAAAATTATGTGTATTGCAGGCATGGGATTTGTATGAGAGAGGGGAGCTGGAGAGATTGGTGGATGCCTTGGTGGATGGAGACGTCAATGTTCAGGAGGCAATCGGGTTTTGTAAGATCGGTCTTCTTTGCACCCAGGATTCTCCTGAGCTCCGACCCTCTACGTCTACTGTGCTTGACATGTTGACAGGTGAAGCGGATGTGAATGAGGAGAAAATTACAAAACCAGGCATAATATTTGAATTTGGGGGAGCCAAAGACGAAGGAAAACAGAAAGGCAAGGCTGAAGTGGAAAATACAACTTTGTTGGCTGGTTCAGGGAAGCAAGATGATTCATCTTCATCAGGAACCGTGAGCTCTTTTGCTGCCATGACCTTCACTTCAATTTATGACCGAAGCTAATAATTTGACTGTTATCATGTTACCTTGCATGCAGCCCTTGATGAGTTTTTCCCTTCCCCCTCCAACAGAAGTAGCCCATCTTGGCTGCCATTTTGTGCTACAAAATGCAGTGTAAATTTTTGTGCTATATCTTCTCATACAAATGAATTAATGACAACGAATGATTCAATTTAGGAGTCCTTCAGTTTGTCATACAGAGATGGACAGGCTTCGTGTAAAATAGAATTGTATTTATTTTAGGCCATACATTGCAGTATTTTGAATTATGGGATTGTTTGTGTTGTGACTCTGTCCGCGAACCATGCAATCCACCCAAGAATCCTCCCATAAGTAGAGTTGCATTTTTTATTTGATTTTTAACTGTTCTTGGGTCACTAAACTTTCTCCCACCATTACTATGGTTTGGATTTACAAGTTTTTAATCAGCGCAAATAAGCTAATCTAAATATTTGCTATGTTCTATTTATAATTGTCAACATTTGCACAATGCTTCTGTTTCATTCCAGTTAATGGAAAGTGAACTCGTTTCTGTTTCTACAAGAGGAAAAGAACTTAAATAATCCTTTTTTACCATCCTCTATGTTGTTTTAATAGTTCAGCAAATGTACACTAAATTCTCAATAGAAGTTCATTAAGCATTGCCGGTATGGTAGTTGCATAAGGTGAAGGAGACCATAGTGGTTCCCGTCCAGAAGAATCAGAACAATATTGATAGCAGGGTTGCCCTGTTTATTTGCGTGTAAACATGAACTGTGCATATCACTATTCAATATTCATCCTCAATGGTGAAAAAAGCAAATAAAAAATCAAAGGAAGAACTGTCACAAGTACTTACTACTGTCGCAAACCTGACCTATTTTCTGGTTCTGTAACATCTGAACCAGAGAATCAAAAAACAAAGCACTCTATACCCCATTATCAAGCCCGACATTACAGCCAAATTGGTCCATTTTTGTGACTCTGAGACCCTGTTGTCTTAAGAACTCAACTCCATATAATCTGCATTCCCCATTCCTACTTTCTATGCATCTCCTTTCCCTTGCTCTCCTCCATATTCATTTACCATAAAACACTCAAATGGGTACTTGAATAGGCTCAAATAGTGCATAAAAATCCAGTAACTGGGTATTTTTTCCCATGATATGAAATACCCTGAAAATAGAAAGAAAGACCCCATTAGCCCTGCAATGACTGAGGTTCCCAGGATGAAATTTGGCACCAAAGCACTGAAACAAGCCACGAGAGAATTCGACATGAGGACTACCAACCAAACCACTAAAGAAAAGTAAAGGAACCCATCAATGTCTTTCCTTAATCCTACCAGCCAATAAACTGGAGTTGAGTATAGAAGACCAACCATTAGAAGGAAAGGAAGAAACACAAGGGTATTTGCCAAAACATAGGAAGAAACTCTATAAGCTCCTCTTGAGGTCTCGTTCATCAAAATTCTTCTCTCCTCCAAGAAAATTGGTAGGCCTTCTGTTGTTGATGATAACAGAAAGGTATGGCTGGAAGCAAAAAACCCACTTCGGGTTTGTAATGCTACTTGATCCTGTTGGCTGCCAACATTCAAAAATATGGTTCCCAGTACAAATCCAGCTAGTAAGGCTTGTATGACTCTGGCCGCAAATGTTCTGAATATGTTGCAGCAAAATCTTTGTCCTAGGATTAAAATCTCCTCCATTTGAGAATTTGGGTACAAAAGAGCCTCTTCTTTGACAGTCTTGAAGTACTGCATCCTCATCTTACGATCCTGGTCCTCTTTTGTCTTTGAGAAGACAATGGTTGTTCACATATTCTGATGTTTGTATAACCAAGCTTTCCATGACATCAAGGGCGAATTCGAGGACATTGACATGGTGGGGAATGTGATGCCCAGCTAACTTGAGCCTGGCCTCAAGAAGATTCAATGACCCATTATGCATGAAAACCATCAGAAAGCAAAACGAGGTGATCAAAGAGCTCTAAGATTCGGAACCCAGGTTGGTGGATAGTTAAAACAATGGTCTTACCTTGATTGAAGGCCATTAATCTAAGCAACGAGACCACGTTAAGAGCAGATGCTGAATCCAACCCTGTAGTTGGTTCATCAATCAAAATAACTGCAGGGTCATGAACCAAATCAACACCAATGGAGACTCTACGCCTTTCCCCACCTGATATGCCATGGTTTGACCCTCCACCAATTCTTGAATCTGCAACACAATCCAACCCAAGCTCCTTCATCAACTCTGCAACTCTGGCAGCAGCCACTTTTCGCCCCCCAGGAAGCCTCAGCAGAGCACTATGCATTAGTGTTTCTCTAACTGGAAGTGATGGGAACAAAGCATCTTCCTGTGTGACATAACCAGATGTTCTTCTAAATTGGTTGGTGTCCATAGGCCTATGATTGACAAGCACTTGCCCAGACACTTTGCACGGTGATGATATTCTCCCAGCAAGAATTTCAAGCAGTGTGGTTTTTCCAGCTCCACTAGGACCGGCAATGGCAGTCAGCTCCCCTGGCCTTGCATCACAATTTACCTCCTTCAAAATGAACTTGGCACTTCTCTTTGGATTTGAACCAAAACAAAGACTTCTATATTCATCAAGTTGACTGCACAATTTGTATGATAAATTCTTGGTTTCTAATCTATATGGGGTTTTTCGGGTGCATGACATTGGCTCGAATGATGATCCCATTGTGTGTTTGTGTGCATGCAAAGTGGGAGAGGATTAGAAGAAAGAAATGCAGTACCTGAGATGTGTGAAGAAGATGAGGGAGAGGAAGAGAGGGAGATGAGCTAACACACCAAACTGTGTGCTGGTTATTAAGCTGAAGAAGCCAACGTATAGATTTTGGAATGAATGGGCTTTGATTTGACAGTTGGACGTGGGACTTGACTTAGTTCTGCTTTCTATTTTCTATGTTGGTCTGTGAGATTTGGATAGAGTTTTGGGAAGTTGAAGTGCTTCAAGGAAACTAAAATAAGAAAGAAGAGTGGTACAATTAGGAAGTTCTTCTGGTGAGCTGAGCATTGACTGTGCAGGGTTAGTGTTTGGTTGCCCCACCATCTTCACCATGCATCACAGACAGCTCAGAGTTTGGTTGGTAAGAGATAAAAATTAGCAAATACAGTTTTACAAGTTAATTGTAGTCATTTCAATTATAATGTTTATTAAATGGGTAGAAAGGAAAAAAGAAAACCCTTAAAAATTTCCTCATGTACTATTTATCCCCGAATTTCAAAGGGGTACAAGAAAAACTCTTTGAACTCTACTAAATATGCAAAAGAAACTTCCGTCAAAGATACTTTAATCTGTCAACAAAAAATGTCATATATCCAACAGGTACTCACTTAAAATGATAAGGTAAAATGTAAATATTTTTAAAAATTTTGATTTATGTGTGATTTACACTTTGAGTTTTAAAGAATGATCAAAACATGTGAAAATTATCCTATGTTTTGACCATTTTTGAAACCTAAGAGGTATATTGTACATAAATAACTTTACGTTAAGCGGTCAAAATAGGCTTATTTTAAAATAAGATTGAATTCAATTTGCTCTGTAATTTGGGCAATATCCCATTGCCACTTAGTGATTTTGGTTGTCACTTTGTCTTTTGTTTTTAGTTTCTTTACCACTTTACCTCATTATGGTTTCATTAGCAACAAATTTGTTAGCTCTTGGTGTCTTTCATTATTATACCAAATAAGATTGTGCTTATTTATTTCATAATTTATTGAGCCATTTGGTTTACATATCAAGACGTATCTAATTTGTTTTATTTTACTCAACAAAACTCACTTATTACCACAACACTAACTTTTCAAATTATGTTATTATATGTCTTCTTGCCTTAGATAATAAAGAACTAAGTTATTACTGCGTGAGCTTTCAAGTAATTAATCAAGAAATCCTAATTAAATTAGCATGTAAAATTAGACATCATATTTGCAAATTTTTTGTTAAAAAAAAAGATAAACAAAAAAAAATAGAGTACTACCCGATTAGGTACTAAAAGAATCTTTAGAATTGATAAAAAGTTATATCTAAAAAACAAATAACATACACCTACAAACAAATTTTTGTAGTTCAACTATTTTTAATTTTTTCCTGAGACAAAAAATATATTCCTAACTTTTTGTTTAAAGTCTTTAATTTTTAGCAAAAGAAAAAATTGTTTTTCGGAGAATAAAGGAATCTAATTAAAATTAATGAATTTATAATTTAAGTTAATAAAATCATAGAGGGCAAAATGCTTCTTGAAGTAATTATAGGAGGTGACAACGTAATGTCACCCCAAATTTCATTGAATTTAACTCTTTAAAATATGAGTAGTGCTGTACAATAAAAATAAAAATTAATAAAATTTATTTAAAACTCATTTAAATTTATAAGGTTTCGATAACATGTGTTTTTAAGACATATGTAAAGAAATAAAAAATACTAAATACTAAATAAAAAGGAAAAAGTAAAAATATTTAATATTTTACAAATTTAAAACATATTTAATATTTTTTTAAATAATTAAGATAATTTAATAAAAAATAAAAAATATTATTTTTAATTCTTTAATATGTTAAGAAAAATTTAAATTTTTAAGTAATTATTGAATAAAATAAAATAATAAAAAATACTTGTTTATCAAAGAGTGAATAAATATTAAATATGTGAATTCAATCCTTTGAATATTGTGGGTATCACTTTCCTTAATATATAGTGGCTAAATCAGCCTAAACCATGTCTACATATATATATATATACACACACACACGCACGCATTGGCTAAACTAATTTTCCCGACATTTGGGAACAAAACCCTAAAGGCTAAAACCCTTCAATTCCTTACTGTAGAGAGTGAAGAGTGCAGTAGCATTGCTCATCCATCTTCGCCAAATCCCCAACGATGGCGACCCACATCTTCTCTCGAACCTTCCCAAAATCCCTGACCCTAGCTTCCTTCTTCTCTCGCTCTCTCTCAGCCGCCGCCGCTCCCCCGCCCCTCTCCGCTCTCTCTTTCCTCCGCCGCGCCCGCCCTCTCGCCGCTGCCGCCTCCCTCCGCGTGCTCCTTCAGTCCCCCTCCCTGCGGGCCTTCTCGACCCGGGCGACTTCGTCGTCGCTCAACGACCCCAACCCCAACTGGTCCAACCGGCCCCCGAAGGAGACAATTTTGCTCGATGGCTGTGACTTCGAGCACTGGCTTGTGGTCATGGAGAAGCCTGAAGGTGAACCCACCAGAGACGAAATCATCGATAGCTATATCAAAACTCTGGCGGAGGTGGTGGGAAGGTAACAGTCTTAATCTTTTCATTTCTCCCCTGTCAGAAAATGAATTATCGGCGGGAAAATGAGTTTCCGGTTTCTCTATAAATGCATATTAATCACAGTGTTTTTCGATGCTTTGTTTCCCTTTTCCTCGCATTGGTCACCGTATGTCAATATGTTCTACTTGTGTGTTTACTGATCTGTGCATCAATGTTGCTGCTTATTCTTGACAAGGGAAAATGAACTTCAGTTTTCTTGGTTGTTCGGGGTTTTGATACATTTAGGTCGATGCGAGTGGAGGCTCATATCCTAGGCATTGGTGTATCAGAGGGGTGCTAAATTTCTATTTTTCCATCAGTAACCTGTATGAAATGGTGGAACAATGGATTGCTTTCGTTTCCATTTTGTAATTACTAATCAGTAATCACATGCTATTACCGTGCTTTCAGAATAAACAGAGTTTGTGACTTTTATTTTTAACCCATTGTCATGCATGTAATGTAACATTTGGTATGAGATTATAGGCTTAGATAAAAATGGAGGTGGCTATTGGATAAATTGTTGTTTGCTGTAATAGAAGTAATATCCTTTGTTTTTCTTATGGTCAAAAACCAGATTATTACATATTAAGTTCTCTGTACCATGCATTCAGAGTGGTTTATGCTTTACAAAGGCTAAACTCCTATTGCGCTACATACAGTCAGAATGACTAAAGTAACAATGGTTGCACATTTTTGCCCAATGATTGACTATACGTGGCTTCTTTTGTAGTGAAGAAGAAGCAAGGATGAAGATATATTCAGTTTCAACTAGACACTACTATGCATTCGGGGCACTTGTATCTGAAGAACTGTCATACAAAATTAAGGGTAAAGATATTTCTAAACCTTTTGGCTTCTATTTATCTTTTTGTAGTAGGGACTTTCACAGATCTTTTCTGAAATTGCAGAATTGCCCAGAGTTCGGTGGGTCCTTCCTGATTCATATTTGAATGTTAAGGAAAAAGATTACGGAGGTGAGAACTTTGTTTGTACTCTCACCTGGCTTTTATATCTTGTATGAATGTCCAATTCAATGTCTTAGATATAGCTCTTTTCCTTGGCTGCGTGTTTGTAAGCAGAAGTCTTTTTTTTTTTTTGGGTACAGAATTATTTTTTATTTAAACAAATTTGTACTTGCACTTATTATGTTTCTTCCTGTTCAATTCCATCCTATGCCTCCTCCTAAAACAAAATGAAAAAGTTATAAAACTTGTCAGGATTTGTTTTATAACAGGATTAGAATGTAATCTTTTGCCACTTGTGGTGTCATGTTTCTTGCCGCATAACTGCAATAACCTGGTGCGTTGTTGGCTTTTCTGTTTCCTCTCCAGGTGAGCCCTTTATAAATGGGCAAGCAGTTCCATATGATCCCAAGTATCATGAAGAGTGGGTTAGAAACAATGCTCGAGCAAATGAAAGGAACAGGCGCAACGACAGGCCTCGTAATGCTGACAGGTCAAGGAACTTTGACAGGAGGAGGGAAAATATAGTAAACAGAGATATGCAGAATAGGCCTCCTATGCCAAATCAGGGTCCTATGGGTGGAGCCCCTCCAAGCAATGCAGGTGGATTCCCTCCCAACAACATGGGTGGGGCCCCTCCAAACAACGCAGTTGGATATCCTTCTCACAATGCTGGTGGATATCCTCCTCACAATGCAGGCGGATATGCTCCTCACAATGCAGCAGGTGGTTACCCTCCCAACATAGGCGGAGTCCCTCCTCCTAACATGGGCGGAGTCCCTCCTCCTAACATGGGCGGAGTCCCTCCTCCTAACATGGGTGGTGTCCCTCCTAACAGTAGCTATGGCATCATGCCACCAAACAATCCCATGGGTGGTATGCCACAGAATAACTACACTGGTATGACACCCAACAACATGGGAGGGATGCCACCAAACCAGAACATGGGAGGGTTTCAACCAAATGCAGGATGGTCAAGTAATGCTCCCAGCAGAGACCACAGGGATATGGGAGGTGCAGCTGGTGGGAACCCATATACGCCTGATAAATGATCTGCAGAGTTGCCAGTCTTGTCGCCATGTAGATAAGGAAGAATTGTGTCCAAGACAACCAATTATGCCATGTTTCTTTAGTAACTCGAATTTTGGTTTTACTTTTCCTGTCAGTACTGCTTAATGATAAGATCATAGTGTCTGAGAACTTAACAATCTTATTTGGTATATGCCTGAAGCTGTGAGCGACCCACAATTATAAGGATTTTTTCTTTTCTTTTTTTTTTGGGCTGGGGGGGGGGGTTACTTGCACCTAAGCTGTTGATTTGTTAAACAGAATTAGTTTTCCCACGTGCCATGCAGTTTCAGTTTAGTTTATTGAAAACAATATTTTGGCAGAAAATGAATATGGTTACACACAAATTTATGATTTCTTGCTCCACTATGATTATCTGCTGTGAAGGTTTCATCAATTACGTGGAACCTGCGGTGGAACATTTAGCTTCACATTGGTCTGGTTCATTACTTAAAATGCGAATAATTGCATATTCAATCTAGCATTAAGAGAATGTGGCGGTTCAGATACTCTTGGTTAAAAAAAAAAGAAAAAGTCTTGAGTGGAGTAAAATGGATATATTTGGAGAGTCTATCCCCTACAGCTAGGAAAATTGTGTAGCCCTCATATGATCTTCGGGTAGTTATAAAGTCCACAGCCGTGTTTTCTTGATTATTGATTATTTGCATCATGATTAGCTGTTAAATATTTATTAATTATTAATTCTCATAATAAATGCAATTCACCAAATATAGTAACCAAGGAATATTTAATAATTCATCGTAGTATCAATAACAAAAAGAAAAAGTGTTTTCTTTCTTGTTTTTTTTTTTTTATTTGCATACCAGAGTGCTTCCTTATGTATGTATATTACCACTAGTACAAGATTGCACTTGTCACTGAAATCTATTATTCAATGAAAAGAGTACCAATGGCGCAACAATTGGAATAGCCATTCTACTTAGTTTGTAAGTATTATCCAGAATGTGGACCTCTTAGGTGTAGATCAAATGCAGAGATTTAAGAAGAAAATCATAAATTTAATTCGTGATAACAACTTTAATGTAAAAAGGGTGGTTCAATGCACGAAGCTCCCACTATTGTGAGGTCTGGAGATAGTCAGATGTGAGCAATTTTACCCCATGAACAAAGAGACTATTTCACAATTAGATACCGTGAGCCCATGACTACCAAGTCAATGTGACAACCTTACCCTGCACAATCTATATAACCCTTTCATGTAACAAAAAGAATAGAACCATACAGAATGTGGGGGAGTTTAGCATAAGGGGAACCACTTTCTGGAATCCATAATGCCTGTTATGCAATGTTGTAATGCATTTGCAACCAAAATTTTCATTAATCAATGGTATTGTGTAAATTTTCCATATGCAGGATGGAGACATCATATAAATTTTCCATAGGAGTGAAACAATAGAATGATTCCTTCCCGCTGCTAAGAAAGTCACTTCAAATTCTATATCATCAACTCCTAGTTGAAATGCAGTTAATTCCATTCCTCCTTTTATTATTTCTCACTGAGGCTGTTGTATTATTATTCACTACTAATAGTCAAAGAAAAGAAAAAAATGATCTACGTAACAAAAGAGGGACAGATAGAGAAAGAAAGAGAGTAGCCTTTTTCTTTACAAAGAAATAGAGAAAAAGGAATAAGAGCAAAGGAACTGGAATCCAGAAACCAAGTAAAAGCACGGCCATTGGCTATCATGAGACTAAACTATTCAACCCATTTTTCTATTCTACCAACAAACTACCAATAAAGAATGGTTACCTTGTTCTACATACACCTTATCAACTATTTGTTCCAACATAGAAACGAAAATCTGTATATAAACTTCCAAGCAAACGTGTAATCAGAATATGCAGAAGATTACTTATCAGTAGAGTTTGCCTTTTTTGTTCCTAGCAGCTTGGATCTGATCAGCAAGTGATACTTCTTTCTGCATTTTTTCCCTCTTGATAAGATCTAAATCCAATTTCTTAAAAGTTGGAACAATGAAATTGAAAACGTCTCCTTCTCTAGCTACTTGATTGCTGATTTTCTTCCTTATGTGAATCTAAAGACAAAACAAACATACCATCGTCAGAAGCAATGAGGCATAAAATAAACTTACAACAGGGGTCACCATATTGGAATTAAAGTAAGAATGAAGGCCATACTAGACAGCTCTGTTAGATAGATACTTGTGAGCACTATATACCACTCTTAAAAGGGACGATTTTATTACAAACTTATAAGGGTAATACATTTTGTACATTTTACCCTTGTTGAAGTAAGAAGTATATCCTTTTCCGAACTTTTGTACGTTTAGGTTTTTTTTTTCTTTTCAATCACTGAACCTCTTGAAGTTTGGTTTTAAGTGAAAATGTTACCTTTACAGTTAAATAAAATGGAGCTTTCAGTTCTAATCAGGAGGGTTTTATGATTAAAGAAAACTGTGTATGAGAATTGAGAAAGGGGTCAAGATCAGGAGGGTAAAATGTAAACTTCATTTAACTTCAAAATCAGGTGTTATGCATATGCATTAATTTCTGTTTGACTTAACAGGGAAACTAATGTTTTCACTTAAACCAAACTTCAGGTGGGTTAAGTGATGAAAAGAAAAAAAAAAAAATCTTCTTTGTATGAAAGTTGAGAAAGGACCATACTTTAGGGGGATAAAATGTTTTTTAGCCAACTTATAAAAAAACTTTTTCAGAATGGCATATTCCTGAGATAAATGCCTCTTTCCTCAGCTTCTCTCCTTCCCTGGTCCAAAGTTAAACTATCACAGTATGAGGTTTAAGTTTCTAGTAGGATAACCAAGAGTGGAAGTGTTTTCAACTGACATTTGCAGCCAACTAAATACTGGATTTAAGAATTGAATTTTCCATTTCTATACTCTGACATAAAGAACTTTGTGCAGCTTTCTCCCCTATCTTTCAAATGAACTAGGGATGAAGACTGGAGAACAGATTTAAATTCACTTTTGACTTTGCAACTCGATAGGTAAACTACTCTCATTCTTAATTGCTTCATCATATTGCATGTTTATACAACCCATAAATGAGGAAACTATAAGGCCTACCTTTGTTAATATTGGGTGAAGTTTGAACTCATGCACAACTTCCAAGTCACCTTTGCCTTCCTTTGTTTTTCTGCATGGCTGACTCTTTATTTTTCCTCTTGCTTTAGTCCTCTCTTGCCGCTCTTTTCTCTTTTGAGTGAGCAATAACTTTTTTATTGCTTTTATCTGTGCTGCTTTCTCTGCGTTTACCCTTGCTATCTCTTTTGCCTTTGCCTTATCTGTAGTACGCTGAAGTTGATAGAGGAGAATCATCTCTTGTTCTATCTTGTCATAGCTATCCAAGTCTAGTTCTTGTTCACCACTCCCACCTTTCCTAGCTGCTTTGGCTATGCTTTTCACCCATGATGACTGGTAAAATTTCTTTGCTGCAGCAATTGCCATCTGCTTTTCCTTTTCCTTTTCCTCAGCGCACAGAAGTTGATGGAGCTCCAATTGTTGTTTTATCTTATTGTAGCTATCCCAATCTAACTCTTCCTGACCACTCCCTCCTTTCCTAGCTGCATTTGCTATGCTTTGTTCCCATGAAAGGAAAAATTTCTCCCCCAACCGCTTTGATTTCAAACGCTCTTGCCAAACACGTCTCACCGAATAACTTATTTTTGCCTTGATTTGATCACTGCAGGAAGGTTGATAAAGATTGGAGAACACATAGCCATTGACTACATTCATTTAATATTCATGCCAAAGATCAAGCTAACCTAAAATTCTTGTTAAACAAAAATTACCAAGTAGTGAAAAATTTACTTAGGGTCAGTTAACCAGTAGCTTTCAGGTGCATTGAGCCCAATGGAAAGATCAATATCTTGCTCCAAATATAATATTAGAACATTTTTCCCTTGTACAATTTATTACTTCATTAATAAAGTAGCTCCAGAAAAACCATCAAACAGCTTAGAAAACTCTGACATAACTTAGTAGTTATAGAAGTAGCAAGATTTATGAACAGCAATTACTAGCTGTATTTTCTGTCTCCACCATGTACTCAGATAAGAGTAAATGTACAATGGCCTCACATTATTAGAGCAATGAGCACACGTATTTCACTTAGACAAGCAGCAATAACTTTCAAATCCAAAGGTCATGTGCTAAAATAAACTGTTAATCTAAGGACTAGTACCTGTTGCATTTTGTTTCTCTAAGCCAAGTAACATATGATAATATGATAATTTTACAACCTCATTGCCTATGCTATTCCACAACAATTATGTAACAGTAGCAACTTCCATATATGTATTGTTAAAAGTAGGAAATATGTGACTTGACATAATGCACCTAGCACGTGAAGGAAAAGAAGGCTTTAATTGCTTGTCTTGGACAAAGTCCAATGTGACTTAAATGCAACTATGCAAGCTACAAGAGGCATGTTTCTTCAAGAAATCTACAGTGCATGCTTTGTAAACAGGTTCAAGTTTTTGCAAATCTTTGTGTTGTTTCACAGCACACTTTGTTAATATGAGAATCATGTGTGCTTGCTGATATCTTTGTGAAAGTGGAAGCAAGCCTATAAATAAAGGATTGTTACTGAGTTGTTTAGAATCCCATTTTCAGAAGCAATTGATTGTAGAGTGTATACACTGGTGAGAAAATACTACAAAGTATTTGGGTGTATTTGAGATTTGGGATTTGAGTCAAGTGAGACCACCTTTGTATTCTCAATTATATTTCCTTAGTGAAATTGGTTTTTGTCTTTGCCCTTGGACATAGGCTATAAGCCGAACTATATAAATTTCTTGTGTCAATTATTCTTACACTTCTGCATTATTTTTGCTATTATTTTTGTTCTGGGCCCACCACTTCACAACATGTATCAGTAATCAAATTCTAAACCAAAGTCTTTATCCTCAACCTCTTTCTTCTTTCCATTCTTTTTTTCCCCTTTTCTGTATTAACAGAGGAGGAGTAATCCTCCTTTTGTGACATGTTCCTAAATTATGGACACCCAATATCAGACATTCACTCCTTGTCTACTCATCCTTGATATTTTGTTTTCTCATCTACGAGCATATAATTTTCCATGGTATAGGATTACTTTCTGTTTTCAGGTGGCATGCAGATAAGTGATTAGATAAATGGTATGGCAGATGTGTTTACCTATGAGAATGGGGGTGTTCGGACATCTTCTTCCTTACCTGAAAATTTGTCAAGGCAAGAGGGGGAAAAGTGAATATAAATGGCTGGGTGAATCAAGAGAAAGGAAGTACCTAGCAACAGAAAAGTATTCTTTTGTAAGGCATCTAGCACTTAAATACTTGTAATAAATAGAGGAAGAAGCTCAGAACCAAAATAGTCTCCCAATGTCGTAAAATAACAATTAAAATTGTTGAAAGAGGAAGGATCACAGAAACCCTTAGTTTTGAGAGAATGAGTCAGTGAAATTACACTGCCCTCTGTATCAGATTTTATAATACTTGTGTACAATAGAAAAGGAAATGATCCTAATTGATTATTTACATATTCTGACAATCCTAATTGATTCTAACGGATTCTTTACATATTCTGATAATCCTAATTGATTCTAACACTCCCCCTCAAGCTGGAGCATATAAATCATATGCACCAAGCTTGTTACAAATATAACTAATTCGAGGACCTCTTAGAGACTTTGTGAATACAATCTGCTAATTGATCATTTGAATTGACAAAGTTAGTGACGATGCATCCAGATAAAATCTTTTCTCGGATAAAGTGGCAGTCTACTTCTATATGTTTGGTCCTTTCATGAAATACTGGATTTGAGGCAATGTGCAGAGCTGCTTGATTATCACAAATCAGTTGCATTTGCTTAACATCTCCAAATTTTAACTCTTGAAGCAATTGTTTCAGCCATATAAGTTCACATGTTGCCAATGCCATAGCTCGATATTCTGCTTCTACACTTGACCTTGCAACAACATCTTGTTTCTTACTTTTCCAAGATACCAAGTTGCCTCCAATCATTACGCAATAACCTGTGGTAGAACGTCTATCTGAGGGAGAGCCAGCCCAGTCTGCATCTGTGAAACCAATGATCTGGGTATGTCCTTTGTCTTCATAGAGAAGGCCTTGACCTGGTGCTCCTTTGATATACCTGAGTATTCTGATCGCAGCATCCCAATGACTATCACAAGGAGCTTGTAGAAATTGACTAACTACACTTACAGCAAAGGAGATGTCTGGTCGAGTGATGGTAAGGTAGTTTAGTTTACCAACAAGTCTTCGATATCTTCCTGGATCCGATAAGGGCTCCCCCTGTCCTGGTAGAAGCTTGATGTTTGGATCCATAGGAGTATCTACAGGTCGACAATCTGTCATGCCAGTTTCCTCTAAAATATCAAGGGCATACTTTCTTTGAGAAATAGCAACACCAGTAGAGGATTGAGCGACCTCAATACCAAGAAAATATTTAAGGTGACCTAAGTCCTTGGTCTGAAAATGACGAAAGAGGTGCTGTTTTTAGTTGATTAATACCGTCTTGATCGTCACCTGTGATGACAATATCATCTACATATACCACTAGAAAGATACTCTGATGTTGAAGGAGAATGGCGGTAAAAAACAGAATGATCTGCCTCACAGCAAATCAAGCCAAATTGCTGAATGACTGTACTGAACCGTCCAAACCAAGCCCGTGGAGACTGCTTCAACCCATAAATGGAACGACGTAAACGACAAACTAATCCGGACTCCCCCTGAGCAATAAAACCAGGAGGTTGCTCCATGTAAATCTCTTTCAGCAAGTTCACCATGTAAGAAGGTATTCTTAATATCAAGTTGGAATAGAGGCCAATGTCGCATGGCAGCCATGGATAGAAGAAGCCGAACAGAAGCAATTTTGGCAACAGATGAGAATGTATCACCGTAGTCTAAACCATATATCTGAGTATATCCCTTGGCTACTAGGCGAGCTTTCAAACGGTCAATCTGTTCATCAGGGCCAACTTTCACAGCATACACCCATCGACACCCAACTGTGGACTTACCCTTAGGTAACGAAACTAACTCCCAAGTGTCACTAGAGTGTAAGGCTTGCATTTCATCGACCATAGCCTGTCGCCCCCCGCCACCCCGGATGGGATAGTGCCTCACCTGTAGTCTTAGGAATGGAAACAGAGGACAAGGAGGTGACAAAAGAAAAATATGGAGAGGACAAACGGTGATAGCTTAAAAAGGTATAAATAGGATGAGGATTACGAGTAGAACGAATACCTTTGCGAATGGCAAATGGCGGACTAGTGGGAGGCAGGACCTGGAGCGGTAAAGGTGCTGGGTCAGGGCTAGAGTCCATCGGTACCACCATGGAAGTATCTTGAAGTGGAGGAGAAGAAGTGGCTTCAGTAGGAGGTCCAAGGAAAGGAACAGGAAGAACATCAGACACTGAAGAACGCTCAGCAGGAGAAGAGGAGAAAAATGGTGACTCCTCAAAGAAGGTGACATCAGCTGAGGTGATATATCGGTTACTGTCTGGGTGAAAGCACCTGTATCCTTTCTGTAGACGAGAATAGCCGAGAAAGACACACTTAAGGGATTTTGCTTGAAGTTTGTCCTGTCCAGGGGTTAGATTATGAACAAAACAAGTGCATCCAAAAACACGAGGTGGAATAGAATACAATGGTTGAGACGGAAACAGAATAGATGAAGGAATTTGATTATTTAAAACAGAGGAAGGCATGCGATTAATCAAATAGCAAGCAGTGAGAACTGCATCACCCCAAAATCGGAGAGGGACATAATTATGAATAAGTAAAGTTCGTGCTGTTTCAATGAGATGACGATTCTTACGCTCAGCAATACCATTTTGTTGTGGAGTGTGAGCACAAGAGGACTGGTGAAGAATACCCTGTGAAGCCATAAAAGAGGTAAAAGAAGAAGAAAAATATTCACGAGCATTATCACTACGTAAAATGCGAATAGAAGTATTAAATTGATTGCGAATTTCAGCACAGAAAGATTGAAAAACAGAAAAGATCTCAGCACGACTCTTTATTAAAAATAACCAAGTGCATCGGGAAAAGTCATCAATAAAGGTTACAAAATACAGATATCCCATAGTTGTGGGAACACGACTAGGACCCCAAACATCCGTATGCACTAAATCAAAAGGGGACACAGCCCGATTATTGACACTTTTGGGAAACGAAGTGCGAACATGTTTCCCAAGTTGACACGACTCACAAGCTAAAGATGATAAAGACGACAATGTAGGAACCATGCGGTGAAGTTTGGAGATACTAGGATGACCAAGGCGACTGTGGAGGAGAGAAGGAGAAACAGCAGAAGTAAAGGCAGCAGGTGATGAAGGTATGGTAAGATGGTAAAGCCCGTGAGACTCACGCCCTTCGCCAATCATCCGTCCCGTATCCCGGTCCTGCACATGAAACAATATTATGAGTGAAAGTAACAGAACAATGAAGAGAGCTAGTTAATTTACTGATAGAGATAAGATTGAAAGGACAACCCGGAACATAAAGGACAGAATCAAGAGTTAGAGAGGGTAGAGGACAAATTTGACCAAGACCTTTAGCCATAGTTTTAGAACCATTGGCTAAGGTAACCATAGGGAGGGAAGTTGAATGACAAAGATGAGAGAAAAGACTAATGTTACCAGATATGTGATCAGAGGCACTAGAATCCAAAATCCATGGACCCAAGAGAAGAATGGGTGAGGCAAGCAACAGAATTACCAGTCAGAGAAGCGGAGACAGAGGTCGATGACTGAGTAGCCTGATACGCTAGATAACCCTCATAGGCAGCAGCTGGGATAGTGACAGTGGGCACGTCCGAAGAGTCAGATGCCGAAATAGAGGAGTCTGACTGAGCAATATTAGCTGTGCGAGGAGGTTTCCCATGAAGTTTGAAGCAACGTTCACGAGTGTGGCCAAGCTTGTGGCAATAAGTGCACTGTGGACGTTGACCTTTGCCACGACCATGAGACCCAGAACTGGCAGCAGTAATGGTGGACGGAGAAGCTAGAACAGAGGAGTCACCAATAGGTTGCAGCTGAAGCAGGGATAGACTGAGTAACTCGAAGTAGCCGAGCAAAGACATCCTCCATAGAGGAAATAGAAGCACTAGCCAACAATTGTTGGCGAACAGAGTCGAGGTCAGGAGGCAAACCAGCCAATGTGAGAAGCATGAACAACTTGTCATAATTGGTCTCTTGCTTGGCAATATTTAGGTTTCTGTCCCTAGGCTCTGGATACCATGTTGAAAGAGGAAGGATCACAGAAACCCTTAGTTTTGAGAGAATGAGTCAGTGAAATTACACTGCCCTCTGTATCAGATTTTATAATACTTGTGTACAATAGAAAAGGAAATGATCCTAATTGATTATTTACATATTCTGACAATCCTAATTGATTCTAACGGATTCTTTTTACATATTCTGATAATCCTAATTGATTCTAACAAAAATCATTGCAATCATACAGCATGTTATGTTGTCAACACATACATAAGGAGGAACACTCCAAAAACTGAATGACTCTTACTTGACTTCACCTTGGGGTTCCTCAATGCCTCCACTGTTCTTTGCTTGATTCGCTCACAGGTCTCTGCATTATGTGCGGTATCACTTATACAAAATTAGCCAATTATAAGGTATATCAATGTCCATTTAAATGTAAACTACCTGCAGTGTGTTTCCTTCCTTTGTTCCAAGGTACTCTTCCTTTGTTTGCTAGTCCTATTTTTATCCTTCTAATCCTCTCCTTACGAATTTTTTTCCTGAGAGATTTTAGAGAGTCACTCAGGCCAACAACTTCATTCCCATTGTTCAAATAATTCTTTTCAGATGAATCTTCACTAACTTTTGACTGATTGTACTCTCCAGCACCAGATGCTTCTCCATCATCAACATTTATCTGCAGCTCTTCAACGGGGAAAACCCTTTGGTAGTAGGAACAAACAAATGCTAATTTGGGGATTGCAGTCTTCACCATAGACATTAGAGGATGCACTTGAGGTGGGGTCGGAGGACAAAATGTACGAGTGCAATCCACCACATTGCTCAGGAGCGACCGCGAATCAGTGTTAGAAATAGGAGTTAAGGGAGAAAGTGGAATAGACATTCCTCTGACAGAAATTCAAGTGAAAAAACTTGATTAGATAAAGTACAAAGCACAAAGCAAAATGATAAATCTCTCTCTCTCTCTCTCTCTCTCTCTCCATATATATATGGCCCATGAAGAGAAATTTCTCAAGCATATATAACAACAAAAAAAGTAGAAATTTTTCATGTCCTTCATACTGCTACCATGTCATGAGTACTACATTGGAAAAAGAACAAAGAGGTAAATTTAGAGAGAAACACAGCATTGAAGATGGGTCAACCCCAGCAAAGGCACAAAGTCAGAGAGAAAGGAGAAAATCGAGAGAGAGAGAGCTTACAGTGAGTTGAAGTGGAGCATGTTGATGAAAGTGGGTGGTGCTGTCAGCTGTGCGAACTTGAATGAGTCAGAGTGAGAGAGAGAGACAGGGCAGACGTCTGCTTCTCCAATCGTTTCTAATCTTCGGACGAACTTATGAACGCAAGGGCTTTTTTCCCTCTGCTTTACTTTGCCCACCTCTCTTTTGTTTTTTTTTTTTAAGTAAATTTTTATTATAATCCTTTAAATATTAAATTGACGTCATTTTGACCCTTCAAAAAATATTAATATAAATTTAATCATTAAATCATAAAAAGTGATATTATTTTAATTTTAAAAAAATTAATATTAATTTAGTTATTTAATAATTAAAAAATATCATTAATTTAATTTTTTAATTATATAAAACTGATATTAATTTAATCCTTCAATAATAGAAATTATATCAATTTAGTTTCTATCTATACATAAAAGGATGATTTTGATGTCATCTTTCATGATTTAAGGACTAAATTGATATCAATATTCTTTAGAGGATCAAAGTGATGTTGACTCAAATCTTAAAGGATCAAATTAAGAGTTTATTCTTTTTTTTTACTTTTTTTAATATTTTTTAAATATTTTTTAAGATAAAAAAAAATTTATATTTGGGCTGGATCATTTTACCACGACCTTATTATAATAAATGTGTGTTTAGATTAATTTATTTTATGATCAAAACAATTTATAATTAAAATTTTTATGAGAGAATTTCTTTTAAAAAAAGTAATTTTTCTCTTAAAATTAAGTTACACCTAAATATACACTAAATATGTGTTAGATTAGTTTATTATGTGATCAAAATAGTTTATAATTAGAATAATTTTTTAAAGAACTTTTCAAAAAAATAATTTTTATAAGAATATATATATATATATATATATATATATATTATTCTATTGATATTTCATTATTTCCATTACCTTACAAGCGTTTTAAAATAATAGTTACAAAAATAATTTAAAAAACAAATAAGATATCAAATAACTATAATTAATCATTTTAAAAAACAAATAAGGTCTATGAAATGAATCTAATTTTCATAATTTCTCTCTTTTTTAATTACTGTGTACTTTTTCAAGAAATAATATTTTTCATTTCATTGTAACTATTAAGTACAAATATTCTAATGCATCCAACACAAAGATAAGAGTTATTGGCATACCTATATATTTATTTATCCACTCGCTCTTTTAACTATTTATAATTTTAATAACTTCTATACCTTTTATTATTCAATAAAAAGTGAGGAATATCACAAAACTTTAGGATGGCTATATTCTACTTAATTTTGTTGCCTTTGCTTAGGTATCCTGTACTTTTTTAAATGTGAAATTGCAAGTACTGTATGGAAAAAGGAATTGGAAAACTTACAGTGTGGATAAATTTCTCCTCAACGACGAGACATTTGCATGTCCTAATTGCGTGCACTAGTGCATGCATACAATTTTGTGTGAGTATCATTTTGTCATCACAAAAAGTCACCTTCCCTAGTTACATTTGCATGTTTTCTTTTTAGGTGTGTTTAAAATTAATATTTTTAGGATTTGATTTGATTTATAAAAAAAAATTTTATTTGAAAAATTATAAAATGTAAATGGAGAAGATTTAGAAATTCTTATAAATCTCAAAAATTTTAATTAAATTGTTTTTGAAATTTTATTAAAAATAAGAGAATTTAAATAGATTTGGGTAGAATTTATTTAAATTTACTATTTTACCCTTAATCATTTATTTAGAAATGAAAGAAAAAGTTTATTAAAAAAAAGGATAAAAGTGTAAATTTTTTAAAATAAAATCAATTCAATTTTTTTTTATTTTTTTTATATTCTAAATATAAAATTTGATTTCTAAATCAATTCAAATCATAATTTATATAATGAGTTCCAAACACAAGAATTGATTTCAAATTTAATTTAATTTAATATAATTAAAATCGATTTAATTCAATTTTAATTTTTAAAATTCCAAACACACTCTTATTGTTTTGTTGATCTCATTCAACACGGGACCATAATTATATAATTCAACTCTTCTATTTTAAAACCAAAATGTGCACTCACAGTTACCAATTAACTAACCAAAATGTCACACTGCAGAAGTAGTTTCCTTCCAATATTAATTTCTTCTTTCTTCTTCTTAAAGAAGAGATCCTTGGTGACCTGTAATAGCCAAGCCAAGTCTTCTAAACCTCACATGGACTCAAACAACAAAGGCTATTATGAGTATGGCCTCGTTTCTTCAGACGGGACCCTCGAGCAACTCAAGGTGCCAACCACAGATGTTGAACATGCACACACCACAAGTTGGTGCCCAGAAAGAGAGGAGGAAGAAGAAAGGTAAGTTTTTCTTCATAAAGACATTCTGGATTTGCTTTTCTACTACTGAGGTTGGGTCCAATCTGCTCAATGAGAAAAGAAAGGGTGAGTTCAAGGTGAAGGATGAGTTGTTGTTTTCAAATGTTGAGACTGAACCAGAGAAAGTCCTTTGGGCTGTGGAGAAAATGAATAACAAGTCTTTCTTCCTGATTTGTTACTCCAACTTTGAGGTGGGCAAAAATCAGGAACATGAAGGTTGTATCAACCCAAAAAGTGATTGTGAGCAGAGGAAGTAAGTGTACTAATTAAGGCGCAGTTTGGTTGGGTATTCTTGGGAAGTAATTTTCTTCGTTTCTAAAGCTAGAATTGGATATCAGTATTGGGAATTGATAACAAGAGAAGTGCTTTCAAGATGTTAGTCAAACATGCCACTACAAGGAACATTATGTATTGGCATATATGTATACGTGTATGATTAGTTTGTTTTTTAATAAAATATTTAACTTGAGAGAAAAGTTCATTCTAATTTAATGTTAGCATGAAGTACGAACAAAAGCCGACCAAACGTATATGATTAGTTGATGTTACTAATATTGATTGTGGTTTTATTAGGGAACCTATGGATTTGTTGGGTTTAAGAAAGTTGTGCCTTATGTTAAGGTAATGTTTGGTGTGCATCATTTTCATTTTGTGTCATATTTTATACTTTTTTTGTCCTGTAATAATTGGTTCTTGTAAAAGACATGTACATTTTGTAAATTTTTATGTATAAATTATAATGAATTGTATAAAAATTGAAACGATGTAAAAGATTTACTAAAAAAATTAGAATTTATGTTTATAGAATGCATGCATTTTTATGTCATCAATGACCTGTAGTAGCTTATAATATTTGTGAAGTCAACTATAAAAATTTGGTATTGCTTATGTTTCGTTGAAGATTATTTTTTGGGTAATTTTAGATAGTGAAAATTATTTTAACAAAATGAGTTAGCATATTTATTGACTTTTGAATGAATAAGTAATTTCTAACACTTTATCTTATTCAACAACTTACTACTCCTTGATCTAGGTAAATTATGATGAAATTGCATCAAATTTTTAAGTATGACTATATAATGCTATTTTTTTTAAGAAAAGTATATTAATTATATGGCTATAAAGATAAAATTAATTATTATAATGTTTTATGCCTAGTCGTGGCAACGAATATTGAAAATTGAAGGGCACTAAAGACATTGAAATCTTTTGCCCTCAATTTGTTAGCAATCACATCTCTCGATAAAATATTGTTAATTAATAGAAATAAGTTACAATCAGTAGCTATGATTTTTTTTTATTTGGTAGAATTTTATTAGAGAAACAAAAAATTTGAATCCCATTAAGACACAAATTGTGGCACTATCTATCCACTTAGAAGTCTTCGTAGTTTGAGTTAGTTAAGTTTTGGGAGAAAAAAATTATTCGACTCAAACTAATTAATTTTCTTATATTAAGAAGTAGTTTGGCTATGATTGAATAATCAAATCAAACTAAATTATTCCCGATCAATTTACTTGGGTTCAGTTTTGTAATATGGAGTCTAGATGTGACTTAAATAATTAGTCAAAACTTTATTAACAAGATTGAATACCAAAGCTCCCACTTAAGTAGTCATGTTGTTGACTTGTTGCCTAAAATAGTAGAAGCATTAGACAAGAATATTTAGGGTGTGTTTGGATTAAAATTGTAAACTTAATTGTGGATGAGTTTGATTTTATAAACTTGATTTTAATTTGAGTAAAGTGATATATATTTAAAAAAAATTAAGTTAAAAAAAGTAAGAAATAGTTATTTCAGACCAAACGAGTTTTTAAGGTTAAAATTACATTTGAAAAATAGTATAAACGTCAAAACAAATAACATAAAAAAATATATAAAGCTCGTTTGAATCCTTAAAAGTCCATTTAAATAATACAAATGCCTACCAAAACATGCACTTAATTCCTCTGTGAAAGTAAAACATGGTGGTGACTAATTAATCTATCACATGAATAGAGTCATGGATGGAGATGTCAATTCGGGTTAGTTCGACCTATTTAGGTTAGTCCACTTTAGGTCATACATTTTTCAGGACAAATCGGGCCAAAAAAGGATTTGGCTAATATTTAGTCAATGCAACCCAGCCTTATGCATGTCACAAATTGGTTGGGTTAGCCTATTGGCTAGAATATGTTTTTTTTTTTTTTTAAATAGTCTTTTATGATTGATTCTCTAGTTATAAAATGTGGAAACCCATTCTATTATTTTTGTATGCACTCTTTAACTAATTTTATTTCCTTTTATGAAATAACAAATTTTATTATTATACAACATAAACATTATAATTAACAAATAATATAAAGTTATAGAGTAACAATTAGTAATTGGTAGTACCGTAAAATAGCTATTATGTATTCATGTATTTAATTATTCATATTATCATTAAAATTGTCAAATTAGAATATTAATTAACACTTAAAAAGAATCATCTTCATGGCATAGAAAAAAAATCACTTTTAGGCCATTAGGCGAGCCTGATACAGGCCAACCTGCTTCAGGCCTTCCAAAATCATACAAAATATATATTTTCTCAGTCCTAACCAAGCTTATTTGTTGATTTATTCGAATTGGCCTATTTTGATGCTCCTTGTCATGGAGGCTCTTAATCTACCCCAGCTTTAGAATTAGGAAAATGAGTTGAGGCTCGCGGGTTAACCTATTAAGCCCATAAATATAAGGGGTTAGAATTGGTTAATCTTTAAGCCCGTTTAAAAATTGGATCAAACAACCTAATTCATTTAACCCGTGAGTTAAAAATGTTGGATCAGATTAGCTTGCGACTTTTTTTTTTGTTGGTCTTATGCAATTGTGCCAAGTGCTAACTTTATACTTACAAGCCTAAACTTGAAGGCTAAATCCAACCCAATATGATTAACCCAACTCAAAGATTTAAAAAAAAAGAAAAGAAAGGTAGCAATTTAGGCTTTAGCACCTTAATAACTGGTAGTAGGCTAGCAACGTAAAAACTAAAAACGCTGACCTAAAAAAAAAGTAACAGTGTAAAAAAAAGAAAAAACAACAAGCTCGTTAGCTCGTGGTTTTCAAAGACCAGGTTAGGATTAGGAAAATCCTAATCCTATTATTAAATAGGCCAACTCAGTTTAGTCCATCAAATGCAGACTAATCACAAGCCAAGCAAGGATAGGTCAAGTTGGTCCGTATACCCAACTCTATCCACTTTCTCAAGCCCTCCAAAAATCCCCTTTTCCCATAAGGTCTTTCACCTAGAGGAATTTGAGGATGATCTTCATAGATTTGGAATTTTTTCACATAGGGGATTCTGAGTAGAGCTATGAAAGTAAGCTATGGCTCACGAACCAATTCAGTTTAACTCACAAAAATAGTGGATTGGGTTACAAAAAATTTAACCAGTATTAAAAGTGAGTCAACCCGACCTAACTCTTTTTTTTTTCTCCCAACTTGTGGTGAGCCAGGTTGACTCACTTTGAAAAATAAATTAATTAAAATTTTTATTTTATGAATTTTTAGTCTGGTTTTAATGATATTTTATGATAATGAAAATTTAATTTAATTTAATTTTTTATTTCATGAATTTTTAATCATGTTTTGTGATGTTTATGACAATTAAGAATTAAACTTAGTAATTATTGGTTAAAATTATATTTTCTTGTATTTATTTTATTTTTTTAATTTATGGTGAGTCAATCCGTTTAACTCATTACCTAACTTAAAGTGAGTTAAATTAATATTTTTTTAATTTGTGTCAAAAGTGAACAAATTCGGCCCCCACTTACATTTTGTTCAACCTGTGATAAGCCAATTCTGATTAGTCAAGTTGTCTCACTTTGACTGTTCTAATTTTGAAGGATGTGTCTTCATATATTTGGAGGAAATTTAGAGGGTTCCAGTTACACAATTGGTTAAAGGTTGAATTTACTCGATTGATCACTACGTGAGTACAAATTTTGGTAGACCGTGGGGGACAAAAATAGTAAATCAACCTTATAGTAACAAAAAATTATTTTGAGTGACTGGGGGCATGTGCCCTCACACCCACCATATTGTTCAAATGTGATTTGCTATCATGCAAAATTAAGTTTGATTCATCATAAGTTCTTGTTCTTGGTTGAATGTACAAGGTGGTTTTAAGTTTGAGAATTGGAAGACTTGAGGGTTCAAGACTTGGCTGAATTGCTAGTACATGGTTTGGCTATATTTGAATTCTATATTTTGAAATATTAGTTATTTCAACTCTATAATTATCTAGACAGTAAATTGCTTATTCATAATTTTTCATACACTTGTAACTCATATTAAATATGGCTGTGATTATTATGCTGAGACTAATTACTTAAAAAATTATTTTAATAAAAAAAATAAGACATTATTGAAAAAAAGTATGTAATAAATTGGAATAAAATAAATAAATAAATAAAATTTATTTTTAATCTTAAAATATACATTATTTATCAATTTCGTCTTTTAAAAATTAATTTCATTAATTTAATTTTTTAAATTTTAAATTATTTATAAATTTTATCTTTTTTTTATTTTAATTTTATCAATTCATCTCTTAAAAAGATTAAATTATTATAAATTTAAAATTTAAAAATAAATTAATAAAATAAATTTTTAAAAATTAAATTAATAAATAACATTTTTTTCATAAATTAAAAATAAATTTAGCTCTAAATAAATAGAGTCATCGGTATTTTTTTTTTTTGTCAAAGAGTCTTCAATATTCGTTATTGTAATATATATATATATATATATATATATATATATATATATATATATATATATTTCAAGCATTATAGAGGCCCAAAACGTTACGTTTGGCCCAACCCAAACCGAGTCTCAGAAATATACATGATTCATCAAATATCTGATGCGTCTCTTCTCACTCAGTTTCGTTGAGCTCCAAATTAGGGTTAGGGTTTAATCGCTGCTTCATCTTTAACTTCTACATGGCCATGGCCATGGATCCCACCAAGAAGCGAAAGCTCGATGAAAACGGCTTCGCCCCTCCCGATTCCGATCTCAAGCTTGCCCCCGCCGACGCCCGTAAAATCATCGAGCGCTTCACCCTCGACCAACTCCTCGACATCCTCCAAGATGCCGCCGTTCGCCACGCCGACGTCCTTGACGCCGTCCGCTCCGTCGCCGATCCCGACGTCTCCCAGCGCAAGCTCTTCATCCGTGGACTTGGTTGGGACACCACCACCGATGGCCTCCGCACCCTCTTCTCCACCTACGGCGAGCTCGAAGAAGCCGTCGTGATCCTCGATAAGGCCACCGGAAAGTCCAAAGGTTACGGCTTTGTCACATTCAAGCACGTTGATGGCGCTTTGCTTGCTCTGAAGGAGCCCAGCAAGAGGATAGATGGCCGCGTCACCGTCACGCAGCTTGCGGCGGCTGGGAATTCGGGCTCCAATGCGAACGCGGTAGACATTGCGTTGCGGAAGATATACGTCGCGAACGTGCCGCCCGATCTTCCGGCGGATAAACTGTTGGCTCACTTCTCAATCTATGGGGAGATTGAGGAGGGGCCGTTAGGGTTTGATAAGCAGACTGGTAAGTCGAAGGGGTTTGCGCTTTTTGTGTACAAGACTGCGGAGGGGGCGCAAGCGGCGCTTTTGGATCCTGTGAAGACAGTCGAGGGAAGACAGCTGAATTGCAAGTTGGCGATAACGGATGGGAAGCAAGGGAAACGGGGCGGTGCCGGACCGATGGGACCTGATGGGGTTCAGGGTCATGGGAATGCTCATGCTCATGGGGATGGAATGGGATTGGCTCCGACGTCTAATGTGCCTGGATCCCTTGGGGGTCAATATGGTGGGCCCGTTGGCCTAGGCTCCTATGGGGGGTTTACGGGTGGGCTTCAGGGTCAGCCTCCGCTGGGTAATCATCCTCTGAATTCATCGATTGGTGGGTTGTCTTCGGTGGGTAATCAGGCGCCCTCCTCTATTGGTGGTGCTGGCGGGTACAGTTCTGGTCTGGGTGGTCATTACGGTGGCTATGGTGGGCCTGGGTCGACAGGTTTTGGTGGATTGGGCGGTGGTGGTGCTGGTGGTCTGGGAGGAGGTAGTGGTGGTGGTGGTGGACTTGGTAGTACTGGTGGTGGATTGGGTGGCGCTGGTTCTTTGTATAGATTGCCGACTTCAGCTGGAGTGCCTACTGGTGGCTATCCTGAGAGTGGACACTATAGTTTATCATCATCATCTGGGTACCAGAATCAGCATCACCCGCCATCTGGGGCGTCACCTGTACCCAGGGTTCCACCTGGTACAATGTATCCAAATGTGCCCCCTTACTACTGAGGTAATATTCCTGGCTCTTGTTAACCTCATTGTTTGAATTTTCTTATTTTTAATTTTCTTTGCATACTTTTTCCATGTGTTTTCTCTTATTTTTTTGTATCTTTGTTGCCAATGTTTCCTTCCTGTGCTTTTTTTTTTTTATAAAATTATCTTTGCATTGTTTTCCTTGGACTTTGTATTACGTCTTTCTGTAATTTGTTAATTAATCTGATCTTATTTTCAGCATTATTGGGTTGTGTGTAACCTGTTGGTTCTGTTCATGAATAATCAGCGGTGAGGAGACTGAGCACCTTTATGAGAACTAGTGTAATTTGACTCTCTTTGAGGTTTACCTAGTGTTAAAATAAAAAAATTGCTTTACTTACGTTGTGTATGGTATGGAATGTTTTCCCTTTGTAATAATTTTTTTTTTCTTTCGCTTCCTTGTCATCATACAACATTTGTTTAAGATGTATGGTGTGTTTGTCTCTTTTTTCAATGTTATTGTTTTCAACTCTTCATTTATTTGTCACCATTGGACCTCCTTGCTTGTGATCTTAAAAATTATATCATATTAACATGAACATGCTTGATTACTTGTGTTGTTGTTGGAGATCATGTGGCTGATCTATTTGGTTGTGAACCTGATCAGTGAGTGGTTGATGCAACTATAGCGAGATAAATCCTAAATTGAAGTTGGTTACAGTGAACTTGTGATAGAAATGTCATCTGCAAACCTGTATAATTTCTTTCTTTCTTTGAATTTAGCTTTTTTTTTTTAAATTTTGTTCTAACTGTTTTGTGCACATGTTTGGTTAATGCATTTCATTATTCATAGTCTACTTTTAATTTAATTTAATTTAATTTTATTGGTGTGTCATGGTAATAGATACATACTTTTGTTAATTAACCATATAACTTGGTACATCTCTGACAGATGGGATTTTTTTTTTTTAAGCCGAGAAGGGTTAAGGCTTCTAGTAATAGGTCAAAATGCATTGATTTCATGGAATTATAATAACTCATTATCTATTGAGATGAGATTCCTACTATCTTTACCTTAGCAGCTGTTGGTGATATCATTGGGGTTCTTGAGAATTGCATATTTGTCTTTTTACTTAGAGATGCGAGGTGAAGCATGTGAGCAGATACTTGTAAATGGGGATTTTTTTATTGTTGAGAAGGTAAAGGTGTGGCATTGTCTTTACATATAGTATCATATGGGAGTTAGCTAGCCGTTTGAATAATTAGATTTTAATTATTATTTTTCCTTCAATTTGGCATTACTTGGGGCTAGGAGGGGGGTTTGATTTGGGAGGAGGTCAAAGGTTCAAGTAATGGTAACAAGTCCTGGATGAAATTTTTTTAAAAAAAAAGGAAAGAGAGGCTTTACCCATTTCTATGTTAAACTGCAGGAAGGTTGATAATACAGGGCACATCTGTGTCGGTGATGATTCGTTATCGTTGAGAGGGTAGAATTGTGGGATTTTCTATATATACAGTACGATATGGAAGTTAACTGGCTGTGAGGATAAGCAGAGTTGAATTCTTTTGTGCATTTCTTTCTATTTTGCATTATTTGGGTCAAGGAAAGGGGCTCTTTGCATTTGCATTTCTGTTGTGAACAGCAGGAAGGTGGAAAATACTGCAAACTTCTGTTTGTTGCTCCTAATAATTTTGTGCCTGCCCTACCTTTTTGGGGTTGTTTTTTTTACCTTGACTACAACCATTTTGTTATTTTCTCTGTCAACTCTTATTCCTTATGAATTATGAATTGCATGCCATGAAATCAGAAGAAATTGCCTTGGGTGTTTTTCTATTATAGTGGAAACTTGGAGTTAATTTCTGTGCCTGTTTCATCTTGATTTATAGAATTACCTTGATACTGACTTCAAAATGGCCTCTCTCTGTTTTTCCCATCTGATGACTTATTCGTTGTGATTTGCTCCATTGGCTTGCTGACTCTGTTTGTTGTTCATTGTTTCATGGTTGTTGTGTATGGTTTGTTCTTTTCCCTCCTTGCCTTTGTAGTTTCATGGTTCTTGTGTATGTTGTGTTTTCCGTGCTTGAAATTATCTTGGAAATTGTGATGTGGGTTGTGTGTACTTTGTACCTTGAAATGGTCTATTTGTTAATGTGGTTCCCAAGAAAGGTTGAGAGATGATTTGTTTTCTTGTTATAAAGCTTTGCTATTACTATATAATTTTCTTTGAATGCTAGTTGTGAAATGATGGATTGAGTTGAATGGGTGTTTGATTCAGGTCTATCATCGCTTATTGGGCGCAGATGCTTTATGTGGTTCTGGTGATTGCGTGATTGCAGACTATGTGCTCTGGTGTAATGAATGTGTTAGCCTGTCCTTTTACAGCCACTTGACTTCATCTGCTCCTTTATCTAAGCTGTGATTCATATGAGTGTTGCTAGTTAAAGCCACTGATTTAGACTAGTTTTGTACTTTTAGCTGGATCATATGTGCTGTTAGCCTGTTATGGCTTTTGTTTTCATTATATAGTTTTGGTAATGTTTATTAGCTGACTTTGTATTATTTACAGCTTCTTTTTGATAATTTCAATGCAAGTTGTTAGCCATTGTGGTTGCTTCATATTTTTAGCATATTAATATTTTTAATATTTTCCATTGCAGTTTTATGACCTGTTGATTTAATGCTGTGATAATTTAATAATTTTCTTTGTACAAACGTAAGCTGTGTTGTAACCATAATGGTTGTCAAGGATTTCTGATGGTAAATTGACTTTGCTCTTCCAATAAACACCTTAACTTGGTAAAAGATTTTTTACTTTGAGGATTTTGATATTAGTTGTTCTGTTATCCTTTATAGTCACAATGTCACATACAGCATTTTCTAAAGTATCAGGCTACCCCTACATCCTCTTTTCCTGTGTTTCTCCCATTCTTGAGGCACTTCCATGGAGTTATTGCGCCTTAAAATATCAGGCTTGTGTTGTACGAATTTATTGTTGACACCTTGCTGGGTGGCAACTGGCAAGTTTTTGCCTTAGATTGCCACTCATTGGTATACATTGTTGATACTCTTGAACTATACTAAACTTTAATTTGTAGTTTTCTTACTCCTTGAGTGCCCTGCTGAGTTGCATTTCAATATTTTCTTTTTCAATCCACACATCCCTCAAGTTTTTTTCTTTGTCAAACCTTGTATGATTTTACCTTGATGGTAAAAATCCTGATGTAGAGTTGGTTTATGAAGGACAACTGTGAAATTGGAAATTTGGCTAAAGGGGTGCAGTTATTTCCCCTCTGATAGGATTTATTTTGTTTTGCTGGCTGATGATGAATGCTTACGCATCTGTAGTTTATTGTTACGAGATTGTTGATTACTAAGCTGGTTTAGATACATACTGTCTGTTACTTAAGGCTGGGTCATTAATACATTATTATTGGAGTAAGCAGGATTATTCATTATCATGTGGTGTGCTAATTTTTGTGATGATACTGATCCAAAGATCTCTACTCCTTGGCAGTTATCACACAGCTTCATTTATGTATGTAAAGAGATGGCTTGTAGATTGATGAATGCTTCCTTCTGCTTTTCCTGCTCCTTTTCTTTTAATATTGAAGGTTAGAAAAATAATGCATTCTTAAACCTGTGATCTTACTCCAAACTTTTTAGTGTACTGATCTTGTATTCTTGGGTTAGCCAATCTTTGTTTTTGTTCTCTTTGAAACTAAACCTGAGTTGTCCTAGCAATTTATTTGTCCAGCTTTGTATTTTTTGTCTGCTTCTAGTCCCTTTCCCTCCTCTCTCCCTCTATAGCACAATTGCATGCCAACTCCCGTTGATTTGTTAGATGCTTTGCCCTCATTCTGTTTTGTTCTATAATTTTGCTTGTATTCTAGTAGGAAGTTGCTTGTTTGCTCTACATATTTCACACTTTTGAGAAGTGTTATACTTTATCCAACCTTATTATGTAGGTTGTGTTTGTTTGGGAGTGATACTTTATTTAGAAACCACCCTTCTTGTTAACCCTGCAAGTCTGAATAATAATGACGCATTCAAAACAAAAGCAGGAATATCATGTTCTCTACAGTTTGCTTTGCATCGGGTTCTTGTGTCTTTCCATTTGGTCAAATTTGTATTCGGTAATCTAATTTTGATGTTTCCAATGAAGTTTTCTGCCCTATCATTCCTAGTTTCCTGGGAATCTACTCAAAAGATATAATGTTTATAATTTTTCTGTGCTGGATATCCGGTTTTATGTTAACTACATATGTGGCGGCTTAAGAATGAAGATTTAGACAAGGATACTTATGTATGATTGTCCTTCTTAACCCTTCCCTGATTTTTTTTTATAGTTCAGAAATATATTACTAGAATTTCGTCATTCTATATTGAGCGTTCAGTTGTGTTTCTGTGTCATACGAAATCAATTTCAGAAATAATCAAATGCTGTCACCCTAATTATCGACATTATCTGTTGTCTTTCTGGTAAAATGATATTCCCCCTCCCTGTGTGTGTGTAAACATTAGGGGGGGTTCTGACAGCTGGTTGAACGTGAGCTTAAGATTTGCATCACATACGAGATAAGCCGGAGCTGGACTGATATTTGAACCGGGAAACAGTAGCCTACTAGTTTGGTGCTCATGTCTTGGATTTTAAGTCTACTTAGAGTCTTCAGAGATGATTCTCTTGGCATAATTGAGAATTTTTTAGTCTTCAGTTTGTAGTGGGGTGGTATGTGTTTTTGGCAGCTTTATAGGAACTTGCCTATTAGACCAGTATTAGCCCATTTGTTTGGACATTTTTCTCAGTCCAAAGGGGCATTTGTTGGAAGGAAGAAAAACTTGGGAAATCTTGCCCAACGCCCGTTTGGGGCCATCTATCAGGAAAAATTGCGTCCGGTAGTAGGTGTTGACAGATGCTGTTCTAAAAGATGGCTGATGATGACAATGTTACAGGACTTGTATGAATGAACTAACTTGTGACACTTCACTGTAATTATTATCCCTAATAACCATTTTTAGTTTTTAGACTTTCACCTTTCTCGAGTGTATGATTGGCATATTAAAATTAAGAGTAAAGTATATTTGTTCTTCTTTAAAGATATATAATTTATTAATTTTGTTTTTTAAAGATTAATTTTATTAATATAATCTTTAAAGTTTCAAGTCATTTAAAAATGTCATCTTGTTTCTTCAGTTTTTCAAAAAAATAAAATTGTTGTAAATTTGAAGTTTAAAGAATTAAATTGATAAAATTATATAAGTGAAGAAATTTATGAAAGATGTATTTTTTAGCAAATAAAAATATATTTTATTTTTTTAAAAAAATTGATATCATGAATGTGTGATCAAAAGAAATATTTGTCGAATAAATTTTGGTAAAGGCCCCATCTGATATAACAAATTTAAGCATTTTGATAAATAAATTTGAATCATCTGCATTTTGGATTTTTAAAAATAATATTTAAAAAAGTTCAATAATTTCAGCAACCTTCTTTCTCTTCGTTCTTTGTTTTTTAGTTGGATATGTTGTGTACTATTCTCTCTTGATTCTAGTTTAATACTTAGCTCATTTACTATTTAATGTTAGAGTATATTATACTTTCCTCCTGTACTTTTCAAAAAATATGAAGTACTACAATTAACTCTAAAGATATTGTCAAGTCTAACATTTTTTTTTCTCATTTTTGGGAAGTAAAATATTACTTAAAATAAATTATTTCAGGACAATCCGTCAGAGCACTAGTGGTATACTTGAAATCTCAGAACAAGAAGAGGCTTATAAAAATTTAATTTTTTTTCGTAAAAAGGTTATTTAACTAATTAACTAGTTTTAGCTTGTTATAGAATTTCTTTGGTAAGAGATACCACTAAACAAGATTATTAGACTAGAAGGGGATTCAAGCTTTTGCAAATGGAAAACACAGTCTTGTTTAAATTCTTTAAACAAGTTCAACTAATCCGTGTTCGAAGTCTCGCGGTCCTTGACTTATAAAGTTGGTTTATTATTTGCATGCTATGAGCAAATCCAAGGATGGCAAATTCCAAAGTACAAAAGCTAATGTTGGCCATGCATGTTATCTCGCATCAGTTATATCCTAATAACTGAAAAGTCTACTTGAATGTGGAAACCATTTTGTGCCGTTTTTTTAATATTTTTAAACAATTTTTATGGTACAACTGCATTTCACACCCCAAAAAATATTTTATCAAGTAATCTTATATATTTTTGTAAGAGTTAGCTTAGTAGCGAAGAAGTGTGTTTTTTTTATTTTGATTATTTGAGTTAATACTTAAGGAAATTAACTCTCTTTACTAGATTGATACGAGGAATATGTCCTTAACATTGATCAAAAAAGAATATGTCTTATTTGACATAAAAGTTAATTTGATGATATTTTTATTGTATGACAAAAAGATTTATTGACTTATTACATGGCTAAAAAAATTAATTTGATCTTAATAAAGATATATTTTAAATTTTTTATAATTTAAATATATATTTTTTTACTTAAATTTAGATTGAAGGAAAGTCTCGTTCTAGTTTAAAGTAACTCAATTTATAATAAAACATGAGCGAAAGGTTAATTAGGTGAATCAGTCTTTATTAGCAATTTAATTATATACTTAACACATATATGTTATATTTTTCTTTTTGTATGTTGTTATGTATTTATAAAATATGCATGTATGTATAAAATCCTAACTTGATCGAAGCTCAATATTTATAACTTTACTTTTGATCGATTCAAGAATTGGTTTAATTTTCAAAACAATCATTTTTTTAATAATAAATTAGCATATTGACATATCGGTTAATTCACATTTTTTAATTTTCATTCTATTATTAATAAGCTACTAAGAGTACATTAATGGTGAGGAGTTTAGGTAATTTACAGAAAGTTATATGTTCAAATTTACCAAAAAATAAAAATAAAAGATGTATGTCGTAAAGGTAAATTGAAAACAATGACAAAACAACTTATTTTTATTTTTGGTATATAAATAACTTATTCTTATTGCAACCAACCATTTCAGCTTATTTTTCCTAATTCATTCATGAATAAAGCAAAATAAATTTTGAAAACAAAGTAAAAGCATGTTTGGTTTAACTGTTTTTTATTTTTATTTTCATTAAAATATAAAAAAATTTGAAAATCTTTCTTTAGAAATATTTCTTAAAATGAGACTAAATATGAAAATAACAAATGGTTGTTTTCATCCTATTCGAAAATAAAGTGACAACTTTATAATTATAAGAAAAATGATATTAACTAAGCATGTCTTTAAAATTTGAAAATGAAATTTATTCCTAAAAAATGAAAATAAAAAATAAAAACAGAAAAATTATTTTCTCAAACCAGACATATCCTAAGATAGTTAAATTATTAGAATATATAAATACATATAACACTTAAATAAGACTAAATTATATATCTTCCAATTTTTTACTTCATCCTTGTCATTACTATTACTATTAATAATTATTATTTTAATATTAATAATTTTTATTTTATCCTTGTTCTGCTTCAAAAAATTATTAATACTGATATAGTATTGAATTTTTTTTATATATTAGTATCTTAATTAGTTGTTAAATATTTATTCTTTGTAAACTTTCAAATATTTATTAAAAAATTCAATAATCAATAAATATTTTATATTTGACCATTCACAAAGAAAAACCCGTTATTTAGCTTTAATACCACTTACGAAGTTTTTGTTTTTTGTGTTTTTTTGAGATGAGGTTTTCAGCGTTCTAGATAAGGTGACAACCGTTATTTTCTCATTTGCATCAAAATCCTAAATTTAGTTGAAACATTTGCCAATTGTATAATTTATTATTATTATTATTATTATTATTATTATTATAAGACTAAAAGTTACTTAAACCCTCAAATTGTTGTATTCACCCTCACTCCCCAGGCCTCAAAACCCTCTTCCCCAGCCTCTCAACTCAACCTCAACTATGCTTCGCCGATGACACTCCGATCAATCACCGGCTGTTCCAGTTACCGATCACTGATCACCGCCTCTCTGTTCTCCCTTTCTTTGCTCCTTCTCCCATAATTCTACTCAATTGGATTCTGGGTATGCTCGTTTTTTCCAGTTTGATCACAAACCATATATGGGTTACGAATAAATTTTATCACGTGGGTGCGTTGAAGTTAGCATCTTTCCCTTTTTGTTTGCTTGGGAACGCTCTGCACTCACCCATGCAATTATGTTTTTCCATGTTTCTCTACGTACTTGTGCTGTATATGCATGTACTGATGTTTTAGAACTTTATTTATTTATTTATTTTTATGCTGACTCTGATGGGACCAAACTGGGAAAGAGGGCATTGTGTATTTGCCTGAATTGTATGATTTAGAACCCTTTTGCTACTTTTTTTTTTTTTAAATCCAGTTTATATGGGAAATACTTGGAAGTGTTAAATTATGATTTTTGCGTGCCTGTCCTGCTTTTCTATTGCTAGACTGAATGATGGCTGGTGGAGTCTAAGGAATCTGTATGGATAGGAGTATGGAGAATCAGGTTTATTCATTTTATTGTCGGTACTGTTCGAGCATATTAGTCATTCCAACTCAAATTAAGCCTGAATTGAGCTTGGTTCAAGCAGTGTGATCTGTTAGTATGCTAAACTAAGCTGGAAAAGTTTGTAAATTTGATATTAGACTGAACTATGTAGATCCCTACTTAATTGGCTTTTAAAAGTGCCACAGTGTAAGCCTTGGGGGGTTTGGAATTGTTAAGAGAAAGGCTTGAGGGATTGGATTTTGAGGGTAAACTTCTTATACTAGTTATGAACTTTTGATCACTGAATTTCAAAGTATGGGGTTGATTACATTTTTTATGCTATTAGTATTATAACTTAAGATGCCCTATCTAATATATATATTATCCTGTGAAAGGCAGTTTTGTTTAACATATACTATTTTGTGTGTAGCTGTTTGTTTATGACGTGTAAGTGCCTTCCTCCACTGTTATTGCAGCTTTACCTAGGACTAAAAATGCCATTTTTGTGAAGCTGAGAATTCTGAAGCTCTAGTCCTGGCACAGTAGTAGAAACTCATAATGGATTTGAAGGTTAAACATATAACTTGGGTGGGGAATATTTACCGGAAGATTGAAGCAGTGTGCAAAGAGGTGGATGATGTTGTAGGCCAGGTGCTATTTCATTCTTTCTTTGCTATTTGTTCTTTTTATCCCTCTTCCCTTCCTCGCCTTGCTGTATGTTTGGAATCTAAAAAATAAAAGAATTTATTTTCATTTACAAATGGATTACTGTATGAACCATTTTTGGAGTGATATTAATTTAAGAATTCAATTCATTTACAAGTCATTTTGTGTGTTATATTTGAGGATTTGTAAACCCTATGACTTTTGGTAGGATTTTCAAACCATTTCATTTCAAATGAATTATTTTCAATTCTATAATTAAAGTGTTCCAAACAGGGGTTAAAGAACTTTCATTTACCGGAACCTTTTGTTCCAGTGTTCAACTTATTGTTCTGATATTAGCACTGTTCCTTTTACTGGTATTGCATTAGTTTCAGTTTGGTTACATTACAATCTTTAAGTGCTGTTGCTCTTTTCTCTTAATTGTTGTATTCAGGATGCGCTTAAATATCTTGAGAATCGGGTCCAGAATGTTGGAGATAGTGTGAAAAAATTCTATTCTGATATTGTTCAAGAGCTACTTCCTCTTCCTTCCTTGGTTGATTCTGAGAAACATGAAGCTCATTCAGTGGCTTTGAAAAATAATGTTGACTCTTCAGTTAAGTCAATTGTTGTTGTGAAAGATAATAATAAAAATGGGGCAGAGGAAAACCCTGTCAATAATTTCATCGAGTCATTGCAGGATTCTAATGTAATTGATCTTGCCAATGATCAGCAAGCTCATGGTTTGATCAAGTATGACCTTGTAAATCACGTTAGTGATGAAACTTCCTCAAATTCCCTTGAGGTGGAAGATTCCTACATAACTCAGGAAGAGGTTGGTGATGATCACTCAAGAGAAACTTCTGGTGCTACAACAGAAAACTTGGATGCAATCATTGAAAAGATTGCTATGGAGTCCAGACCTCAGCTGTTGAGTTTTGTAACTTTTAAAGTTAAATATCCCCTTGAATTATCAAAACGTAGTGAATCCTTTCCTGGTTCTTCTGACAGTGGATGTGGGGCTTTGGCTGGAACTAAGGATAACGTAGATGTGAATGCAGAACAAAACTCACGTTTGATTGTTGAAGAAAATGCTATGAATTCATCAACCTCTCAAGTGTTGAATTTCATGTCACTTGGTGAGAAAGAATCATTTGAAGCCTCCATATTCAGTGAACTGTCTGATGATATTGATGAGGATACATATGTTATGCTAGCTGAAGTTTCACCTGCCACTTCTACTGTGCCCTGTGAAAGGCCTACAATGAAGAAGGAACCTTTCTGCTTCAAAAGCTCCTTAATTTCTGACAGTCTATATTCAAAATCACCAGGAAGCTACTCCTTTGAAATTGAATCTTGCAAAAGCAATTCAGTTGATGATACTTGGTGCATTTCAGATAGTTCAATGGTGCTTGTATGTTGTGAACCAACCCCTCTTGTTTCTGGTCAGATCTCAGAATCCCAGGATGGAATTGTTTCCTCTGGCAGCAGTCAATCTATGGAATCAAATGGTTGGTATCTTCAACTTTTTATTTATGAGAACTTCTCTTCATTCCTTGTACAACTGGGTTTAATTACTTATGGATTGTCGGAGGGAGACTTCCAGGGTCAATGAAGTACCATCATTGAATAGTTCTTCTAGAATTAGGCATGGGCACATATGTTCTCCTCAAGACAGGGCTATAATATCCTTTTCAGATATAGTAATGTTAAATGATTGTGTGAAATGTTATATTTATTGAAAAATTTGTAGACTCTTTATAAAAGAGAAAAAAATATGCAGTAAAGCCTTTCTTCATTATATGGGCTTTGGGCTTTACGGTATCCACAGTCAAAGCCATTTGTTCTGTACCAAATTTATAATTTCACTTTCACTGTGGGAAACTCGAGAAACAGGAGGCTTAATGTTTTCTTTGTTGCTGTTTTTCCTAGTCTGATGGTGGAGAAACAGTTAATTTTATGCTCTTCTTTACTGACCTGTCACCAATATGTTATTGGAGTTGATATTTCTCTCCTTTGGGTTTTCATTGGTAATGTTGGTTAGGTTTTTAGGTTCAATGGTTCTATGTTAGTTTCTTACTGTCCTGATTCGTGGACAGAGTGGACTGTTTGCATGCTAGTTCATTGCTAGATGTGTTATTTCTGCAATCAGAAACAGATAATCACTTCAGGAAATTGGAACCTCTTAACACCAGCCAGGTGAAATGTTATCAAGAGTATGTTTACTTGAAGTTGTTATTCCTCATGTTCTTTTGACATTTTCTTTTCGTTGTTTTCACTTGGGGTATCATGTCTATCACAATCACACCCATGTGCATCATGTGTATCCACATTCGTGCTCGTACTTGACTAGTTTCAATCAAGTGTTTTGTAAATATTTTATGGGTAAAATGCTAATAAAACAAAAGGAGGATTTATGTGGAGAAAGGGTTAAAATAAGAAATTGATCCTTTACAGTTTACAAGAGAAGAAATTTAAAAATAACGAGAGGAACATAAATTTTACTTAGAAATCTTGTAATTAATGATGTTTACGTGTGCCATTTAAGTGTATTTGGTTGTCACCTATCTAATATGGCTTTTGCTTGTTCAGATGAATCACTGGTCAATTCTATTGAATCTAGCATAGCAGACATTCAGTTGAGTGATGATGCAAAGCTTGAGGAAAGCTGTGTATTTGTGGATGATCGTGAACTTTATGCAGTCTCATGCAGAGCCCAAAAGCTTAGATCTTACAAGGTACTCTCTTCGTACTCTTTAACTATGTGTTTCTATGGTTAAGTTTATTGCGTAAGGAGATGAATAATGTTATATTGTATTTTTTAGATAATGATCTTTTGTACGAGGAGTTAAATGTTTCTTGCAATTGCTGGGCTAGAAGGGATGAATTCAACTATTGCAATTTGACAATGCTTTTCTCATAATATGGTCTTTTGTGGTTTATGTTTATGCACTTGAGAATGATTTGTGAATGACTTGAGGAAAAATCTCTCAGTCCATGGATTTATATTTACATATTACAAACATAAATCCCTTGATGTTAGGGATTGACGAAATTATTTACAGCCAGAGAATCAGCTATTTGCTATTTTATCTATACAAGATATCAGCTATTTCCTATTCTATCTATACAAGATATTTACTAATTATTAAACCAAATCAAAGAATATCAACAACTAAATCAAAGAATATCAACACTCCCCCTCAAGCTGGTGCATATATGTAATATGCATCAAGCTTGTTACATATATATGTTACCCTAGGGCCCCAAAGAGACTTGACAAAGATATCAGCTAGTTGATCACTAGAATTCACAAATGAGGTAGTTATTTCTCCGGAGAGGATCTTTTCACGAATGAAATGGCAATAAATTTCTAAATGTTTAGTTTGCTCATGAAAGACTGGATTGGAGGCAATGTGCATGGCTGCTTGATTATCACAAATGAGTTTCATGGGCCTTATTTTGCAAAACTTTAATTCTTGAATCAGTTATTTCAACCATATAAGTTCACACGTAGCGAGTGCCAAAGCTCGATATTTTGCTTCTGCACTTGATCTAGCAACTATATTCTGCTTTTTACTTTTCCATGAGATGGGGTTGCCTCCAATAAGAACACAATACCCAGAAGTTGACAGTTTGTCAGTAGGAGAGATCCTGCCCAATCTGCATCTGTATATGCAACCATGTCTGTATGGCCTCTATTCTCATAAATCAACCCCTTCCCAGGAGAACCCTTAATATATCTCAAAATTCGAATTACTGCATCCAAATGATTGTCACAGGAAGAGTTAAGAAATTGACTCACAACACTAACTGCGAAAGATATATCTGATCTAGTCATGGTGAGATAGGTTAATTTTCCTACCAGTCTTCGATACCTTCCCTGGTCTGAATAAGGCTCCCTCTGATCTGGTAGAAGTTTAACATTCAGATCCATAGGGAGTATCAATTGGTTTACAATCTAGCATTCCAGTCTCTTCCAAAATATCAAGAGCATACTTCCTTTGAGAGATAGCAATGCCTTGTTTTTGATTGGGCCACTTCAATCACGAGGAAGTACTGCAATCGGCCTAAGTCCTTACTTTGGAAGTGTTGAAACAGGTGTTTTTTTAGACTCCTGATGCCATCATGATCAGCTCCTGTAATGACAATATCATCTACATAGACCACAAGATAGATGCATTGGAAAGAAGATGAGTGTTTATAGAACACAAAGTGGTCTGCTTTACTACGGACCATGCCAAATTGCTGTATGACTTTACTAAATCTTCCGAACCATGCCCGTGGAGACTATTTAAGGCCATATAGAGATTTATGTAACCTGCAAACAAGACTCGACTCTCTCCCTAAGCAACAAACCCAGGTGTTTGCTCCATATAAACTTCCTCCTCCAAGTTACTATGTAGAAATGCATTCTTGATATCCAATTGATAGAGAGGCCAGTGGTTCATGGCAGCCATCGATAAGACCATTTTAGCAATAGGGGAGAATGCATCTCTATAATCAAGGCCGATTATTTGAGTACAGCCCTTAGCTACAAGGCGTGCTTTCAAACGGTTCATCTGTCCATCAGGGCTCACCTTGACAGTAAAGACCCATCGACAACTAACTATAGATTTCTCGGGAGGGGAAGGAACAAGAGTCCATGTATGATTGGAATCCAAAGCTGCCATCTCGTCAATCATGGCCTGACGCCATCCTGGATGGAAAAGTGCTTCTTGGACAGTTTTAGGGATAGAAATGGACAACAAGGCAGAAACAAATGCAAATGGGATGAAGATTAAACAATGATAGCACAGGAAATTATAAATAGGATGAGGATTACGAGTAGAACACCATACCTTTACGAAAAACGATGGGCAAGTCAGCGGAAGCTTCAGATAGGCCCGGGGTAGGTGGAGACGCTGGAGCAGGAGATGAATCGCCTGAGTCTGGAGTGAGAACAGCCTCTGGAACCACAGGACGAGGTTGACGCTGAAAAGTGATAAACGGGTGTGGTGAAGAATGTGTCTGCGGACTAAGAGGTGCGGTCACTTGTGAAACTGGAAGATCAAAAACAGGCAAATTAAGACAGGAAATTGGTAGGAGCTGAGAGATGGAGTTAGGCTTGACTGGTGAGGTGAAGTAAGGAGTGTCCTCAAAGAAAGTAACATATGCAGATATGTAAAAACGATTTGTGGAAGGAGAGTAACATCGATAGCCTTTTTGAACCCAAGAATAACCAAGGAAAATGCACTTAATAGAACGAGTAGACAATTTATCAAGACCGGAGTAAGATCATGCACAAAACAGGTAGAACCAAAAACGCGAGGGGAGACAGTATAAAGACGGTCCTTAGGAAACAAAAGAGAGTGGGAACTTTATTATGTAAAACAGAGGATGGTATGCGATTGATTAAATAACCAGCGGTGAGAACAGCATCACCCCAAAATTTTAAGGGTGCATTAGCATGCAACAAAAGAGTTCGAGCAGTCTCAATATTATGACGATGTTTTCTCTCTGCTATGCCATTTTGTTGTGGGGTGTGCAGACAAGTTGACTGATGAAGCATGCCATGAGATGCCATAAAGAATTGAAAGGAGCAGAAAAATATTCTTTTCCATTATCACTGTGCAATATGTGAATAGAGTGCCCAAATTGGTTTGAAATTTCATTGCAAAAAGTTTTGAAAAATAGTGAATAACTTGAACGATCTTTCATCAAAAATATCCAAGTACATCTAGAAAAATCATCAATGAAAATAAACAAATACCTATACCCAAAATTGAACTGACACGACTAGGACCCCAAACATCAGTATGAATAATATCAAAAGGCGACTTTGCTCGATTATTGATCTTGCTTGGAAAGGATGCACGAACATATTTTCCAAGATGACACAACTCACACTCTAAAGACTGCAAATAAGAGAGACAGGGAACCATCTTCTTTAGCTTATTTAGACTAGGATGACCCAGACGACGATGAAGGAGACTAGGAGACTCGGTGGCAATATATATGGTAAAGGATGGAGGCTGGAGATAATAGAGTCCATGCGATTCAGATCCTACGCCAATCGTTTGTCCCGTACTCTGGTTCTGGATGAGAAAAGAATCAGCAGTGAAGGTTATGGAACAATTAAGAGTGCGGGTCAATTGACTAATAGAAATTAAATTAAAGAGACAACCAGGAATAAACAGAACAAAATTCAAAGATAAATATGGGAGAGGTGTAGCTTGACCAATGCTGGTGCTATAGTCTTAGAACCATCAGCGAGGGTGATGTGGTGTGGTGTCCTAGAGGATGATAATTTTGAGAAAAGAGAAGGATTACTAGCTATGTGATCGGAAGTACAAGAATCCAAAATCCAGGATCCAATAGACGAAGAATGAGAGAGGCAAACCGTAGAATTACCGGTATGGGCTATAGTGGCTGAAGATGAAGCTTGTTGGGCTGCTTTAAGCTGAAGATACTCCTTATACTCATTGTCTGACAGTATGTTCTGGTTGTCAGTCCCTGACTTGGTCTTTTTCTCAATACCAGGTGACTGAGATTGTGTCATATTAGTTGATTTATCAGGGAAACCATGCAGGGAATAACAATGGTCTTGAGTATGGCCCAAGCATTTACAGTAGGAACATTGAGGACGACTATCAGAACCACGGCCACCTCTACCACTACCACGACCACGACCACGACCACGACCACGACCACGACCGCGGCCTCCACAGTCAGCAGAGCAAAGGCTGAGGACTTTGAACCTGTTTGGGAATCAATTCTAGATGTTGCATGCGAAGAAGGAACTCGCAACAATCGATTAATGAGATCCTCCACCGTAGGAATATCTAAGTTTGTTTGGATTTGATTCCGAACAGATTCAAAATCTTTATGAAGACCGTGGAGGAGAACAAAAACCATATACATGTTGTCAAGCTTGTCTAACATCTTCTGAAGGTTGTCACTAGTTAGTATCAACTTGATTTCTTCAATTGTGGACTATGCTTTGTTTAGCTATGAAGGCAGGTCATGATCTGTCATATGGAGCGTTGCCAGATTATGAACAGAATAGTACAGACGTTGGATATCATTAGAGTAGATGCTCCGAGCCTTTTTCCATATATCATGACAAGTTTTATAGGAACGAAAATGTACTAACAGTTTTGGATCAATAGACTGCCACAGTAAGGATACCAAGCGATAGTCAGTCTTCTGCCACTGGTCCCTCTCATCAGCAGGGATTTCCTCCGCCTTCTTGATTAGATGCTCAAAGAGTTCCTGACCTAAAAACCAAATATCAACAGCAGCATACCAATATAAATAGTTCTTATGATTGAGTTTTTTCGACATTATGGTGGGGCTGCCAGAGAAAGAAAAGGAAATAAGGCCCTTCTTTGAGGATTCAGAGGTGACACAAGACAAATCAGATGTAGAAGCCGTGACTGGGGAAGAAAACGTGAGAGCCTAAGACAAAAAACGTGAGATTTTGTGATAGCTTGATGCTAGACGTGAAAGCCCAGGACAGGAGATAGTTCAACTGGACTTCTGACCTCCAGAACAGGACCAAGGGGAGTCGACGAGCTGAACGGGACCGGCAGCGAGACGATCGGAGGTCTGGAAGATGGCACATGGCTTACACGCGCCGACAAGAGATAGTTAAATATGGACTTATGACCTCCAGAACAAGACCAGGGGACGCCGACGAGCTGAACGGGACTGGCGGCGAGATGATCGGAGGTCGGGAAGATAGCGTGTGGTTTACTCGCGCCAACAGCTTCTACTGCGTACGGGCGCGTGACTGTGCCTTCGGCAATGGCGCTTGGAGGGATGACCGGTTGGTGGTTTTTGATACTATTCGTGCCTTCACTTTGTTGGTTGAGGGTGTCTAGACCAAAGATCCAACTTGGACAGTGGCTGGAATGGCATTATTCTTAGGGTTTGAGCCCTAAGATCGTGCAAGCTCTGGTACCAACTTGAGAATGATTTGTGAATGACTTGAGGAAAAATCTCTCAGCCCATGGATTTATATTTATAGGTTACAAACATAAAATCCCTTGATGTTAGGGATTGACGAGATTATTTACAGTCAGAGAATTAGCTATTTCCTATTCTATCTATACAAGATATCTACTAATTATTAACCAAATCAAAGAATATCAACAACTAAATCAAAGAATATCTTTTGTGGTTTATGTTTATGCTTAGAACTTGTAATAGTTTGAAACTTACCAACTAACACCACTGGTCGTACGTTAAAAAAGTAGTTATTTTTTGTTATAGATGAAAACGTCACTGCTTGGGCATATGTACCTTTATTCCTTGTATTTTATTGAAAAAAAGGGTAGAAGAGGAAGAAGAAAATGAAGTTTACTTGTACGAAAATAAGTTATGATTTTAGGAAAATTACGATATCTTGTATGTGCCATTACTATCTTCTTCCTTCCAACAGAAAAGAATCTGGCATGCGTTTGCTTTGAAGAAGAGGTTAGCAAAGGAGTATGAACAGCTAGCAATATGGTATGGAGACACCAACACACAGCCCAGTCAAGGTTTATCACAAACTCTCTTGCCATTTAGCTCCAGAACATCTATGAACTCAAAGAATTTGCAAGTGCAGCATGCTTCTGAAACTGAGTGGGAGCTGCTTTAAATATAAAGGTGACGTGTAGGTAATAATGGACCAATTGCTTGGGCTCTTTTGCTTTTGCAAATGTACATGTTGAAGGTGGTAGTACTTGCTTGCAAATTACATATTTTAGGTTTCCATGCAGAGTGCTTTAATAATAAATTACTTGCTCTACTAAATGGCGATTGTGCTGTGTTTCATTGAAAAGTTACCCCTTTTTTAAATTTCTTTTACAAGCTGCATACCTGCAAGATTTTCTTTGGTACTTAAATGGTGTCTACTTCATTTGGATAGTTAATTAATCTATTTCTAATATGAGCTCCAAAATTTGCCGGACTCAGAAAATAGAATGATGAACTGATGAAAAAATTATGAATGTGCACCCGAGTTTAGAGATGCACGTGCTTTCTGTCATGGTATCTTTGTCCATGTCAAGGAAAGTTTTGATAATTCTTCAACAGATACGTGTATAGGATTTCATTCCATGCATCAGGGACTCCAGGTAAGCACCAGTGAAAGCAATCAGCAAAAGATTTTGGGTTGGCTCTGTGTTCTTTTGTCAAGAGCTTGCCCTTGCGTTCCCCATAAACTGACGTGTGAGCATCTTTTCTGTACTCTGATAACTGGGTGATGTTCAAGAAGGTGACATTTATTTTAAGTTCTCGTAGTGCATCATGCAGTATCTTCATAATCTCAATATTTGAGCCGGTGCCCCAGTATGGACCTTGGACTGGGTGTGATTCATTGTAGCAGTTTTCATCTCTTCCAGGCTTCCATTCCCAGCTCCTGAAGAAGATAATTAATTGTCTTTTCTAGGGGAATAATCCAAATACATATATAGGAATATTGAGCTTGAATAGGGTGGCCTTATTTGCTTCAATAATTTTTTCCTTCTCATTATTCATTTCCTTCCCAAAACAAGTCTAGTGTTGTCTTTTTCCTAAGTTTGGGACACTGAAGAGCAAAGCTCAAGATTTTATATTATGGAAAAAATAAGACATGATAATCTATACCGAGCAAATATTTGCAGAGGAAGGTTTTGAGGAGAACTCACCACAGGTGCGTTGGAGACATACTCATAAAGAAGACCTTTTGGGTCAGAGGGTTGATGTTTGTTCGTGACCAATTTGCCCATGTTTCCAAACCAACCTGTATGCTGTGGTGACATTATATTCTTGGATATTGCGAGGCGATCCATAGCTGAAACAAGAGAATAAAATGGTCCAAACCAATTTAATAAAAAGAAAGAAAGAAATTAGTGCCATGAACATTCAATTCAATCAGAGTTTAGATACTCAACGTAGCATTGATCAAAGGCTTGTACATCCACCAAACATAACTCTCGAACACCAAGATGTCCACTCCTTGCCAAAGCTTGCCATGGTTAGCAATGGGGTCGAGCCTGACCATTCGTTTATGTACTGTATGATTTGTTGCATGATCTGATATGGATTCCACGATGAATGGAGCCCGGTAGTATTCAATCGATGCGTTGAACTCCTGGCAAAACAATGCTACAGAAAATCTCAGAAAGTTGTGTTTGATGCCAGTTTCATCACTGCATAAAATCTCAAGCTATGTAAGATTATATATAATGCAAGGTGCGAATAGTATATATAAGCCTGGAGTATAGAAAGATGAGAGGGCACATATTGATATACCTCAGCTTTGAAGATCTTCATGGGTGGGATTTTTTGGAGGGATTTCTTTCCTTCAGGAATTACAGATTGTACCAAACAGACCAGAGACTCAAACTGGCCTCTTTGTATCGAGTCTCCAATGAACATCAGTCTCTTGCCCCTCAACATGTCCAACAACTTCAGAGGGTCAAATCTGAAGTCAAGAAACACAGATAACAGTCTTGTGATGCTCATTTCAAATCCATGTCACTGATCAAGGAAAGATTTCAGGTGTATGAGGTGTCCTATTTAAGTCAATAAAAAATATTCCAACAGTAATAATGCCTTGCTTCCTAAAACATTTGATTACTGTAAATTCATGCAAGAGCTTCATCTTCATGCTTGTGAATAGCTGAAAGAGAAGAAAACCAATTGGAAAAATGCTGGCTAACTGATACTTAAAAATGGTTGAACTTTCATTTTCAACTCTTAAAGCTTAAAAATGGTTGAACTTTCATTTTCAACTCTTAAAGCATGCTTATAATGTCTAATCTAAAAGGGTTGGTTACCTAGGGAGGTTGCATCCATGAGGCTGCCACTTCCAGTTCTTGTAGAATGAATCAGGTCTCCCATTCTGCTTGCAAGTGGTCTGCTTGACCAAGTAAGGGCAGCTCTCTTCTGCATAAAGAGGATAGGACACATTGTCCCACACCCATTTCCCTTCAAATACATTGCAGCCTTCCTCAATGCGATCCTCTGGCAGAACTACAACTGGTAATATTTTTCTTCCACCATGTGGCTTGCCATAGAGCCTGAAAACATGGCTCTGGTTGCCCGTCAAAGTCAAACCATCTAGGACTAATCGTGTAATTCCTAAGATTAGAATAGAAGACAATACAATTGGGAAGAGGGATCGGATCCGGCGGTCAGAGAAAGATTTGAGAGGCTGCATTGAAATGGGATGGTTGAAGGAATTGAAAACAGTTACCATTCTAACATCTGTTAGAGACATTTTTCACTGCTTTATTTTTTAGCTTGCTTGAGTTTAAAGCACTTTAAAAGACACCCTTTTCAACAAACAGTTGGTAGGACCCTTTTCAACAAACAGTTGGTAGGATCACAGTTAAGGTATTGAAAATATTAAGACTGAAGGAACCTGAGGCCTATTCAAATATCAGTGTGTGACAAAGAAGGTTGTTTTTCAATTCAAAACATAAATATAAAAATTTTCTAGAAAAAATGTCAGTCGCAACTATCAAATTGTAACCACACATTATATATTCTTATTTCTCTATTTTTTTTCTTCTAACAGATAAACTATTTACATTACATTTCATAAACCATATAATTACGACACAAGACTGGTTTGAGAAATATTAATAATATGTTTACAAAAAAATAATAATAATAATAATAGCTGCAAATACCACACACATTAATACAATAAAAAAATTCGTAACTAATAAATTATTAAATTTTAAATTTAGATTTATTGTCACTTCTCTTTCTTTATACAACTTATGGCAGGAAACAGTTCTCAACTTCATCCATGATGCATACCATGATTGGAGTGGCAGTCTCTTTGTGTCTGAACGCTTAAGAGTGTCTATTTATATTTCTAATCACCGAGAAGATATTAAACTTAAGTCTTACGGCCCCAAAAATAGGTATATATGTGCGCGTTTAGATTAACTTATTTTGTATTCAAAATAGTTTATAATTAAAATTTTATTTAAAGAACTTTCGAAAAAAAAAGCAATTTTTTTTTTTCCAAAACATTAAGTAGTTACTAAACATGTATATATCTTTGAAGACCCAATCCTGATTATATTCATTGCTGCAAAGTGCTTAACTGTTCATTTCTTATGAAAGCATTTTGTGAAGCGGGAGGATTGTTCTCATGTTCTGGACTGGATAAGGAAGACTCAAAGGTGAAGGAATGGAGATTTTCATTTTGCATTCATTTGAACTGGCCTCAAGTTTGATATCACAAAGGAAAAAGCAAAACTAAGTTTTCAGATTGCACAGAAAGGTTTGTTTTTTTTTCATGCCGATGCTTGATTATATCAAATTTTCTTAGCTCTGATGTAGTGTCCTGTTGATAAACTGCTGAACTTGTGCTGGCTAATTTCTTTCCCCTTTCCATTTGCAACTAGGAATCTTGGAGTTTTGTTTTTGTTAAGTTCAGTGAGTTACTGAGCATACGTTGGACTCAATTTATCATGGTCATGGGAAGTAGGGCTTTTTCCCCCCTCTGTTCTTGTTTTTCCTTTCATTTTTCCCTTTTTGGTTAGCATGTACGGCTTTAAAATAGACTATGCAGAGGGAAAAAAGGGAGAGAGGGAATGCAATATATTTTGGTTTTTCCTTCACTTTTAGTAATGAGATTCATAGCATGTTTAGTTTAATTTTTGAAAACATTCAAACTATAGTTTGGACAAAAGCTTGTCTTTGAGCTTTTGCTCAAACTATGGTTTTAGGATTTAAAAGCTAAACCATGGTTTCCTTTATTGCCTTCTTATCTCTCTCTTTTAAGCTCTTTTTGGCCTGTGTACACCAAGGTCATTGAATTGAGATCTACAACACCTTGCCATTGTAAACTTCAGAGAAACAAAGAAAGCATAAGGAAAATATAAAATTTTGCAGTGTCTTAGAAACTCCGCACATGGCTGGCACTGAGAATATATTATGATTGCTATCAGCCACATTTGACAGCACTTAGTAACTGCCCCCCAATATTTCTAGCTCGGGAGTGAGTTCAACAAGCTTCTTATTGTAACTTGGCATGGCGGACAATCATATGGTTTTTAATGGAACCAAGTTTTCACACAGCCTTGTGACTTAAGAGGAATTCCCTGGTTATGATATTGGATTAAATATCTAATGAAATTACATATGGATTAGGGAAAAAATTCTATCAAAATTTAGGAGATAGCATTGCTCCTTTTTCTTTTCCTTTTGCTTATTCAAATACTGTTTAGTTAATGCGTAAATTTGCATTAATTTGTCCAAGAGTTTTTAACTCAAATGACATTAAATTTATTGGAGACTTATTGATCTTGTGTTCAAATATCATTGCAATTGTTGTCTCTACTTTAATTTTCACTTTAATTTATATTATTCCTTCTCACATAAGACCTTTTTATGTAACTAACAAAAAATTGCATCAGTTATTTTTCTTGTTAAAAAATTGCATGTTTTAATTTCTTAAAATCAAATTACGGTTTTGCAATTATACTGAAAGTTGCATTTAATCAAATTACTATTGCCAAGAAAAGAAATTAGAAAAAAAAATGGATGTGAAGGTATGAATTTGGATGTAACTATTAAAAATACATAATCAAAAGCTATTATGACTTAACAAGCAAGCGTTAGCCCTTCCTTTTTCAAAAATTATTCACTCTACAAGGTTAAGAAAAGGAAAAGAAAAAAACACTAAACAACACAACACAATTTCTAACCTTTTAACATGAATATAACACAAATATCAAATGCTTTACAAGAAGGAAACGAAACCTTTTACCATTTTTTTTTTTGGATCCGGGGATGGGAGCGTTGCATAGGGGTGGGTTAGGATCGATCTGGAAAATCAATCCTACGACTGTAAGCCTTTACCATCAATCTATTGGCCTTACCGCAAACCTTTTACAATTGGAAATGACCAGTTGACAAGCTTTTGTTTTATTTTGTTTTTTTTTTTAATCTTTGATTATCCCCTTTACTTTAAAGGCAAAAATGAAAGAGAAAGAGAATAACTTTTTATTTATTTATTTATGTATTTAACAAATTTATGACCTTTTGAAAAAAAAAAACAATTTTATTATTTATTTCCTATGGACCCGAAAACTTAGCAGCTGCGGCCTCAATAAAATGTGAGCATACTCCCCTAGCCAACCCTCCCGACACCTTCATTGCCTTCTACCCTCACTCTCTCTAGCTTTCTCTCCCTAGCGCTTGTTTTCTCGGAAAGTTGCGAGAGAAAATGATGAAGCCCTCCATGCTCAGATCCCTACACTCAGCCGTGGCTCGGGGCTCCTCTTGCCTCGCGCGCCGTGGCTACGCCACCGAGCCAGTCCCCGAGCGCAAGGTGGCCATCCTCGGAGCCGCCGGTGGGATCGGCCAGCCCCTATCTTTGCTGATGAAGCTCAACCCCCTCGTTTCGAGTCTCTCACTTTACGATATCGGCGGCACCCCCGGCGTCGCCGCCGATGTCAGCCACATCAACACCAGATCTGAGGTACGCCGGTCTACCCTTTTGCGGGGTTTTTGCAAAGATGCAAGCTTTACCGGATTTTGATGTTGTGGTGCAATCATTCATCTGTTTTTGTGCGTTGGAATTGCAGGTGGCTGGATACCAAGGTGAAGAGGAGCTTGGAAAAGCCTTGGAGGGATCAGATGTTGTTATAATCCCCGCCGGCGTGCCCAGAAAGCCCGGAATGACTCGTGATGATCTTTTCAACATTAACGCCGGCATTGTCAGATCACTTTGCACTGCTATTGCCAAGTATTGTCCCAACGTGAGTATCTGTTTGCTTGGGTTGCTTTCTCATTTGTTCTTCTGTTGTTGTCATTCAATTTTGCATTCTAGTTTCAATGTTGTTTTGCTTTGAATTTGATTGTGGAAAACATATATACTAGCTTGGGCCATGGAGGAAATGATAATTTCTGTATGGATGATCGGTTCATTTTGTATAAATGAATAAATGATGTAACAGGTTCATCTGTGTTATTTGAAGATATTGAATGATTTCATTTAATGCAGTTGGATACTTACGTGCCTAATTGTTAAACAGTGTCAGTCGGTCAATCCTATTTGACTAGTGTTTCATTTCACCTGCAATACATTTTCATAAGCTGCAGTTACTTTGAATATACTTCTAAAATTGGTTGTTTATAACATTCAAATCAAAATATTGCGGGGGATTCAATTGATTTTACATATCTACTAGATTTGCTGGCCAATAGTAATAATGAAATGACTGACATATTCAAAAAAATTTCCTCCATTTCATTCAAAAATATAGATGGAAAAATGATATTGAGATGCATTCAGAAGTTTAGGATTTGAGATTATTAAGTTGGAATTTAGGAAACCAAGTGGAGCATTTAATTAATCGAAATGAGGAAATGTGAACGTGCTCTGTTCTATATTATTTAATATTGATTTTCTTTTTTTTTTTTTAACTTGTGGAATCAGGCCCTCGTTAACATGATAAGCAATCCTGTGAACTCCACTGTTCCCATTGCTGCTGAGGTTTTCAAGAAGGAAGGGACATATGATGAAAGGAAGTTGTTTGGTGTTACCACCCTTGATGTTGTTAGGGCAAAAACTTTCTATGCTGGGAAGGCCAAAGTCCCAGTTGCTGGTATGTAAAGTTAGGAAACTTACAATTACTCTAATATATTGCTTGGTGTGTTAGAGTTGCTTTTTTTTGTGACATAAAGATGGAACAAATGGAGAAGAGGATTTGGGGTTGGATTTAAGTGTTAAGGTTTTGTGAAGAATGTCGAACTCATTTCAAGAAGAAAATTCTAAGTGTGTTCTTCTCAAGTGGGAGGGGGTTGGGTGGGGGAAGGTTGAGGTTTTTTGTTTAGTTATATGATTTCAAGGATGAATAATGACTCTAAATTTCTTTTGCTGACTATTGGATGAGAACAATTTGTTTCTAGTGGTATATGACATTTGATTGAGTTTGTCCATGTTTCTGCAGAGGTGAATGTACCTGTTGTAGGTGGTCATGCAGGCATTACTATTCTGCCACTATTTTCTCAAGTACCTTCTTGCTCTTTAACTCAACATTTTGCCCCCTAGCTTGATATGTACTTGCTAATATTTTAAACCATTTTGACACTTTTATAGGCTACACCTAAAGCCAATCTCGGTGATGATGACATTAAGGCTCTTACAAAGAGAACACAAGATGGAGGAACAGAAGTTGTGGAAGCTAAGGCTGGAAAGGGTTCTGCAACTTTGTCAATGGCGTAAGTCTCAGTTTCATTCTTCACAGGCTATTGCACGTAAACACAGACGGTATAGTTTATCTTGATGGATGCAAAGATAAAAATAAGCTAAGATAAAATTAGATTATTTAATGGAAATTGTTAATACTAATGGAACAATTATTGTTCAACGTTGAGTTTTGGAATTGTTGTGTGAAATCTGAGCATGCACTCTTATGTTTCTTGCAGTTATGCTGGAGCCATTTTTGCTGATGCTTGCCTCAAGGGCCTTAATGGGGTCCCAGATGTAGTTGAGTGCTCATTTGTGCAATCCAATGTCACTGAACTTCCTTTCTTTGCTTCCAAGGTCATTGAACTGTAGCACTTACTGTTTATTTTGTGTTTCTAATTTTACTGCTCCCATGCTTAAGGTTCATGCTATTGTTTGTCCATGCGCATGGGTCTGTTTTCCCACCTGTTTTTCCATGTTTATAGAAACAGTGACCCACGTTGTTCTGCTCTATTCTTGCTATTGATAAACATGCTGAAATGTTTGCAGGTGAGGCTTGGGAAGAATGGTGTGGAGGAAGTTCTGGGCTTGGGTCCTCTTTCAGATTATGAGAAACAAGGCCTTGAAAGCCTTAAGCCTGAGCTCAAATCATCTATTGAGAAGGGAATCAAATTTGCCAACCAGTAGTTGCACATGTCAAATACATGTTTGGCAGAATGCCGGATATTCCATTAAGAACCAAATCAAATTTTGCAATTTCAGAACCATTGTTGTAATGTTGCCGGCAGTGGTGGCGGCTTTGTTGTTTTATTTAGAATAGGTATACGCCACAATCTAATAATTAAATCTGTGAGAGCAGTTTGTTACTGACGGTATTGATTATAAAACCAGCTTAGGTTGGCCATTCCATTCATAATGGTCCTAAAGAGCATTCATGTATGATTTCATGTGATGCAATTGCAGGGTGTTATACCCTTTTTTCTCAAATTTTTGTGCTTTAATTTTTCTCAAACTATTCTTATGAAGCATGGTTTTGGTAGCCTTTTCAGGCGTGAACAACTGAGTTGAGGTGAAATGGATAGGAAAGGGACTTCCATGAAAGTTGTTTTGTTCTATGGCTATAATTTCAATCTTTCAATCAGAGCCGGGGTTATGGGGGAATACCCTCAATCATATGTACGGCTCATACGGCTATGATAGTACCTGGCTGATATGTAACTCTCGGGGAAGTCTAAAGCCAATGTCATCTAATCAAACATATAGATGTCTAGAGATATTCTAAATGTCTGAGTATTCAGTTATGATGGGATGAGGATAGATACATGTGCTGTACAAAAATACGAAGATAAAGAAAATGAAATGAAGTACTGGGACGGTAAGGGAAAAATAATGCTACTTAATACTGCATTGACAATTGCACATGACAATTATAGTACACTAGTATTGGACAGTTATAGTATTAATACATGCAATCACGACAAACACGTCATTTTCTCTCTCTAAGCTCCATTCTTCTGTCACTTGTAAGAGTTAGTAATTTATCTCAAACCAAAATCTGCACATAAGATCACATATGGTTGCAACATATCTTATTTAGAGTAGTAAGAAACTCCTTGGGCATATATTTAATGAACAATATGTAAGGCAAGGTAGTTGCAGTTGCCAGTTGCCAGTTGCCAACACTATGGCTACTGTAAATCCATCCTCTGCAATTAAACATTGACTAGATGGAGTCAATAACACTAAGGTAGGCCATCTGCAGCAGCTCCATAAAATTTTCAGGAAGCTCGATGAGATCCGTTATCAATGGTTCGAACAATAAGAATGAAGCACCAACCATGCAAGATTTCTTCTTCCTTTACCTTCCTCTCAGTCAGATATGCAGCAATTCTAAGTCTGATCCTAACGTTAATTTCATTTCTCTTCTTTGCAACACTATGGCTCCTACAAGAACCATCCTTTTGGGCTGAGCAGGACGGATTTAAAGGGTGACCCTGCATCAAGCTGCTTTTGTTGGTTTTAGAGATGAAAAATGAGGATTGAGAAGTGAAGTACTGATATAAGAATTGCTATAGCGAAATGAAAAATGCAACAAATTGAAAGTCTGATAAGAACGTGAAAATCATATTGATAATTGATTTTGAATAGTACAATTTATAAAGCAAAAACTGAACTACCCACTAAAAGATAACTACCTATTAAACTTGAAAGGAAACTGCTCACTACATCATGGACCACACATCAGACCATGATCCTAAACATAGAAATAATCAACTCTTAAAATTTTGAAAAAATAATATTAAAATATTAAATTGCAGTTCCTAAGCACGTTTTCTAACACTCCTCCTTGCTTTAGGAGCTGCAAACACCGATTTTCTCCCTTAGATCTTCGAATTTGCTTACAGGCAATGGCTTTGTGAACATATCTGCCCACTGATCTTCTGACTTGCAGTAGACAAGTGCAATTTCGCCTTCTTTCTGAACTTCCCTTAAGAAGAAAAACTTGATCTTGAAATGCTTGGTCTTCCCATGAAAGACTGGATTGTGAGAAATGGCAATAGTTGCTTGATTATCAACATGAATTTTCTGTGTTGTTCCCCTGCTTTAGGTGTAAGTCACATAATATTTTCCTTAACCAAATTGCTTGATTAACTGCTGCTGCCGTAGCAGCTATAAATTCAGCTTCTGCTGTGGACCTGTGCTACAACATCCTACTTCTTAGAGCACCATCAGAAAATTCCAGAGCCAAGACTAAACAATAACCAGAGGTACTTTTCATATCATCCACAGAACCTCCCAATCACTGTCAGAATATCCCAACAGCTTAAAGTTTTGACTTTTCTTAAACTTCACACCAAAATCAATTGTTCCCTTGATGTATCTCACTACTCTTTTTTTGTTGTTTTTAAATGCATTTAAGTAGCACAATGCATAAAGCGAGATAAGAGACTTACAGAAAATAAAATGTCTGGTCTTGATGCGGTGAGGTACATTAGACAACCAATCAGACTTCGAAAGTGACCTTCTTCAACTTTGTCAGTCCCATCCTCTTTGCTCAAGCTCTCCTTTTGATTCATTGGAGTGGTCACTGCCTTGCAATCCTCCATATGAAATTTCTTGAGAATTTCCTTGGCATACTTCTTTTGACAAATGAAAACTTCATTTTCCAGCTGCCCAATCTCCATTCCCATAAAGTAAGTCATTAGTCCAAGGTCTGTCATTTCAAAAATCTGCATCATCTCTCTTTTGAATTTTTCAACAAGTTTGGCATTTCCACCTGTGATTAAGAGATCATCAACATAAAGAGAGACTATAAGCATATCATCTTCTTGGTGGTTTACATAAAGAGTAGCTTCCGACATGCTTTTTTTGAATCCTAGGCTTGATAGATGCTCATCTATCTTGCTGTACCATGCTCTAGGTGCTTGTTTCAAGCCGTATAGAGCCTTCTTGAGCAAGTAGACCTTTTCTTCTTCACCTTCTTCCACAAATCCTTCAGGCTGTTCAACATAGATCTCCTCCTGCAAAATACCATTCAAGAACGCAGATTTTACATCTAATTGAAACACTTTCCAACCCTTTTGAGCTGCAACTGCTAGCAAGAGTCTTATGGTGTCCATTCTGGCCACAGGTGCAAAGGTGTCAGAATAATCAACACCAAAAATCTGTGCATACCCTTTGACTACAAGTTTGGCCTTGTATTTGTTGATGGAGCCATCTGCATTTAACTTGGTTCTAAACACCCACTTTACTCCAATAACTTTTCTATCCTTCGGTTTGTCAACAAGCTCCCAAGTGTTGTTCTTTTTTATCATTGACAACTCCTCTTCCATTGCCTTCTTCCAATTCTGGTCTTGAACAGCTTCTTTGTATCCTGCAGGTTCACAAATAGCTACATTGCATCTTTGATAGATATTAGACAGCAATCTTGTTCCACGAATTGGTGGATCATCTTCCAATTCTTCTTGCCACTGTCCTACTCCTTGCTCTTTAGTTATTTGGATGGGAAGACTTGATTTTTGCTTACTCATGGATGCCTCCTGTGTTTGTGTCCAGTTCCACTTCTCATCTTCATTGAAGAACACATCCCTGCTGACAATTATTTTCCCTGTTTGAGGTTGATACACTTTGTAGGCTTTGGAGGAAGAACTGTAGCCGACAAAGATTCCTGGTTCTGACTTCTGGTCAAGTTTATCACGCTTGACCTGTGGAACATGAGAGAAACACATGCAACCGAACACTCTAAGAAAATTGAGTGAAGGTTTATAGCCATACCATGCCTCAAATGGAGTTTTGTCCTTCAATGCCTTCGTAGGCAATCTGTTTTGCAAGAAGACAGCAGTGCTTGCTGCCTCAGCCCAGAAATTCTTTGGCAACTCCTTTTCATGAAGCATGCATCGAGTCATTTCAATTATGTACCTGTTTCTCCGCTCACTTACTCCATTTTGCTGTGGAGTGTATGGAGCAGTGAGTTGGTGTTCAATGCCAGATTCTTCACAGAAAATGTTGAACTGCTCTGAAGTATACTCTTTTCCGTTGTCAGTCCTAATGCATTGAATGCTACAACCACTCTGGTTCTCCACCATTTTCTTGAACTTCCAGAACAAGCTAGCCACTTCTGATTTATGCTTCATGAAAAAAATCCAACACATTCTGCTGAAATCATCTATGAAAATAACATAGTAACGACTACCTGCAAGTGATTGAGTTCTTTGAGGACCAGCAACATCTGAGTGGATCAGTTGCAACTTATAAGAGGCTCTCCTAACTTGACTTGGGAAATGGATTTCTGTTTTGTTTGCCAAATTGACAGGCATTACAAATTGGTAAACGATCTGCAAAGGCTGATAAATCATTTGACAACTCTCTTTCTTCTTCATCAACAACATATTTGAGAGGTGAAAATGGCCTAGTCTCTTATGCCAAGTCCCAGTTACATTTTCCTCTGTGGAAACAGCAGCTTGCTCCTCCTTGATTTGGTTCAAATGAGAAACTCTTGCCTCTCATTTTTGCTTTGATGATTTCCTTTCCATTCGCATCTTGAATGAGGCAAAAATTATCTTCGAAAAGCACTTTGAATCCTTTTTCAATGAGCTGACCAACACTTAACAGATTTTGATCAATATCAGGTACAAAAAGAACATCCTGAGATTGACTTTGTACCTGAATTTGTTGAGATGGCTATGGTTCCTTTTCCCTTCACTGGAATGTGGTCACCATTTCCTATCCTGACCTTTGTGAATGTTCGTGGGTTTTAACTCCTTGAAAAGACTTTCGATCATGAGTCATGTGGTTTGTACACCCACTATCAATCAGCCAGCTTCACTAGATTTACTACTGGAGAAGCAAGTGGCTACAAATAATTGATCTTCCTCTTCTTCGTCAGCAATTTGAGCATCTGCCTCCTGCACTTGATTTTTATTTTTGCATATCATTGCCTCATGCCCAAACTGATTGCATTTGGAGCATTTTGCATCTGGTCTCCTCCAACATTTGAAAGGAGGGTGACCTTTCTTCCCACAATGATGGCAAGGAGGGTATTTCCCCTTGAAATTTCCACTGCTACTACTGGAAGCAAAAAAACCAGAATTCCCCTCTTGAACTTTCTTATTTTCACCAGCTTCATGATGTTTTACAGGTAGAGCTCCTTCGATGACACCTTCCTGCCTCATGGCTCTTCTTTGCTCTTGTGCTTCTAGAGCATTCAACAATTCTGACAGAGTGATTTTTGACATATCCTTAGTATTCTCTAAGGATGTAATTGTAGCCTCAAATTTTTCAGGGACCGTTACAAGGATTTTTTCAACAATCCTTGACTCTGGAAGAGAGGAGCCGAGCAATCTGATTCTGGCTTGCAATATTGAGAAGCCTGCCAGAATACTCCTTGATAGATTCATCGTTCTTCATCTTCTGCATCTCAAAGTCACGCACCAGATTCAGCACCTGCATTCCTCGAATCCGTTCATCTCCTTCATATTCAGCCTTGAGATAATCCCATATCTCCTTTGCTGACTTCAGAGTCATGATACGAGTGAAGATGGTGGGTGAAACTACAGCGAACAAACAAGCTTTTGCCTTTGACTTCTTCGTCTTCTTCTCCCTTCAGCGTTTTGATTTGTGCCATGGTGGGATTAGCTGGAAGTGGCAGAATTTCATAGTCCTCCTCCACTGCTTCCCAAAGATCCAACGCCTCCAAGTACGTCTCCATACGTACCTCCCAAATAGGATAGTTTTCTTTTTCTCCGTCGAACACTGGCGGAGCAATTGACGTGAGATTTGCTTCAGTTTCCATGACGCGTCAAAGTCACACACAGATCCCTCAAGAAGAAGGCTTTTGATACCAATTTGTTGGTTTTAGAGATGAAAAATGAGGATTGAGAAGTGAAGTACTGATATGAGAATTGCCACAGCGGAATGAAAAATACAACAAATTGAAAGTCTGATAGGAACGTGAAAATCATATTGATAATTGATTCTGAATAGTATAATTTATAAAGCAAAAACTGAACTACCCACTAAAAGATAACTACCTATTAAACTTGAAAGGAAACTGCCTCACTACATCATGGACCACACATCAGACCATGATCCTAAATATAGAAATAACCAACTCCTAAAATTTGAAAAATAACATTAAAATATTAAACTACAGTTCCTAAGCACGTTTTCTAACAGCTTTGGACCAACTCACGAGAAGCTCAAGCTTGCAGCCTTCTCTAAGACATGGCCAATTGGTGCAGACCCAGGTGGGATGGAGAGGCATGCTTCCACTTTCTACCATGCACTAGCAGCTAGAGGTCAGAAATCTATGTCTTGATTGTCTTCTCTTCACCCTCTGATAGGAAGCTTCATAGAGACATACATGAAGACAATCTTCACGTATACTTAGCTGCCAATGGTCATGGGTTGGTCAATATCTCTCTAGCATTTGAAACTTTCAGTAAAATTAATACAGTGGGGGCATTTGATTATGTGCATATGGTAAGGGTTTCATTACCATATTGGTCAGCAAAACCAGTTCCCAATGTGGCTGTAACTTGGCATGGAATTTGGTATGAGATTACGTATTCCAAACTGTTTCAAGAGCTTCTCACAAACAGAAAAGAGTTTTTGCGGATGCCAAGGCCTATTGATGAGATTAGATTCTTCTCAAAATATAAGCAACACGTATGTATAATCAATAGTGCTGGCAGGTTTTGGTCAATGTTTACCAACTTCCCCAAAGAAATGTCCACATTAAACTAAATGGTGTTGATGATACCAAACTTGTTTTGATGATCTAACCAAATCCAGTTCGAAACATACAATCCAAATGAGTTCACAACACAATATCTGCAAGTTAATTGGTTTCAAGAGACAGATGGGTTTAAATTAATGGGAGATCTTTATCCTGGCATTCTGTAAATTTAATATCATTGAACATTTTAAATTAATTCAAAATGAAATAAGACCTTCCTTGTATAGTGATAAAGTGATACATTCTGAGGTACGGTACTGAATCAAGATCACAAACTCTGACAGAGTCTTAGTCTGCATGTATACATAGGGAACTCTACCTTTTATCTGGCCTGTTTTAGGCACTTTGCTAAGCTTTTTCTGTTTAATGGAAAGGACAACCACATATTCGCATAAAAAGAGTTAATACGGAAACATATCAAACGTTTCAAATAAGATTATAAGTCTATCTGTACTAGCTAAGTGCATCTACATCAACAAGTATTTGAGACTTGTGATGTTGTATAACCTTCTGCCTTAAGAGAGGATTGTCACATTTGGTATGTGATCTGCTACAAAGCTTACCTCTCTGCAAAAGTGGTCCAAATTTTCTGTGGGAAGAGTCTGAAAGTGTGCTAACCACCTGTTGTCAGCAAATTGCAGAAAACAAGGTGTTTGAGAGACTTTCAACAATAAGCTTACAATATTCATGATATTGACAAGTGCCAAGTGGCATTCCTGCTCTCAAGGACCAAAACCCTGAAACATTAATTCTCCCCTGGTTGTTTTCTGATTACCTGTAATGAGTTCAGAGGCAAGACTTTTCCGTTGTTCTCAAACACGGGCAAAATGATTAATGGTGAACTTATGTGAATTACGCTAGAATGTGCGAGAAAAAGAGTATTATGAAAGGAAGGCAATGCTGTAAAAGTACTATTTTCATAGTTTCATTATCAAATTGTATTGATGGATAAATAGGTGGATGTGCACTATAGTATAAATTCTACAATTATGGATGAGAATATGCTACCGCTAGGATGTTGCAGTATGCAGTTAATAGTGCAGATAACCTTGCAGTCCTCGTTTATTGCTTTCTACATTTTATTCATGCAAGTAATAATTCTTGGAACATATAAACTAACTTGGCAAGTAGATGGTTGGCCTCATATAAACATGATATAACAATCACCGAGGCGTGCATTTTTTTTGGTGACAAGACCACTTTCAAAATAAGGAAGATTTAAAGGGAAGAGAAATTAAGATACGTTGAAGTCTCACTCATTACATAAGCAAAGCTTCCACATTACACTGACACTATCTATTCAGAACTGTAAGGTTTACAAGCCCGAAACCTGATTTGTAGAGATGGGAAAGAGAGAGCAGTGGAGTGAAAATGAGATGAAAAGTATCTGGAAAATGCATCATACCACTCCATCTTTCCATTTTCACTTCTGCTAGGCATAGCCTTACTGCATGTCAAAACGAGTTTCAACTTATTATGTAGATTCATGCCCCCAGAGGAGCAACACATTTGTTTTATTGATTTTGTTAGGACTGATCTCACAGTGAAATAGCTATGCCTCCTCCTGACATGTGACATGGCTGGCTAGTGATGTTGAGGATCTGGCCCTGCAGGTGAGAGTCTCTCCAACCTTCCACCCAGCATTGACCTTTTCTGGGGCCACTCACTATTTCGTACATTGTATATTAACTCACGTAAGCGAAGTTTACTGTCAATCATTTTGCCCATGGTTGAGAACTCAGGGACAAGTCTTGCCTCTGAACTCACTGCAAGCAATGGCAGAATAATTAGGAAGAGAACAAACTCACTTAACTTCATTGAAGTAGCCATGGTCTTGCAAGAGCACAGATGGCAAGAAAGGCAAGTAGCTCAAATGCTTATATATTACCACTGTGATGAGTGAAGTAGCTCAGAGTTCCACGCCTATATATACACATCCAAGGTTGGAGGAGATCCACAGGGAGGGGGAACTATAGGAGTTCCATTAATTACAGGAGTCCAATATATTGGAAGGTCGTGTAAGTAGGTAACTATAATCCAAACCACCCTTGTCTTATCTCTCTTTTGGGTTCCTTTGACCTCTTTTTTCTTTTTTATATGAATAAGAGTATCCTACAAAGTTTGACCCATTTGAACTACCCTATAAGTTTAATCTCTTCAAACCAGAATTGATAATGGTATAACTCTTCTACTGATATGTGACTTTGAGGAATCAATCTGTACTTCTCAAGCTTAGGGACTGCATCAAGTTGGATTGGTTGCCATAAATCACAAACGTAGACTTTCAATATCCTCATTGGATTTTGCCAATTTGGCTTGTTCTTCTTCTTCCCCTGATTAATGGATGTCCAAGCGGACAAAATCTATTCATCTTGGATTGTCCTTTTCACGTTAAACCTTATATTACTGACAAGACTAAGAAAAGAAAAGCAGTTAAAAGACAAAGAAAAGCCCTTTTGGTCCACCCATGTATTTGTATCATATCAGAGAAGATAAAGCCATATGAAAGCTTTTGTATTCTTTCTCCACAACCACATGGCCACGCATGAAATGGCTTCAGCCAACTATTGTTTGGCTTAAATGCCGTCTTCGCATGATCATTTTGGCTCATTTCGCATGATCATTTCTTTAAACACACACAATCGAGCAATTTGTTGTGTGTAGCAGGTCGGTCCATAAAAATATGTATGCCTTTGGTTCCTAGCAACGTCCCTTGAGGGAGTTTTTTATGTGGACAATGGGATGCGGTCCAATGATAAAGCTGGAAATTGACCTCCCTAGTCTCGGGATGTCCCAAAACCAAGTCAGCTTTCAACAAAAGGACAATCCAGTTTTTATAGATTAATTCGTTAACTTCCTTCCTTTGGATCTTTGACTTTCTTGGAGTCTCCATTCCAACGGTTGTGCGACAATTAACTTGTTCTTTGTTCAAGCTTTTTGGCTAGGCTTGACAACCGGGGGAACGTAGATGCGGGTTTCTGTGCAACCCAACCTCGTTTCCCATTTCCCAAAATAGCGCACAACCTGTCTTAGGGTCTTAGGGATCAAAACCTAAAGGCCTCTACGAAAATATTAAAAATTAATATTTTATTCTTGCGTTCTATACTTATAAATATTTTAAATAAATTTATAGAAATAATTAATTACAATCTTAATCATTTATATTTTGATAAATAAATATAATTTTTTAATTTTTTTAATAAATTATTTACTTTAAAAAAATTAAATTCTTATATAAATATAAATAGCTCCTTTTTTTCACTTTTTTTAGGCCGGTTTTTTTTCCTCATCTTAACCTTCCTGTCCTGCACAGTTGCAACTTCGAAATTAACACCCTACTCGCCATTACCCACAGCATAGGTCTTAAAAATAAAAATTTAAATCCGATCCTATGAAAATCTTAAAAAACTTGCACTTTTCTTGCTCAGCTCCTTTATGAAAATTTTAGACATAGATTCATACGATTAACATAATTAATCACAATATTTAAAATTAACCATTGTCATATATATTTTAAATAAATGTTTAAAAGAGAAAATTTCATTATCTTTATCTAAAGTTTGACCAAGTAAATCAATATGTCATAAAAGCCAGGAACCTAAGTAACAAATGACAAAATTAACTTAAATGTTTTTTATTAACTTCTTCGTAGTGTGAGTTCATTTTAAAGAGTAAAATAAAAAATATTAACTGTCAACAAAAAAATTTAATAATTAAGATTGTGATAAAATATATTCATATATATAATAAATTATGAGATTATTAAAATTTATTTTATTAATTTTTTTTATTAATAATTAATACTTTTTACTTTATTTTTTAAAATAAATCTCTCACTTTAAAAGAATCAAATCCTTTCTCATAATATGGGTGCAGTGTGAGACGGGACAAATCAATTTTAAACTCACACTCAACTAGCTTTGCAAACATAAATAACTCTAATCTCCTACAAACTTTGTGGGGCGAGTAAAAAAAACCCATCTTATCTCAGGCGAGGTGAGAAAAAATTGCCAAATCTATTAAGCGTTGGGAGAGGAGCGTATTTCACTTCCACAATAATAGATGATAAAAAAAAAACATACATAATACATTTTATAAAATTAATTAAATGCCTCCTCTATGATAAATTTTTACGATAACAGATAATGTTATGTGAATAATATTTTAAGAAATAAAAAGAGATAATAAATATACACGGCTTGCATATGAATTTAAATAGAAAAAATTACTATAACACATAAATTTTAAAAAAATAAAGTATATATGTAAATTTGTATATATATACAGAATATTATTTATACTGTACTGTCCATATATAAATTACGAGTTAGAAGGAAAAGTACCAAGCAAGATCAATTTAGGTTTAATAAATTCTTGTTAGTAATCTTTTATTAGCATGCATTTAGTATGTGTATATTTGGTATGTGAGTGAAAATGACAAATAATTTTTTATTGATGAATTTATGTATAAATTTCATCAATAAAAATTTATCTCTTATTTTTATCTCATGTCAAACATAACAAAGTTGTAATATTTTCATTGTTAAACAATTTATCTCCCTCTTAAATTTTTAATCAATAAAAAAATTTCTTTTCTGACAAAGAGTAAAAGAAGAAAATACACTTAAGGTGTGGAATAACTTATTTTTTTATTTAAAATAGTTTATAATTAAAAATTTAATAAAAATATTTTTTCTAAAAATAAAAAATTACTTTACATACATTTATGCAAAGTTTTATAATAACCGGCCCACAAATGTGCGACTTATCTTTCCAATTCCAAAATGGTCTGAACTCTAAATTATATTCTCTGAAATTGATGTCCTGGCATTAGATTAAGTATATCTGATACATTTTTGTTTAAGAAATCTTATCTTTTGGTTCAACCTGTCAATCTCTCAAAGTGGTCATTCTGAAAGGCTGTGAAGTTCTCACACTTCAAAGATCAAGCTATTTAAAGAAGGAGACCATAAAGCTGAAAACAACAGTTGCCTTCCTTACAAACCCTATTAAGTTCCATGTGAAAAGGTTAAAAAATGGGGAAAAAAAAGTATGCTGATCTTCGGAAGAGTTAATGATATAACTAAAGTGGTCATAAAATTGGATATATATCCCCAGAGTGCCACCACTATAAACTGTATACTAATATAAGGCATTGATTAATTTACAATGTCAATCTCTTTTCTTTTTCTCCCAAACATAGTAGCAGTTGATAGCAGAAGCATATGCCTCTCAGGCCCCACGACGCACTCACTAATCCAAATTTATAGTGAGAGGAAAGGGCACAACTTAAAAGAAATCATTGTTAATGTTCCCTCTCATTTTAAAACAATTGTATTATTAGTGGATTTCAACTAAGAGAGAAAAGGAAATCAATGCCCTTCTTACACCAGGTACTTAGTCCAGATTCCAATTTTAGTAGCACATACATTTCTATAAACTACTCCTTTCATCAATATCTTATTTGGGATCTCTTGGCAGGTTGGGTGTAGCTAGTTCCTTAGTGAAATCAAAGAATCTTAATGTGATAGGTTCCACACTTCCACTGCCATTATTAATAGCAACAGCTAAGTGGAGAGAAGCCTCATTCTTACTTAAATGGCGTTTCGACCAACTTTGAAATGTGGAACTCTGCCCTGTTCTGAAAATTGCTCTAAGTGGAGCAGCACTAAATGGGATCCATAATCGTGTAAAACCAGTTAAAGATGCTTCCCAGATGCCATATCTAGGGCAATATATATCATAGGACAATTAAAATTTGCCAATTTGTAGCAAAGGTAGGTAAGCTTCTTTTCCTCTTCAAAATGTTTAAGAGACAAAACTCATTCATAATATGCTTACACTTAACAACTTGTACGAGTATTTTCATTGCTTCACACAAAAAACAAAGGAACAAGTTTCCGTTTGAAAATGCTGCTACAGAGAATCCAGGATCACTGAACATACCCTATTTGTGATCCTTCTCAGGACTCAGCTAAAAATGGTACGCAAATCAGTAACACAACATAAGGATATGTGTGTGGTGTTGTGGATCCTAACCCTCAAAGAAAGTGCATCTTGTTAGGTACAGCAGTAGCAACATTTTTTTCTCTTTCTCCTGTTTCTGCATGAAGCTGGGATTTTCAGGTTTTCACGTCTGAGATCAGTGATGGCGAGGATCTGGGCCATCAGGACTGAGTCGTGTGGGAAAATATTCTGTACCCAGCAATTGCTTCCTTCGCATGATTTCCTTCAACACTTGGTTGGCACTCTCCACAAAGGCATGGTTTTCGTTGCTGCTAGAGAATAATGGGGAAGGAAGAGGACGACCTCCATGGCAGATCATGAAAATTGATGTGAAGAGAAGGAGAAAACATAATATTCTCCAGCTTGCTATAGCCATTATATCGTACGTAGACTTCAAGCAGGGATAGTCGAATATATAGAGGCACAAAGGGTCGTCGTTATCTGCCGAGTGTCAACTGACGTGTAACAAATAATAGTCAAATCTGTGTGATTGGACATTCGTTCTATGCAATGGCCCAAAATAAATAAATAAATTCTCCTATGCTCATAGTGTCCATTAGGCAAAAAAAAAAAAAGAATAGAATGAAAATGAAAATTTTTTTAGATTTTAATCTTAAATATTTAAAAAATATTATATTTTATTTTATTTTTTTATCATACTAAACATATTTAAGTAAATGTATTTTTTTTATTTTATAAAAATAAATATAAGATAAATAAATATATAATGTTAAATTTGACATTATTTTTATATTTTTATCTAACATCTAATATTATAGAGTAAGAAAAATTACTTATTCTAAAAACATACAAATTTTTTTTTTGAAAGGGACATTCCCTTCTATGTAAGAGATAGTGCTTTCATTAACATTCCAAAGTCAATTACTAACATTAACTTTCTTTTGTAAGGTTTTTTTTTTTCTTTTCTCTTTGCTAATTTTTCTAATCAATGTATAATATTGATGGAAAGCATTCTTCTACTATGAAAGCAGGAAAAAGAGATTAAGAAAGGGGGGATAAAGTTTGAAAGTACAAGGAAAACAAGAAATTGGATTTCTCCCAATTCTGCATAGATATCCATTTCTCCCATTTTCTGCCGCCATCTCTTGGTTAGTTTCAATGGCAAAGTCTCACCTTAACTCCGCTCATTGAATCCCAAAGGCAGGGTGGTCCCATGCATGTGAAGAAAAGAATTATTCATTGTATTCCACCCATTCTATTAGTCCAGAAGTCTGCCATGTCAATGTTTTCTTGCTTACAAGGGGATAAACCTAGTCAGGGGCTGTCACCTCTTGCAATCCTTGATGTTATTGTTGACAGATGGTATGTCAGAGTCACTGAGTCAGTGTTAAGCTTCTCTTTGAAACTCCTAGTTCAGTGGAAAGGGATGGGTCATCACCATTCACTTTTCAAAAGGCTAATAGAGTCCCAAAATCTCTGCAAGTAAATATTGTTGTTTGGGCCTTGCATACCTTTTTCTGTATAATTCCACCCTCCACCCACCCCCTGCCCAAAATTAGGCCTCTGGGATCCACTGTTCAAGCTAATTTTGGAGCAAACTATGAGCAGATCAGTTATCCCTTTGTTTACTACCCTACTCCAGATATTGATAATTTGATACTACTAGTATGTTTAGAATAGTTTTTGAAATCTTAAAATTATAATTTAAATAAAAGTAACATGTTATAATTTAGAGATTTTTAAAAGTCAAAATAAATGTTATATATTTAGATGAGGGGTTAAGAAAGTGAACTGAGGGAAGGAAAAATATATTGCAGTCAGGTTTGAGGGGCTAATCTGAGTCACAAAGGGAAAGCATGATTGCAAGCATGGCTGCTGAAAGATCAATAAACTCCAAAATATATGCTTTCAATTATTAGTTCCAATTTTCTTGCTTTATTACAGACAAGTACGTTCTTAGTCAATGTATTCTGCTCTCAGCCACGTACCGAAACAGATAGGCCTGCAATTGATCAGTTGATATAACTTAAAAGTCCTATCAAAGAAGGTCTTGTCTTTCTCCACACCAAGTATTGGGTCTTGTTTTGGAACAAGGTCGGGGCTGTTTTAGAACAAGGTCAGGACATGATGCAAGGAGGGGATTATCTTTCTCCGCGCAATGAATTATTGATCTGGCATTAACTGGTCCCGAACCCACATTCCCTTTGGCATGAATTATTGATCCTACATTCAGTCCTGAATCTGCTCTGTTAATTAAAGTAGGCTAAAGACTTGACAGTTAAGATAGATTAAAAAGAAAAAAGATTTTAAAAAAATGAAAAAATAAAAAAGAATAAAAAAATTTTAATAAATTTTTTTATTTAAATGCTTTAAATATTACAAAAAAATTTAAATTAAAAAATTTTAAAATATTTACAGAAATTAATTTAAAAAAGTTTTGAAAGATTATAAAATCTTTATTTTTTTCTCCTATTTAATAAAATTTTTAAATAATGAAGAAACTCATAATAAATTTCTTCTTCTTTTTATTTTTTTAAATTTTCAATTCAAATATAAAATAAATGATTTTAAATTAGAGTCGTAAATTGCAGTTGTATTATTATTATTATAATTTTAAGCATTATGACTATGGTAATATAAATTGTGGCGGCTGTAGTTGTAAAATTTTTTAAGTTTACACAAAATATAAAAAAAATCATATAATTATTGTAATTCTCCAAAAATATTTATTTATAACTTTTTACTCCTTCAATAAGATTTTGCACCATCTCAATGATTGATTTAAATTGGATCTATGATAAATATAACATAATTATTGTAATAATAATTAAAAATAGGCCATCTAAAGTTCATTGAGATGGTAATATGATATATTAACATGATCTATGATAATATGATATATTATATGAGATTTTATAACAAATTGTTTAAATATATTATTTTATTAATTTAGCAAAGACAGATTATGCCATCACAATATAATAACAGTATTAATAATATATTATTTTTAAGAAGAGGGTCATACCATTATTATTTTTAGTTCGATAATATTAAATTTATGAAGTAATTTAAAATAGAGTAAATCTTGTGAGATACTCATGGTTCACACCAAAAAATCACAATATAATAACAGTATTTTAACATATTTTTACTATGTTTGACTTACTAATATAAAATTGTCAGCATAAATATATATTCCTTTATCAAAGCATATCAATTTGAAATCAAAATCTTTCTTTCAATCTTGTCATGAAGACTAATTGCTCAAAATTATGCTTTAACTTTAAATTAAAAATTCAATAAATCATGAATTGTTAATTGCTAAAAAATTATTAAATTAAATATAATTAGCTAAACCTTAGATATACAAATTATAAGAGTTTAATTTTGATTCATTTACAATTTAAAATTTGTTTATACTATTATTCAATCATATATGAATATAATATTAAAAGAATTTGATTATGATAATAATGACTGAAAAAGTCAAATTCTTTTATTATTTGAATGATATAAATTTGTTGCAATAATTTTTAACATTATGAACTCATTTATTATAAAAAATATTCATTGTAAAATAATAAAAAAATATATATTCTCATATCATCTCAAAAGAAAAAAGAAAATCATAACATATGTGAAATGTTATCCGATAATTACAGGATGATACGATTGCAAACAAGTTGGTTAACAATATAATAACAACTTTTTTTAACTTTTATCCATGCATACTTGTAGAGGTAGAAGATTTACTTTTTCGTACTTACGATTTATGAGAAAATAAGAAAATGAGTAATACTAATGAATAGAGAGATAGGTGGTTCATGGTTGCTAGTAAATTTTAGAATAAATTTTTAATTTAATTTTTTAAAAATTATGTCGATATTAATTTAGTCTTTTAAAAAATATTGACATTAATTTAGTTTTTAAATTATATAAAATGATATCAAAATTATTTTTTTATGTATAAATAAATATTAAATTAATATAATTTATATGATTAAGTTATTAAATTTTTGTTAATTTTGTATAATTAAAAAATTAAATTAATGATATTTTTAATAATTAAAGAACTAAATTAATAATATTTTTAATAATTAAAGAATTAAGTTGTTATTAATTTTATAAAAAATTAAAATAATATTATTTTTTATAATTTAAAAATTAAATTAATATTAAAATTTTTTAAAGGATTAAAGTGATACTGACACAATATTAAGTAAAAAAAAAAATTTTATGTCGACTGCCATCGTTTTTCTTTACGTGTGAGAAGATAAGCCATTAGTGATTGAAACCCCTACTGATAATTTTATACATCACCTGCGCTTTCCAACAAATGCGTAAGTGGTGACGCCAGAAAGAGTTTAGAAGGGAACAGACAGAATAGAGTTATATATAGACTTTATGAAAGTGAAGAAGCATGCTATGTTATACTGTTTAATTTAAATTATTGCACGCATTGTCCCGGTCGTAGAATACAAATTGCCAAGCCTAAGCACATGTAGGACAACAAATGGCAAAATAAAATGGCATATATACGTAGGACAAAACCATGAATTGCCACAGAAAATTGTCCCCTTCCTTTTACTTGGTTTTTTTTATGCTTTCCCTCGCTGGCCAAAAATTATAAAACTATATATCTGAGCATGGCTTCCATTAGCATTGTATCTGAGCCACACACTTTTGTAAGTACTAAAAGGAAAGCAATAAGAATTGATGGTAAAATGATGTATTTAAAAATTTTGAGTTTTTTTTTTTATTTGTACAATAAGAATCTTTTTGAATCATGGGAATTCTAAAATTTGAATTCAAGTAGTCGACATACGGAGCACACGTCCTCAAGTTAATTTTAAGTTTGTTTGAGGGTTATAAAATATATTCACTTTCAAAGTATCATTATAAGAATATTGTGAAAAATTATTGAGTTTCACTTTCGTAAATATTAAAATAATTATATACTATCAAATCATGACTTTCAATACACACAATTGGAATTTTTTTTTACCGTCAAAACCACAAATATAATACTTTTATAGTTAACGCGTTAGAAGCATTATCTTTAAGCGCAAATGCGCTTTTTATCTCTTAAGGTATGTTGAAGGAGGGGGAAAGGAAAAGATTTAGATTATGTTTGTGAATTTGCAAGTTGGTTTGGGAATGATAAGAAAAGAAAATAAAATAAAATAAAAGAAAAGAGAACAAAAGAGAATGAAAAGTTAATTAATAAGTTCTCATCCTCTTATTTAGATATTTTAAATATTCTAAAATCTTTAAACTTAAAAAAACTTTAAAATGTTCACAAAAATTAATAACGAAAGGTTTTAGAGAGTTATTTTAAAATTCTTATTTCTTTATTTTTCTTTTGTAAAACTTTTAAATAAATGAGAGGCTTATAATAAATCTTTTTTTTTTCATTTTCCTTTTAAAATCCCTCGTTCAAACATAGCCTCAAAGAAAATAAAAGAGAAGAGAAGATAGGAAATGAGAAGTTAAGTAATAAGTTTCTTCTCCTTTGTTTGAATGTTTAAAACCTTTAAATTTAAAAAATTTTAAAATATTCATAAAAATTAATAAGGGATTATTTTAAAGAATTATTTATAAATTTTAATTTTTTTCTTTTTTTTTTTTATAAAACTTCCAAATAAGATGTAAACTTATGATAAACTTATCGTTTTACTCATTTTTCCTCTCAAATTCCTCATCCAAACATAACCCTAAACGATCGTGTTGATGCCATCTTCAAGTCACGTTTCCATCTCAAAACATTCCTAACTATTGATGCTTCTATACGTAACAATTTACTGAGAGCTTTCTGTATCAATAATTTGCCAATGATGACCCGTTCCAAATTTCCACTGCAGCATATTTTGCAGCATCCACTACCAGATAACATAGGAAAATGTTACATGTGTAGAAATTATTACTAAGAAATAGCATTTTTTTAGGACAAATGTAAATGAAAATTTCACACTTCAGATTCTCTTGTTAATTTAGAAAGTTATCGAAGTCTTAAAGTAACAATTACAGTGATATTAAATGCTACTCACATTGTTACTATGATCATCAATCAAAATTTTAATTAAAAGAGAAGAAACTTGCTCGAACTCCTCGTGTGATTGTATTAAAACAATATACAGATAATTAAAAAGAGAAGGCCCTTACAATGATATACTCATAGAACATGGAGAACTCAATTAGAAGCCCATGTTCATTTCCTGTGGCAATCTGAAGGATTAAAAAGAAAATTTTTTGGGATCATACCATAGAAGTAGGTGATTACTGATTAGTTTGGCAGCCTCAATCAGACAACTAAAATTAAATTCAGCAGCCAAAATCCCTGTCAATTAATTTCAAGTTGTTGCTATTTCAAACATACTTTCTACTAGATAGGTCTATATTGATTACCATTACATTATTCTTGTAGTAATGGACTTGAATATGACGATATATACTATTCTTCAAAATGAGAATTAAGTCATTTTTGGTACATCTTATGGAAAGATTAAAGAAGGCTTAATAGTATAGAGTAAGTTATATACTATATAAATTTTTATACTATCCAATATTTAGTGTGCTATGCATGAATGTATAATTCAATTCATAACACATGAAATAAACTGATAATCTATTACTAGGACTTAATAACAGATAAATGGACCTCTCTATTTGAGTTGTTAATCGATTACTCAATGTGATAATCGATTAGTGGTCTTCTAAAACTCGTAAAAGCTTAGGATAAATGTGAAAATTAAAAGCAAGTGTTGACCTTCTATAAAGTTTGATAATCAATTATTAAGTACAGATAATTGATTATTAGACTTGCAGAAAACAAAAATTTAAATTTTTAAATCTGAAAATCAATTACTAAGGTTGGTAATAGATTATTAGCATCCTATCAGATTTTATTAGGCCACCTAATACTTGCTTAACTTATCTTATAATCATTAGATAAAAATAAATAAATTAAGTAATTTTATCCTATCGAATGACTTATATTCTCAGATTTTATATTATATACCAATTACCAAAGAGGGCATTAGGGAAAAAGTTATGAAACTAGTGCAAAACCAGCTTGGAAGAGGAAAACAAAATGTAAAAAAGCAGTACCAAATATAAAGATAAGATTATGAAGAAAAAGAAACAAACACTCCCCACTTTTTTAATGTAGACATCCTTTATGTCCTCTCTGTCATCCTCTTCTTGTTGGGTCAGCTGCTCACTACAACGTGATTCCCTTGGTTTTTTTTTTTTTCCATGTTGCTGTGAGACTCGCTTTATATAAATATTTGACCATGGTGCCGACCTTAATTCGTGAAAGGTTTGGACTTTAGTTATTTTATATATTACACCCTAATTAAGAAGACAAGAAAGGCTTGTCGTGCTTGATGGGCCTATACTAACAAGGCCATTATATTACCTCCATTTTGGTCCTGCGAACCATTTTTATTTTCTAAAACAATTATATTTGATGATAAAAAAAATTATATTTATTTCTAGTATAGTGGTAAAAAAAATTTATGAAATATATTAAGTAATTTTTTGGCACTAATTTAAACAAAAGAAGTAATTTTAAAAAGTTGTAAATGCGGTGGTTAAAATTAAAAAATAATAATAATTTACATATCCAGTATAACACGTGCTAATGTTAGTGATGCAATATATATATACATAAGATTCTTATTCTTAGATACATTGAATGTATATATATATATATATATGAAAATATTTATACGTTCAATGTATCTAAGAATAAGAATCTTATGTATTCTTTTATTAGGTTTTACTCATAGTCATCAGCTAATGGGTAAATTGATTAAATTGGGGCAAACACATTCTCAATTACAACTTCTTTTTTTTTTTGTGTTTTTGACATAGAAGCTGCAATTGCATTTAAAGACAAGAGAAGGAAATAAGTATCGAACCTCGGACATCATCACACTTGGTTAATCTTAAAGACCGAGGTAATGCCGAGCTACCAGCTCATGTAACCACACTTATTTGGCTCGGATGGCGTCAATATTGGACCCTTCAAGTGCTACTTCAAATCAAGGCAAATAAACCATTATCCCAATCTCCACCCCATGAAAATCAAAGTGATAAAAAGAAATTGGTGGTGAAGGATTAATGGGTAGGTGTCTCATTGCCTTAACTCCATAAAATGTTCTTGAATCCCTGACTTAATTTTTTTTTTTTTATCAGCAAACTACATGGTAGTGAGGTTTATCAGTAAGCCACAGACATGGTCTGCGCACTGCTTTAGTGGGATAAGTGAGTTTTGATCCCATAATGAACACGATCAAAAATAATTCTCTTCAAGGTACAATGCTTTACATTTACATAACACTCACACCAGTGGACTATATGTGTATTACTATTTATTTTTCGATTTTCTTTGTCTTTACCGAAACTATAATAATAGCCCATATAGATAAGAAAAACTAGACTCGTACTCATAATTTGCAATAACCAAATAAAAAATGATATCAAGATAAGTATTTGCAAACTGACAGAAATCTAAATTAATTGGTGCACATTGCACAATGTGAAGGTCACCAACTCCCTACTTATATATCCTTATTCCCTAACTCATTAAAGTAATATATATACATAAAGTTGGAACAAAATTTTCTATGATGGTTTAATAATGTCAAAGCATGTAAACAATATTATTTGCAACATTAATATAGGTATAGAAAAATAAATTTTTGTCAACAAAGTATATATGGGATCTATATATAAAATTCATTGCAAACCCCATATATTATATACCATAAATGTGTCCATCACAGACACTATCCCCTGGTAGAGGATAAACATTTAAAAGTGTAATATATTTTATACTAAGAAAGTTTATGGCTATCCCATTTTAAGGTCAAAAGTTTCAATGAGGATTTATAGTGATAGTTACAATTTATAGTGATAGTTACAAATTGCTTATCAAGAGATTTCAATAGGATTCGAATCTAAAACTCTTAATTGATAATTGTGTAAAAGGATTAGTTAGTTAGGTAACTTTGTTTAATTAGTAATTAAATAATAGTTAATTAGTAGTATAAATAAAGTTAAATAGACTGATAAATTAGATATGTGATTTGTAAAAGATAGATCCTAGTTGATCTTTGAAGTTTTTCTCTAACTTGAATAAAGAAGTAAAGAAATTATCTCCCTAACTCAAAGAAAAGAAGTTTGTATCATATAGTTTCATCTTAACAATTGAGTCAACCTTATTTACATTTAAAAGTGCAATATAGATAATGAGAATATAGATATTCTTCGACCGACAGTCAAATGATAAGGATTAATATTTCATTAATATGCAAAATTAGTTATTAGGATAAACTTTGAAAAAGACATCTTAAATTTTAGGATTAGTGCCTTCGAACATCTTAATTACCTGGATTCCAATAGAGCTAACCAGTCAAATGCAAATTACTTGAATAAAGAACCTCTATTATGCTTCACTTTTTATTCTTCAAACTCCAAGTAAGAGTGCAAATTATTGTGCATTACCTAGCCACTATTTTTAGTGCCAAAAAAAATAATTAGTTTTAGTACAAAAGAAAAAAAAAAGTTCAATGCAAGTGCCATACTGATTTCTAAATGTCAATTATATTAATTAATCTTATTTGACAACGACCACTAGGGATATTGTGATGTTTAGATCAACAATTTATTATGATATAATTTGATGGTCAAAAGATTGAGTAATTCTTAAATATTTCTCAATTTTTTTTCAAAATTAATTAATTTTAACCATTTATATTTAACTGCACGACTACGTGTTAATTGTAATCCGTATGATCTGAATTATGAATACATTATACTAAGAGCATATTAGAATTTTCACAAAAGATCATCAATTTTGATACACGTGCTTTTGTTCAGCATGACATATATACGGGAGTAACGATCTTGTCACCAACGTAATTCTAAGTCATCAATATCACTTTATTTTACAATGAGAAATACTATATCCTTTTAAAATATTTTTTTAATAATTTTCTTAATATTTAATAAAAAATATTAAATAAACAAATAAAAACATTTAATATCTTAAAATTTTAATTAAAATGTATTTATTAAATTTCTTTATTTAATAATTAGAATAATTATTAAGAGAATATTTTAGAAGAATATATAATTATTCTTTTACTGTATTCTTATGCCGAGTTATATATACATATAAGCTTAAGCTTGTTACAAGTTATGTTATGCACGCTATATGTCTTCCATTGAAAAGGGTTAAAATGAAAACTAGAGATCTTGACACTGAAATTGAGATACCAAGGCTTCATTTGGGACCAAAGTAGAGAGTTGATGACTTGATGAAGAAGCAGTACGAGGTAAGTCTTAAGAAATTCAAATCCCATGTCTTTTTTTTTTTTCTTATTTTTATACCTTCAATTAAGTGTTGATAAATTAATAAAAAATATTTTAATTTAAAATTAAAAAAAACAGAAAATTTAAATCCAGTGAGAAGATGGTGCCATAATAACGTGGGTCGGTGGAGTATATGCATGAGTGCCCGACTCTTTTTCTTTAACCTTTTGGGTTTTTAGCAATTGGAGTACAGTTCGCCTAGCTTTGGGGCACATTTTCAAAAGAGCACTTATTCTAATGGCTGTCGCAAGGGTCAATTTTTATTTTTTTAAAAAAAATTATGAAGTATTTTTATATTAACATTCATTTCAATTCAAATTAAGTCTCCTTTTTTTAAAGTGATTTTAAGTGCTCACTTTTAATATTGATTTGATACATTTAAAAAAATTAATTTTCTATGTATTAACTTAAAATTTGACAAATTTGAATAATTAATGCAGGTAGCAAACCCCTTAACTATTATACTAACTCTTTATAGTATATTTAGATAAAAGAATATGGAAAAAAAGTAATAAGAAACTTTTTATTATAAAGAAACATTTATTTTATCTTAAATTTTTTTAAAAATGAAAAAATAAAATGAGAAATTATTGTGTAACTCTCTAATATTCCATCTTATTCATTTTTATAAATATTTCATAATTCTTTCAATTTCAAAATTAAAAAAAAAATTTGCTCCTCTTTCTCTTATTCTTTTATCCAAACATATCCTTAAGTTTTGAAAGCAATCATACAATTTTTTTTTTTTATATGTAATCAAGTTCAATGATAAAATTAATGTTGATCCAGGTTCAATGCTGCCAAAGAATGAGCAGCCTTGTTCCGTCTCTAAGAGTATAAATTAACTCCACGTTCCAGCTCCAATTCAGCATCTTCTTGATCTGCATTATCAAGTTTCTAGTGTCAACCTTGCCCATTTCTTCCCCTTCCATAGTAGGAATTAGGGGTTAAGTCAACGTGCGTTTGGATTAAAATTTATAAATTTAATTTTAGATAAACTTAATTTTGTAAACTTAATTTTAAATAAAAATAAGTTTGAATAAAATAATTTATATTTAAAAAAAAATCACATATAACTCAAACACAAGAAATAATTATTTTAAACCAAACAAATTTTTAAAATTAAAATTACATTTAAAAAATTATACAAAAATCAAAACAAATAAGATAAAATATTAACAAAAGCTTGTTTAAACTTCTTTTTTTTGGTCTTATGCTTGTTTAAGCTTTCAAAAATCTATTTGAATGAAACAAATATCCACCTAAATACGCCCTCAATCTCTCACTAAATACTCCTATAACTATATCTTTTATCATCGTATTTTGTTTTTGCTTGGGGTAGTAATATACATATATAAATATATGAATTATATATATATATATATATATATGAATTATTTTTTAAAATCTTTTAATTCATGTTTACCCTTTTTTCTTCCTCTTTTATATCTGTAGGTTAGGCCTACGTTCACAGACAAGGCTACGGAATTCCTCCCCACACCAAAGTCATGGACCTCTTTCGTAAAAAGAGAAATACACAACGTGCAGTGTCTCATCAAAACTTTCGACATAATTCAACATGAAATTTAATAACTCCACACATTTGTTGTCAGTTCCTTTACTCCTTGAATATTATTCATATGGCATCATACCAAAACAAAATAAAGGATGGATCTAAATGAAACTTGAGGCACTAACAATTTAAAGAATCCAGACCAAGAGGGCATAAATAGTCCCGGGGCCCAAGAAAATACGCCTAATTGTGACACAAGCAGGCACTGGAATACACAAAGATCAAGAAGGCACATGGCTAAAAAGATGCTTCATAAATCAAGAGTACATGATGTATGAGTATGATATATACATTAAGTAAACCTATTAACTACTCAGGCAGTAGGGGCAATCTGTCCATGCTATAAGGTGAGTCATTGGTACCACCATTGGAAGAGGCAAAATCATCAAATACCCCATCAATCTCAGAGGTTTCACTAGTTTTTCCTTCTTGATCTGTCTTACAATGGGATGGAAGGATGCGCAGATGTACATCAGACTCTGTACTGATTCTCCTTGCTTCCAGTTGGTATTTGCGAACAACGTCCAGCTGAAGGGATAATATTTGAGACGACCTTGGGAGTAGGTCCACAGGTTCTCCATTTGGAATTACTATATGCTCTATAGCCATTCTTGCCTCCTGAAAGATGAAAAGGATATTGTGTCAAGTTACTGATTGTATTCTTTACTTCAAGGGCATCCTCATCACCATTTTAAGAACACATTTGATCATATCAAGCATTTTTCATAATAAAGGGACAAGTTTCAGCACTACATTTCACTGCCAAGTTTATTTTCCAACCTGAATTTATCCATTTTTTGCTCTATCATCGTAAGATACATTTCTTAAGAAGCGAAGCTTAATTATGATATCCGCTATATTTCTAGGTAAGATAAGACACCACAGCCTAAGGAGTGAAGCTAGAAAAAGGCAAGCAAAGATGATCACCATGGTAAGCCATAATACAAGGATCTTACGCTGGCTCCAGACAGTGAAAACTGTTTTTGTTTCTCAATCCTTTTCAACATGTCTAGAACTAAATTTAGTGCTTGAGCTAAGTATTTCTCACACAGCTTAATGATTTTGAGCATGAGTTTGTTCCCTCAAAAATAAACAAAAGTGAAAAGAAAAAGGAGGAAAGAACTAAATCAAAACTAGAATATTTTATATTACCTCCAAAGCATCACCCTTCTCTGACAATTTTATCTTATCCGTTGATACGAACTCCTTTAAACCATCTTCATGATCACTTACCAATGCTCGTATAGCTTTTGTTACTTGCTCCAATGAACTTGTCTAGAAAGCAAAAAAAGAGAATCTTACGCATAAATTTATGACAAAGTGTGCTGTTTAACTAACAAAGCAATTTTAGATAATTATTACCTTCGTTACATAAATGGGTATATCATGAGATTTAGCAGCAGCTTGGATCCGGGGATTCTTCTTAAGCTTGGATTGCAAGGCAAGTAAAGCATTTGCCTCACTGATATTATTAGTCAATTGAAGGGCCGCATCATTCATTTTCAACTGTTTAATCCCTTGCATAACAGTTGCCTCTAAAATCTAGAATTACTGATCATTCTTTAAGTTAAATAGCCATTTAAAAAATATAAAAAGAAAAGAGAGTTGATTTTTCATTGCTTAGCTTGAGCACAATTTTGTAAACTCAATATTGTCTAGGATTCGAGGAGTTACTTTTGAGTTACATGAAACTGTTTATCCAATTGTTGGTGCTTTTAAATAGATACTTACAAGTATAAGCACTAAAAACATTAAATAAGAGAAAGCAACTTAAACATGTTTGACACATTCAGTTCAACTTGGTCTTTCTTTTTTTCTTTTTTTGTTGGTTTTCCTCTCTCTCTCTCTCTCTCCCCCCCCCCCCCTCCTCTTCTTTCTTTTCTTTTTCTTTTTTCTTCTTCCATTTCTTATTTTATTCATTTCTTGTAGGACCCCCCCCCCCCGGGTTTCTTTCTCTTTTTATTTTTTCTTCTTACTTTTCTTGTTTGTTAATCTATTTCTATTAGAGGCAGGAAATTAGTCATGCAGCTAAGATATTACAGTTTCACACAAACTGACTCACAAATGTTAAAAACCAATTGAGCTTAATGGTGTCCTTAATGCAGGGGAAAAACAAATAAAACTAAATATAGAATGATAAATGTAATTGAAGGTAGAAATTGCTGTAGTACACTTGTCCTTTCTATAGCTCTTTCCTTCCCGACTACAAAAAATTCTAGTGCATTAGTAGAAAGCAGAAAATACATTCTTACAACTAAGTTCATTGGAAATTTATGGGGGGAGAGGGTTGAGGGGGAAGAGATGACAGGAAGGTAATTTTTAGGTGCAGAAATGAAAGCATTTCAGTCTTCATCTTTTGTGAGGCAAAACTGATCTCATTATCCGTTGCACCTCATGAGTCAATATCCTTGTCATTAAACTCCAAACTCAATTTTCTTTCTAGGGGCAAAAAACCAAACTAATATCATAATTGTAAATAGCATTAAGAGAATCAAGAAAAACAGCTGATGAGAAAGAAAAACAGCAGTTAACTTTGCAATTCTACCAATTTTTTCATACATTTGTCATAGCTGTTGGATAATGATGTCTTACCCCATAACAAAACAGGTGAAGTGGCAATCTGTGTTCCCAGGAATCCTTTACCATGTCAATAGGCAACTTCGAAGGTGATTCATTTTGGCAAGTTTGGTCATCAGCCCTCTCTGGAGCATCTTCATACATAATTTCACCATTTTTTTCAGGAGAACTGTAAATAGCAGGTCCCTTCTGTAAAATTTCTTCCTGTTCCTGAGACTTCATCTTGCGCACTTCTACATTTGGAAAACGACCTTCACCAACAAGCCAAAGAGCACGCAGTTATAAATCAATCCACCGTAACAACTTATTTCACCAGGGAGGGAAGTTACCAGAAAGAATAGCATCCACAGTTGCTTCAAGGCTACGGTGAATACGCAACTCTGTCTTTGAAATTATCTCCACTCCACTACTAAATGTTGATGGGCCTTTCCTCTCAAGTACTGTCTTCTGAACGCCCCTCCGGCTAGCCTCTTCATCTCCTAGTGTCACGCTCTAGAAAATAATAGTAGAACTGATGTAACCAAAAAGAATAAACATATGTGCTCATAATTTTTATATCATAGAGTCAGAAAGAGAATGACAAAATGGGAGGACTCTAGAAAAGTGGATTGGATATGCTGCCACTACCTCAGTATTAAGAATCTTATCAATAATTCAGGATTTTGCTCAACAAAGAACAAAGAAGCAGCTTATGGTGATTGTAGATGAATGATCATCAGAACATGAAAAAAAAAAAGCATAAAGTTATGATTTTGGGTCATGCTACAGTACACCTTATGTACTAGTGCAAAAGTTAAGTAATTATTGGAGAAATTACAGATTCAATAGTTAATTTCAATCTTTTCTGTAATATTCATTCAGTAAAATTTTATGATCATATTTACTGACAAGTTATATATGTATTAAGTATTAACACATTTCTTCAGAAAATAGCAACTTCACCAATTGGATTGTAACTTTTCCAAAATAATGTAATTCTGCGCCAGTATGTCAAGCATACAGTAGAAAAACTCACAGTTATTAAATTGTCTGCACTGGAAAGAATTCCATTTCACTTTGACTCTTTTCAATGGTGGTGGATAGCTAACATATTTATTTAGTTGTTTTGAACCCAAAAAAAAAAAGCACTGTTCTTAACTGCTCCTCAAAGTTAGCATGTTATTCTTTCTAGCCAATATGGAAACCTCTCAAGGATTACTAAGTATTGGTCTATCCAAGTTCACTCAAGATAAACCAACACACTGGAAAAAAGTTTAGAAATAAAACTTAATTAAACCTTTAATGACATTGTCCTAAAATGAATGGCACTAATAGTATATAAGTATAAATCAGGCCAAGATATCACTGACATACATGACAAATATTCTGGTTTTGATTTACGACACCTATACACCAGGTATCCTTCCTCAGGTCCCCATTTCTACAACTTAAGCTTGACATACTTGTATTTGATGTCCTTTCTTCCCTCAATCACCTCCCACATGAGAAAGGGGAAGAGGGAGAGAAACCTCACCTTTTTTTCCCTTTACGAAATCCTATTTCTTTAACTGATATGACAAGGTGAATAATGTTATTTAATTGGATTTGACTTGAGAAGTACCATCCAGTTTTTATGACAATATAACTCAATTCAGTCAAGGACTTAATATTTAAGTAAAAGGAGGATTGAAAATTCAGAATCTAAAACATGAAAATTCATTTAGCCAATAAACTTTGGGTCAAATGGCACCTCCTCTTGTAAGAAAATAAGTATGAAATTGTGGATTTAATACCCACAAAGTACTGTCTTTTTTACTATAAAACTTGACTAACGTATTGCCCACTGTTCATCTGCTTTTCCCACATTCAAGCCATTAACTGAAAAAAAATTCAAGCTTTGTAGCATGTTATTCCTTGTCAACCACTGATACTCGTGCCTCTAGACATTAAGGCACATAACTGCTAGTAAACAGTAGTTTAGACAGAGGTTGTAACTGCAGACAACTCATATACCATAAGCAATCAAAAACCTGCCACTGGCCATGTCATTTTTCATCGTTGGTCCACTGGGGGCTACACGAACACAATTAAGGGTAGACTATCCCCTCCCGTGATTGCACTGAGCTGTTCCCAACAAAATTTGAAGTTAGGACCTCCAATATGGAACACTCAGTACTCAACCATTGGAGTGTCCCCTTAAAGACATGCCATGTCATTTAGATAGCATGAAAGTTCAAATTTTAAATCTAAATCAAATGTGATATAACACAAATCGACTTGCTTTTCACTTTAAATGTAGGTATACCTCACCTGTATTCCTCCAACAAGCATCTCTAATGAGGGATTCATTATCAGATTCTCAATTGTGACTCCATGAGCAGTGGCAACAAGCTGGATTCCACGTTGTGCAATTGTGCTAGCAGCCATAGCTTCAAGTTTTGTACCAATTTCATCAATTACGATTACTTGTGGCATGTGGTTTTCAACTGCCTCTATCAACACCTGAATATTACAATACAACAAACATAGGAATCCTTGACATATGTCAGAATACGATTATGAGAGGTGCCTTTTATAACCAAAAAAAGAACTCCTTTTGGGATGCATTAATGGAAATAAGAAGGAACAGTAATATGTAGGGACTAAGGAATGGAACGAAAAAGACTCCAAATAGAACGATCACTCTCATCCATTATTCTGCTGTCAGGTTGCTTCCCATAAACAGAATAGATTTTGATATTTAATTAATCGGTTTGGCCAACTTTCTTAGTGCATATATGGGTAACTGATGTAAACTTACTTTTGTGTGGAATATAATTTGGAATAATTAATTTGGAAATAATTACTTTTGAAAGAATGAGTTTTATAATTGGGAATGTCCACCTAAAAGTAATTTTTGGTAATTGGTTTAGAGATACCAAAATTACTTTTGGATAGAATTAACAAAATGTTACTTATGGTATAAATTATAATCACTTCTGGGACCCAGATCCAGGGGATGGCAGCAAAACATGACAACTTGGTCTCCAAAATTACTTTTGAATTTCAGATTGATTCTGGATCTTCAAAAGTAATTTTGGAATGGTATCCAAACAAGCTCTAAGACTAAAATTGAACTTCCAACTATTATTTTTGCTCAGACAAATAGTAACCTCAGTGTGCAAAATTGGCATTCCCAGATGAAAATATTATAATCTGAACCAATTAAAACCCCAACCACCAAATTAAAAAGTTGCATCTGAATTCAGGAAAAAATCATATATCACTTTGTAAGTAGAAAACAGGAGGATCTCGAAACATATTGATAGATTTTTATTTGAGACAACAATGAAATCTCATTGAGTCATTCTACAATATTTGAAGAACATGCATTGACAAATAGTAACCTCAGTGTGCAAAATTGGCATTCCCAGATGAAAATATTATAATCTGAACCAATTAAAACCCCAACCACCAAATTAAAAAGTTGCATCTGAATTCAGGAAAAAATCATATATCACTTTGTAATTAGAAAACAGGAGGATCTGGAAACATATTCATAGATTTTTATTTGAGACAACAATGAAATCTCATTGAGTCATTCTACAATATTTGAAGAACATGCATTGACAAAGGTCAGAATAAGCTCCAATCCCTCTCAGAAATATAGTGCCAACCTGAAGATGTCAATTATTCTCAGTCACCACTGATAGTACAGCTAAACTTTCCACATAAATAAAGAAGCGGGTTAAGCCCCTGCAATTGCAGCTATTACCTTGTGCTGCATGTCAGAGTTGGGGACTTGCATACGTCGAGCACTACCTATTCCAGTATGAGGTATATCACCATCACCACCAATCTCATTGGAGGTGTCAACAATCATCACACGCTTCTTGTAATCATTTGCCAGCATCCGAGCTATTTCCCTGAAAATATAGACTAAAATACACAATAAGCTCAATTTGAAGGAGAAAAAAGTACATAATAGAAAAAAAATAATTATAACTGTGTAGTACTCTAATTAAAATGAGCCAAGTATGCATCCTAACAGTTGTCTACTTTTATAATGTCTGTCAATATATAATTAAAGCATTACCAAAAAACAAACTCCTAAATATCTATTTTTGTCACCAAGAAAAGGAATGAAGCATGATAATTGTACACTTTAACGAGGTTACTATCCCACGCATGTCTAGCTTGAAATTTTTAGCATAAGACAAAGGAATAACTGACCTGATAATTGTAGTTTTTCCTACCCCAGGAGGTCCAATGAGCAACAAAGAAGCCCCATCTTGAACCAAATCTTGCAACAACTTAGCACTCCCTGAAATTGCCCTGCCAACTCGACAAGTTAGACCAATAATTGCACCCTTACGATTTCTGATAGCACTAATTCGATGTAACGTCCTGCTGATTCCTGCTCGATTATCAACAGCAAAGTCACCAACCTGCAAAGAGGTGGTTCTTGAGAATTGGCAGTTACAAATATGCCTTTCCACGATCAATTAAAAATAGGATTTTGTCGTCCTAGTCCAAGCCAAAAAAAATTATTTATCTTTCCACTTCCATGCATCTACGCAACAAAAGATTATTACCTTTTTTTTTCGGATACATTCAGACTTCAGAGTCATTCAACTTGAACTAAGGAACTCTACTCAAATTTTCTCACACTCCACTCACCCTAACCACCTGAAGTAAGACCCGGCGAGAAATACTAGAACATAAGAGAAAGTAATTGCCGAATGCCGATATATACTCTTGCATGGACACAGTATCAGGGCACGCTGACCGCATATGTGGGGTCCATACTCCAAAATAACTTGTGAGCGTGCCCACCATGGGTACTGTATACTCCTAAGTCCAAACACCTCACAACAACTCTTTTCTAACTGCACCACAAGACATCTCCGAAGAGACTAAGACACACCCTCTGACAACAAAACGGCATTGGTTTCTCTCCAATAAACAAAAGTTAATTAGCAGAAACATCAAATCAAACAGGTGTTGGGCATTTTTTTTTCCTATACCTGGGAGGTGGCATGCTCGATATCCTGAACCGCAATTTGGATAATCCGATATCACAAAATCACCAGAGGGAAATCTAGCAAGTGGCTTCCGACCCAAGTCCATAACCACTTCAATCAATTGATGCAGCTCGGAGTGGTCGCTAACTCGCCGCCGCATCTCCTCCGGCAACAGCGCCAGCAGGCGACCCAGCTCAACATCAAATTCATCCTCCGGCGAAGAACAAACCGGTGAACTCGAACAGGAACAGCCCAGAAAACTCGCTCGCAACCCGGAAACGGTTCGGGGCAGAACTCGAGGAAGAGAATGAATAGGCGAGGATTGAAGGGGTGGATAAGGATAGAAGGGTTTGGGTATCAAGTAGGGGAGCGATGGTTGGGGGCGAAGCAGAAGAGGAAACCCTAGCATCTGTTTTGGCGGGAACAGTAGCAGCTAAGCGATTTTGCAGTTTCGGAGAGAAAATTATTTTCTTCTCTTTTTCCTTGAGGAAGGAAAAAGATGTTTGGATTTGGGCAATGAATTGGAGTGAAATGAACGGAACTGAAATCAAATCATCTCGGAACTTTTTCCATTCCATTTCCACGGTTGCGTGTTTCTCATTTCTCTCGCTTTTGCCTTTTTCTTTCTGAAACTACTGGGCCACAGAGCAAAAAATCATCGTTAATGACAAAATGGTTGTATTTTGGCATATTCATAATTTGTTATTCAGAATAACTATACATGTGTTCTTTAGAGTTTGTTAAATATATAATATTTCTGTCCCAGATTTTCATTTTGTTCACAAGTATCAGTTGGTGACGAATATGAGAACTTTAACAGAAAATTCTTAAATCAAATGCGCATCCTGTATTAGTCAATATAGATATATCTTTAAAATAAGATGTCAAATTTCAACTAAAAAAAAATGTCAATATACTAAATATAAACATCCAAAATGGACTCATACATCAGCTATGACTACTACGTATATTTACATTTTTGGATTTTTGGGAAGAAGACTCACAAGTCAAAGCATGTTGAGTTTGGGACACGTTAACGTACCAAAGGTGAATTGAGAGGGATTTTTTTTTTTTTTACAATAAAATATATTTAGGTCGATTTTTATGTTAATTAAAATTAAATTTTTCTCCGAGCATTTTTAAAGGCACACCCTACGGCTTAGTATATTTAGTAAATTTAATGTCCTTAAATGTTGGATCAAAATTCAAACCCGAACAGTTAAAACACCCCTTTAAGTTGGAAACTTTATTTTGCTAAATTCTTGGTAAAATTAAATCAATTTGATTATAGACGCACTAGTCTCCTCAATTATTTGTAAGTACGTAATCACATAATGTCATTCTACAATTTAAATTTTGATAAAAATTTAAAATAAATTTCGCTTGATAATATGGTTTTAATCAAGTTAAGTAAACTTTTTCATGTTAAACCTAACAAAATTAGAGAATATTAATTTCCCACAACAAAATTTTCTAACATCTAAACCAAACTCTGTTAATGCACAATAACCAAGCTCTCTAAAAAGAAAACTTTGATCCAAAAGCAAAGGAAACCAAACAACATAGTTGTCTTTGTCGAGAAAGTGATCCATGAGAGGTTCATTGTCAAAAAGAAGTTGATTACTATGAACCCTTGGACAGATACTTTAAGAGCAAGGAGCAAGATATGTCATCGTATATGTGTGTGTACGTGAGAGGGAGGAAATGGGATATATTTTTCTCTTTTTTTGTTTGTATTTTGCGGGAAAGGGAAAGCTTGAAAGCAATGTATATATAGATCGAAGACTTGAGCAAAGCATGACTTCAAATATTCCTTCATTTTAAAGCACAGTGGGGTTAAGAATTTATCTCATTTTACAAGTATCATCAGAGAAGAAAAATTCAATGATACCCTGGTGTTGTGTATCTCTTGTGCAGTTAATAATTTATTTATAATATATAAATTCTAAAGCAGAATTCGGTATGTCAGCTTATTTAAACCCTGTGTTTTAGCCCCATAAACAAATTTTTAATATTCCTACTCTTTGATGTCTTTTCAGTTTTCTTTTAAACATCTCTCACTTTAATATTATCACACATCATTTAGTGTCTTTTCCACTTTCCTAGATGTTTGACAAGTTTAATAGCTTGGTTGAAGTGAGAATAACGTGAGTGATGGGTTACATTATAAGAATGCAATTAATTAGAATAATTTTGTATATTTCTAATTCATGTTTTTAATAATTTTCTTTTTTATTAAATGAAGTAAGTATTATATTTTTAAGATATTAAATGTTTTACTTTTTATTTAGAAAGATTATTATAAAAAAAATTTAGGAGAATATATTATTATTCAATTAATTAATGAGGTTAATATATCAATAATCAATGTCATTATGCTAGCATTAATTTTTTTTTATGAAATTAGACATTTAAATGAAGTTAATTCATAATTTAATAAAATTAAGAAAAGTGGAGTAAAGAATCTCAATCAAAGTAATCAAGTGTGTAAACTTCTTGAAATTATGGATCTAAGAACTCCCAAAACATATGTAGAATGTGGACTCCAGGTGAGGAGATGTGCCACTAGGTTGTAAATTGTAGACATAAAGGATGAAGGAAGGAAAAATTACTGAATATTTTGTTTAGAATGATGGCATAAAAATTTAATATTCTACAGCAAACTACTCCAAATTCATTATTATTACATCATCACAATGATTATAAGATGAATGTTTCCCAACGTTCACCATTGAATTGAGGGTTGACTCGAGTGCGTCCCCTAAAAATGACAAAAAATTATGTCACCTAATAAAATTACAACAATTTTAAATAAAGTTGCAAGCATTTTAAATAAAATTACAATATTTTAAAATAAAGTTACAACATAATTTTAAAGAGTTTTAAACAGTAATCATACTGTAACTTTATTCAAAATGCTTATAACTTTATTAAAATAACTTTACTGGGTGAAACATTCGAGTAAACCCTTGAATTGAAGGTATGCATTGAATATATTAAATTTATAAAATTTTACATTAATAATATATAATTTATTACTCTCTCTCAGTTTATATTGTAAAAAATAATAATTCTTTTTAAATAAATGAAGATATCTATTGCTTGATAATGTATTTATAATTGTTTAATTTTTTTTATATTTAGTGTGTTTTAAAAAAATAACACACACACGCACACATACAAATATATATATATATATGAGTTTCATTTTGATCTACTATCAGTGTAAAAAGTTTTATATTATCATTCAATCATGAGTTGTCAAATTATTAAAAAAACTTGACTAAGATAACAATTACCTAAAAAATTAAATATTTAGTAACATATATATATATATATATATATATATATATATATATGAGTTTCATTTTGATCTACTATCAATATAAAAAATTTTATATTATCATTCAATCATGAGTTGTCAAATTATTAAAAAAACTTGACTAAGATAATAATTACCTAAAAAATTAAATATTTAGTGACATATATATATATATATATATATAGAAAAAAAGATAAACGTACCAATAATGGCAGGAAGAAGGAGGAGGAGGAGATAGCAATTAGTGTCAGCGTCCCACAGAGAGCACATGACAAGGAAGGACCAAGCAGCTTTGATTTTTGGGGTATCACCCGCATGCCCTTTACGAACAAGTCCTTATACCATGTCCAAGAAAAGTCGCACATTTGCAAGCATGCAATGCTTTAGAAATCACCACCACATGTCTACACAAACCCACTAAGCACTCCAAATTGGATCCCAATTTGAATCTGAATTGGACCCCAATTTGCTTCACATACTTCCACTCTTGACGTTGATGCCTACCTAGCTCTTGTTTCCTTTCCAATAGCATCTCTACAACTTGATGTTGATCTCACTTATACTCTACTCACAATTGACGGTAATGTTCTTCAGTCTCAGACACATAACTTTCGTGGAGAGGATGATGAAATTATTAAAAATTTCACATGTTATCGCAATTTCTTTTTGTTCTTAATTTATTATCTCATTTGGGCTTTGTTTGGTACACTATATAATTAATATTATTTATATTTAAGTAAGATACTGGACAATAATTTATTCAATTAAAATAATTTTATTTAATTTTAACTGTATTAAACTATATAAGATATAATAATTTAATCCTTATATGTTATAAGGTTAAGATTAAATAAAATTATTTTAACCGAATATTATGCTATATAATATTTTGTCTAAATATTATATAAAAATAGATAATATTAATTATATTATACTATCTATTACTTATATAATATATCAAAAAAGACATGCTATTATCATAAAGTATTTTTTATCAAAATTTAAATACTTAATATTGCAAGTAAAGGTCAATCTACTAAGACTCCAGCTTATTTATCACTAAGCAACATCTTTGTGGGTATATTTTATTACAATTTACTTACATATTGAGCTATATATTCTTAAATTCTTCTCGCCCTACTTACTCTTTGAAAATTATTTAATGTACCTTAAAATTAGAGTATGCTTGTTGTTTAACATTAAAGTGTCTTTTCGGAAACATGATAGATTAATTTTTTCTCTGCCGGTATATGCAATTAATTATGCAAAAGTATAGCGTAACTTATGGAGGGATTGCATTAAATGCTCCATCAACTTCATGTTTCAACGAGTGAATGTCATGGTTTGGCCAGTATGCAACTGCAAGCAGTGGCCTACCATTGAGAAAAAAAATCTGCAAGAGAAAAGAATGGATTCATGATCATTATCATTACTATAGACGTGTAGATGAAAAAGATAACAAAGTAGACCCATTTTTGGACGATCATTGCTTTTATAAGGCTGCACTTGATGCTTTGAACTTGGCCTCTTGGAAAGGGGCATTGCATCCTTCGTGTGTTAATTAGATGTTACAAAACTTAGTTTTTATAGCATCAAAAAGATAAAAGAAAAAGAAGAATGAGAAGTATCGACATTAGAATAATATATATCCCTCTAATAATTTTGTAATACTTAATAAAAAAAACGTTTAATATTTGAATATTTTTTGTTTACAATAATTGTTGAAAAGAGCATGGAATTATTTGTAACAATAATAACTAATAATTAAAGAATGGCAAAAAAAAAAGAAGGAAAAAAGAAAAAGAAAAAAAAAGTGGAGTGCATGCTGCATGCTGTTGTCTGATCAGATGTGATTTCTGATTCCTAGTTATCTTCTTGGATCACGAGCTCGCAGGGTGTGTGTCTGTGATGTGAATGTGAAGAAGAAAGGACGATACGGTTACCCTGCGCGCTGCTCTCTACTTTTACTTTCTTCATCAATTCTCTGTTCCGCTGACCCCTATGAGAGTTACAACTTACAATCAATGATAAAACGCTCTCCCAAAAGGTGAGACTTAGAGACGTAGAAATAGTACATTACTTCAATGGACTTTAATGGCAGATTATGGCACTCTCATTTATCTATTTTTTTTTAATTTTTAAATCAAGAACATTTTTATAAATTTGATTTATTTAAACTTTAATTTAAATTAAAATAATAATGATATAATTATTTTTATAAAATATAATTTTTAATTTTTATATTTAAAAATATAACTCATTTTAATTATATTAATATTTTATGAATTTATATATTTATTTATTTATTTACGTTTTAATTTTACTATATTTAATTACAATTTTTTTATTTGTTGACTTTTTAGTGTTGAATTTTGATTTTTATTTTCAATTAAATAATATTTTTATAATTTTTAAATAATCACAAAGTAACTATAATTGATAACTCATTTTTATAGTAAAAAAATTAAAGAAAAGAGAAAAACTAACTAAACAAAACTACATTAAAAAAAATCAATTCTTAGAATAACTATAATTTCTTTGAATTTTCAATTTTTTTAACATGAATTCTTTTACAATTAATTATTTTAACGTAAATTCTTTTACAATTCTTTTTTGATCTACTAATTGATCCAAACAGATGCAGACTTTCCTCCCATTCCTTCATCCCGTCTCTCTCTCTCTCTCTCTCTCTCTCTCTCTCTCTCTCACTCGTCATATACATGCCTGCACAGAGGGAACAAACCAAATTTGAAAGCCATTTTTGAAATTAGAATACTCCATATGAAAATACATTTAATTAAACTCAGCTTTCATTTCTCTTTTTATTTTGCTTTGACATTACTGGCCACAATTGGCTTATCTTTTTACTTTTTTTTAAACTATTTTTATTTAACTAACTAATTTATAATTCTAAAATAATCATATAAAAAAATTTAAAAAATACAAATTGAAAAACACAACAATATCACTCAAGAAGCTAATATATATATATATATATATCAGGGCAATACACAGTAAGGAGTGATCCCCACAAATGAGAAGAATTTCTCTTACAACATAGAAATTGAGCTCAGATAGTAAACCCAGATCCAACTCTGCAGGTTCTCATTAATTAATGTTAAGAACAACTTGCTAATTAGGTCCAATCCTGCAGGGTCTCATAAATATATATAAAGATTTAATGATACATGTCCTACAATTAAATGTCGCTTTTGAAGTTTGGTCTATGCACTAGACAGATTTGAGTTTACAGCGATGCACGAAGCTTGGTGTCAGATATAAATGAGCTGGAAACCTGAAGAAAAGTAATTGCATGCCCTCAAGAAAACCAATATTCATTATTAATTGTAGTCAATCTCAAAAGGATATACACTCACCTCTCAAATTCAGTTTATTATATAAGGTTGTTTGATGAATTAATTTGAAGAAATAAAAAAAACGTATATATGAATTACTAGATAACATTATTTTAATTATTCTTGATTGATTGTAATTCAAACTCTTTTCAATTTAGATGTAAAATGAGATGTCGTCCATTGTTATAATGAGCTAGTTAAAGAGAAGGGTTATCAATTAGTAGGGGCTAAGTACTCTTGCAACATTGATATGGATGGCACTGTCACTGTGATTACTAGTTACTTACTCCATACAATGCAATATAATTAGGAATAAAATTTATTTTTAATTCTTAAAAATACGTCATTTATCAATTTAATTATTTAAAAATTAATTTTATCGATTTAATTTTTTAAATTTTAAATTTATAATAATTTGATCTTTTTGAGAGATTAAATAAATAAAATTAAAATAAATAAATAAAATTAAATTTATAAGTAACTTAAAATTTAAAGAATTAAATTAATAAAATTAATTTTTAAATAACGAAATTAATAAATAATACATTTTTTCAGAAATTAAAAAAAATATTTTACTCTATAATTAGCTCAGGTGGTGCAGTGATGGAGGACTTGAACAGGTATCACTTTTATTTTGTTTCCCAATACAGCAGTAGCACTAATTTAGCATCCCAACCTAATTTTGCTGCAACACCTAGCAAGTGCAGTACTATATATTACACTTTCATGAGACCCACCTTATAGAAGAGCAGGTATTGCATGTGCAAAAGAAAAGTCCTTTAATTATCAGATACATGTAAATGATGTAATGCATTAAAAGTCGACGGCACCCTAATGGTTTCCATTTTCGAGCATGAAGGCATTGCATGGACGAGAGGATTTGCACCTGCATCTAAATAAATATACACAAAGTGTAGTGAACATTATTTTAAATTATAATTATTATTATGTTTTGACTATAAAAATTATAAAAAAAATATGATTGATATAACTGTAATTATAATTGTAAAAACACTGTAATAATAATATTACGATTACTAATTACAATTTAAAATTACGAAAATGTTGAATGAATATCTAGTGCATTAATTGAAAAAGAAATAGTAGATGGCTGACAGTGCAAAACTCCGTACTTCACATTGATTTTCTTCTTGTTTTGGGATCATTGATTTATTGCATTGCTACACACAATCAAGCATACATGGCTTTCACTCCTTTTCTCTGTGCTTTATTTTCTTTTTTGGTACAAGGTACATATTGAGGTTGACAATATTAACTCGTTTCTCCAATTTGCTGTTTTCCACAATCCCAACTAATTCATGCATATAAAATTTTGTAAAGGTAAGGATCCATGGCTCGCATGTCTTCTATTTTTTTTTTCTCTCTTCTGGTGTCCTCTAGTTCTTCTTATTTTCTTCTTCCTTTTAAATTATAGAAGAAATATTCTCGTCAAGCAAATGGAAAACCCTTTCACTGCGAATCTTTTTGACAAACAAATTAAAACGTCCACCAATATTTTCTTTCTTTCCAAACACAAGTCATAAGTAAATTAATTAGTTAACTAAAGCTAGAAGTTCCAACTGCACACCAATCATTTCTGCTGGCATGGGCCTTCTCTCACGTGCCCTCGCAAACTTGGGTAATTCTGTGACTGTGATTGTGACTTTAGATTTGGAAACGATACTAGCTTATATATAGAAAGGTACTAGCTCATACATATATATAGAAATAAATTCACACAAGAAGTTACTGATCAGGTGCATTGCTTTGTTTTCTCCTAGTTGGAATATATATGATCAGTATTTTTTATGAGTAAACATTTAACAGTTATTATTGACTCTAACAATAAATGTTAAAAATTCATAAAATATAAATTAAAAAAAAAACATAAACACCTCGTAGATTTTCAATTCTTTTTTCTTTCTAAGCTAGAAGGTGAATGTTTTTTTGGCCACATGAGTAGTAATGTTCATATGCTGATAAATTAGGGCAATAACTGTGAAAAGCCAGGGTTAAATTTTTTTCTTTCTTATAGCAGTAGAACAGAGAATATAGCTATTGGCAATTGGGCTGCAGTTATTTCTCATCCCCTCCTGCTCTGTCTCACTTTGTATGCAAGTAAAGTACGAAAATGATGGATGGTGACTTAGTGGAGAGGGACAAGACAGAGCGCATACACACAAACACAAACGCACAGACACAAAAGGGCTTCTTCTACCTGTGTTCATGTCAGAGTGGATAACGAGGAGATGAGATGGGTTCTCTAAGTCTTCAAAATGAGAGTCTGAGCAACAAAGAAATGCAATTATCTTGCAAGTGTGACCCAGTTGTAGTCCTAGAGAACACCCTTGTTCGTTTACCCAAACAACAAAGAAATACAGACAAATATCTTTTCATTTCAGCGATGGCCTTTTCCACATTGTCAAAGGAATGAGGAAATTAATGTGTGAAAAGAAGAGAGATTTTAGGTAAAGAGCTTGTTACATTTGTTTAGGGGTACTTCAAAGATGGATTTTTTTTTTTTGTTCTCTCTCGCCACTTTATTTTTTTTCCTCATTTTAAAGTAACTGAGGGGAGTTTCACTAATTACATGGATATTCAGAATATTTTTATCTCTACGTTATAATAATCGAAAGTAGAAAGATATATATTTGTAAATTTATGGTATTAATAAATTATTATTGTCTCGTGTGCTAAACTATGCTGTTTATTTTATATTTCAAACTGATATCTAAATGCTTATTTGTTCTAATTTAGTCACTAGGTAATCCTATTTTTATATTGTTTTTTATTTAAAGAATGTATAGAGATGCATGTTAACCAAAAGAATATATATATGTAACATATCTGATTTTTTAAGGTAATTCTTTCTTAATTTTAGAAAAACCAGAGGCAGAGACACAGTAAACTCAAATGTAGCATGAGACTCGTAATTTTGTACATTTTTACCTTCCTTTTAAATATATGATGAGTGGGATGACAAATATCTCTTCTTATTCTTGTTTTACTTTAAAAAAATCTTCCTCTACTCCCCCCAAAATTATACACTTGAATTTTTCCAACTCGTGCTACAAAATCACAAATGCTTATAACCTAGAGGATTTCTCTTGCTAAAAAATAATTATTTAACTAATGACATGTATAACAGTACTAATTCGGCTACCACCTCTTTAGAAATAAATATTTTTTATATTATATAAAAATTATCTTAATCAGAATGCTTAGCATTGATTATGAGTGGTAAATAACCACGTTGTTCTAGTGGAAACGAGATTTTACGAAAATTTGCCAAAAAAATAAAATAACATCAAAGGTAAATTATTTGCACCAGCATCCTCGTGTATGATTAATTATTTTCATTTATTTTGTTAACCAAACCTAAAATTTCTATTCTATTTTTGCCCGTTGGCCCCCTTTTACTTAGGTTATCACGGTATCCAAATCGCTCATGTTTCTATTGATTCTTATTGTATGATAATGACATGTGAATTCATTAGTACGCTAACGAATTAATGATGACTCATGTTTCATTAATTGGGTTCAAATTTAATATTTGTCAATTCCTGAAAATAAAGCCAAACCGAATTTAATTACTACTGCATCTGGAAACCATTTATCTCACACATGAAGATGGAAGACAAGAAGAAAGTAAGAAATAACTTCTTTTTAGTATATATGTACTCATGCAATAGTTAATGAAATGTACTCACCAAGTTGTCCCCCTCAAAAAATGAAGATGCAAAATTTGGTTATATGCGTTCAAAAAGTTACCTTACAAACTTATTGATCCAGTGTAAAATTAAATTTGCACAAATTGTTAAATATTTGTTTATTACCCTGAGATTTTGTTTTTTTAATAATTTTAATCTAACTCAGCTTTTTATCCTAAGTGAAAATGGCACAATACATATATCTAATCATTTAGCATTGTGTCTCTGGCTTCCCAGAGTTGGGTAATAAATAATTTAGGATGGACATTATATTGTTACAACTTCTCAAATCATATATCAAAATTAATTAATTATCTCTAATTATAATGATTCAGCCCTGTATTCATCGTCACAAGCAGACATGCACAATTAGGTGGCAACTTTTGCTTCTGTTTCTACAATAGGCCAAGAACAACATTTAAAACAATTATCTTAGTTGTTTGAAATGCTAGAAAAGTCTATTTGCAATGGTGAAGATATGAATGACATATATGGCTTAGCTTTCAAAAGTGAATATCGGATATCTTTCAACACCATTTTTCTTTTCTAACAAAAGAGATCACTTTCATTCTCTTTAATAGGAAGCAGATTTATGTGTCACGATATACAAAAAAAATCCAAAAGCGTTCGGCTTTAATTTTGAAATTATATAATTTTTTTCTTAGGATCAGACATCGACTTGCATATAATGTAATGTACGAATATAGGGTGTTGTCCCAATCACGGTCGGTCTTGTGGGGTTTCAGACTTTGAATTGATTTGAAATATAGATATATATATATATATATATATATATGTATGTATGTATGTATTGAAAATTCATATGAGACTAAGAATATTCTAGTTGCCTTAGACAAATAGAAAAATAAATAATTAAGGTGACTTTGGCAATTTTCACCCAAAAAAGAAGAAAAAAAAATGAAGGTGACAATACATATAGACAAACCTCGGCATTGATTATGAACTAACGTACTGTATCATTATTCTAGTACATATATATAGCCTATCATATTTAAAATAATTTTTAACCTTGTAACTGTAAGAAGATGAACAATAATTGCACATATGAGTATTATTGATAGCATCATGAACCGAGTTTTCGAAAATAAAAAAACGGATCAATTAATGCTTACCACTCTAATAATTGCATTAGTTTATATGTAGCTTTGGAGGTTGATTTGCAATCAATGTCGTTTCTTAGCCTCATACTCTAGCTTACAAACAAAAATTGTATATATCTATATATCTTTTCCATCCAAATTGATTTCTAGAAATCAATTGTGTGATTCATTATATTCTATATTATGAATTATATAACCATCAGTTGTTTACATAATGAAAGTGATTTATTATTTCTTTATGATTTAGGTCCCTTTTTCACTTCTTACATATTTCATGAACTGAAAGCTGAACAGTTACATATATTATGTTTTTAATTCGCCAATGAGCAACCATGCACCTATGAAAAGGAAGACGGCCTTGTTTGATATGTTGTATAAGGGATACAAAATTATTTATATTTAGACAAAATATTAAATAATAATTTATTTGATTAAAATAATTTTATCTAGCTTTAACTGTATAAAATTATATAAGATAAAATAATTTAATTGTTATCTATTATAGGGTTAAGGTTAAATAAAATTATTTTAACTGAATATTATGTTATACAGTAATTTGCCTAAACATTGTATAAAGATAGATAATATTAATTATATTATACTATCCATTGGTTATACAGTGTACCAAACAGACCTAAGAGAATGACTTCATTTTGGAGTTGTCTATGGAACATTATCAAAGATAAAAAATTTTGTTCCCAAACAAAGGTTACAGCTGCTACACTAATTAGTGTTCTGGATTCATATGATTATATCATGGTCTTGCATGTGACATTAAAGCCAAATCATAAAAAAAAAAAACCCAAATCATATGAATTTAGGACCTATGTTGAATGAAATCAAACATGAAATTATGCGTTTTTGTTATCATTAATTGTTCATCAATATTCATGATTTCAATTATGTCAACTGAATGATATTTGTATGAAATCTTGTAGGGTGAACCGTGTATCGAATAATCTGTAGCCTCTAGAATTGCATCAAAATTAGCTTCTTTTTGTAGAGAAAGAAAAATATATGTATTTTAAACTTTCATTTCTCTTACTTTATAAACAAACACAAAACTCTTAATTCTCTAAATTTAACAGAATGATGTGCATAAGACTCACATATGTTGTTTTAGGGACTTAATAAAATAGATTCATGGTTCAATTATAATAAAAGTGGTTACAATATATGAAACTTTTTGAAAAAAAAAAAATTCTATGATAACTGGAACCTAACAATTATTTTATTTTTGAAATCTTTCATTTTTTTTAACATTTTTCTTTAATCCTCGACTAATTGAGCTTGTTAGAGAGATCCCTAGGAGATTTTCAAGATATAGAAAAAAAAAATTCATTCTTAATGACTATTATGTGTATCTTAGGGAAATTGATTATGACATATTAGCCATGTATATAGTTAATCCGGTAACATATACTTAAAGGTGAGAAAGTTTAGTAAGGATCAATGCTCTAGAAATGAACTCGAGAGAGAAAGAAAATGAAGAATGTGCCCAGTAGAGACTTAGATGTATGTTCAGGGCTTACATTAGACCTAATATCAATTATACATGACGTTCATAGTGGGAGTTTTGGGTACAATTTTGCCAAATCTAGGACATCAACATTAATTGCTGCTAAAATGGTGATAATATATTTGTAAAGAACTATGTAAGAATTATATGCTTGTATATAGGAGATCTTGGAAACATGGAGTTGATAGATTATTCAAATTCATATATATATCTTGCTGGGTATCTCGATGATTTAAAATCCATTCGAGTTATATCCTATGTTATTTAGTGTATGTTAATTTGGATTGGGAGAGAATAGAGGAGAAGGGAGAAAGAAAATTGAAAACAAGATATAGAACGAAAATAATGTAACATTTTTGTAATTATAACTAAAAATATATTAATTAAAAATAAATATAGAAAACAAATCAAACACCCCGCAGTTACTAATCATTTTCTTCATTGGTGTATTAAATTGATAGAGTAGTTAAATTACGACTTCTTATAAGAGAAGGAGAAAGAAAAAGCAAAAAATTTAAATAATAGCAGGAACATAGGTGCAATTTAATATTAGGTCATTGATTACGTTATAGTCGCTTCAAAAGTATCATTATTTTTGACTAAAGTGCTATAATAATGAATATCCTTTTAATTAAAACAATATGAGATATAGAAATCTAAGTTACAAACAAATAAAAAATTATACTTTAAACACTGAAATACAATCCAAACGACATAAGAACCAATAAAATTCTATTTCTTGATATATATGTGTATGCCCCAGCACATTGTGGACAACAAATAAGACATGTCTGAAGAAAACGATGGAAAAGCCCCACTTGCTAATAACTATTAGCAAAATCAATTACTGTTTAATTAATAATGTTTTAACATATATATAATATGATTTGGACTTATATATAAGGCATAGGTTATATCATTATTACTGTAATGAGGTTTACTTTATCTAATAACATATCAAGAACACAACCCCAGCAACCACTGTCATCGCAATCACAATCTTATCACTTAAACTTCCACCATACTACCAATACCACTCTTCCTTTGCCACTAATATCTATCACTCTCATCATCCACTGCTTGTCACCACCATTAATAGTGCTAACAAGCAAGGGTATTGTTGTTACTACGTTATTTTGCTTTTCATTCATGCCTTAATCAGAGTCTATATCAAATTTCTATTTCTGACGGGCATATCATATGTAATGAGATGAATGATGATTTCATTAATTTAATTCTCATTGGCAATAACCAATAAAATTATTGCAAGGAATCAAAACACCACCTAATTAGTTTCTTTTGGGGGGCTGTAGCTGCCTTTTTCTTGTATCAATTAAGTAGTCAATCGAGGGTGAGTAGTCTCTTTTGTTATCGATCGCTTTGATAATACTTGTAGGGCTAATGAAAGGAACATATGCTGCCAGTGCCATAGCAACAACATTTCCTCCATTAATTCATGTACTAGTATATTATTAGCAATTGCAACCAAGTTATTTTTTTTTTGTAATTGATGAATTTGGCTCTTTTAAAATGAAGGGTGCACATTAGAGAATAAAGTGCTCATAACCATTGATTAAAAAATCAATAATTCAAGATTTGATAAAATACAATTATATGAATAACAAATTATGAATTTATTAAATTTTTTTCTTTTTATTTTCTCATTAGTAGTTATCCACTTATACTTTACTCTTTAAAATGCACATTTTACTTTACATTATCTAAACATATTTGATAATTCTCATATATAAATAAAATGCCTTAATGATAAGGACCATGATATTATGATACTATATTAACATCGATTTCTTTGGCAAAAAGTAATGCCAGTTAAATTTGAATTTTAAACTTTCTTTACAATTTTTAACTCTCATGAATTCATGTCTCACGCATAGAGTTCAATTTTAGAGATCATCCGTTGGGGAAAATTAATAATAGGATGTCGTGTATATATGTTTGCTAAGGAAAAAAAAAAAACTAAACATGCTTCTTTTGTCTTTAATGGAGATATTTAGGGTGCGTTTAATAAGAAAAATTTTAACAGTGAAAATTTAGTACTACAATTTTTTATGATAAAAATTAAGCATTGATTTATAATGTTTGAAACTATTTTTATTTTAAGTGTAAACTATATTTTAAAAAAGTACAGACATTTAATAATATTAATAATACTAAACTAAACAAAAATGAAAAGAATTGCTGTTGAATGTGCTCAGTGACTTTCATATGTTAAATATCTTCAAAATTTTTATTTAATTTTAATAAATAAATATAATAGAATTAATTTTTTACTAAATTTTTCCATATTCAGTCGTAAATATTGAAAATTTAAAAATATCTTCCGATATTACTAATTTAAAATTTAAGTGACAGTCACAAAGTATAATCGTCTACAACTGCACCTTAAACTATTGTACTTTTTAAGATCAGAGGCAAATAGGCAAATCACAACTTTTGCAACAGAGAAAGAGGAATAAGAAATAAATTCTTAAACAATAAATCAAGAAAAAAAAGAACAATAATGTTATAAATCTAATACAGTAATCTGATTCTGTAGTATAAAAAGTTAAGCACGAAATGTTATGCATATATTGTGTTGTATCCTATAATTTTATGTCAGATTAATTGCATAAAACTCCTTTTTATTATTTATTATTTATTATATTCTTTTATCAAAAGTGAAGAAGCTTGGACTCTAGTCTTGATTGAGGAGAAAAAGCATGAAAGAAAGACACATGGAGAGAAAAAGAGGTGGGGCACATGGGAGAATTCTGTAATTTTCATTAAATATTAATGGATGCAAATTAACATTTAATTTCTAATTTGATAAACCTCAAAGCCAAAACTTTATCATAGTTAATAAGTGAATAAACTCCAGTATAGAACTCTATTAAACTCATTTCATATATATATGTCTCATTCTGCTATTATCCTTTTAAGGACTAATATAAAATAAATTTAAATAATTTAAATACTAAATTATACTATTAATTTAAATCAAAAACCAAATTGTAAGTGAACTAAATTTCCAAGATCCAACATCTCATTTTACTCCTTAATAAGCATATGCACATTTTCATACATGTTGAAATCTTACAATAAGAAAGGGAAAAAAAAAAACATAATCAAAGGCCATAAAAGGAGCAAGTACGAGAAAAGCAATAGAATCTGAAAACCTCGTGGTCCTTCCTCTTGAATGGGAGTGCCTTGTGCCTTCCTCGTCCTGTCTCTTCATGTCGGTAGAGTATATACTCTTCAGTACATGAAAATCCTTATAGTAATTACAACCTAGAAGTTACATCATGCATACATCAAAGCTACGAATCTAAAGGATGACCTAACATGGTAACTATTGTCATGTTTTATTCAAACGGAAAAAAGAATGGGAAAGCCATGGATGGCAATGGTTGTGCAATATATGGCACAATCTTAGCACAACTGCAATGGAGACCATATGAAGTATTCAACAAACTCCTTTTGTTCTAAAAAGACATTAGTTTTCATGTGATCATGGCATAAAAGTTTTTTCCAAATGGTCATTATCAATAGCTTGCAAGGTTTAAATCTTTTCTTTTTGGTGCAAGAGCAGGGTCTAAATCATTACATGCTAGGGATCTATTATTAGAGGGTACTATTCAACATTTACTTTGTATAAGACTTTTTTGTTGTTATTTTTATCGAAGATACATAGAATTTGTGATTTGACAGTCAAATTATTATTAAACTTTCCAATTATGGGATAAAACTAGCTATGTGTTTGAAACTGTTTTCGTGAAAATTCGTGTCTTTTTCATTTGCTTGTTCAACCCGAATAGTATCACACAGTACCAACTCAGGAGACATCTTAACTTAATCAACATTTAGCTTTCACAAAATAATTAAATCAACTTTACCCAAAAAAAAAATTAAATCAACAAAATATGCACATTCAAAGGGAAGTTGCATCGAGCTTACCAATTTTTTTTTCCCCCAAAAATCACTTTCTCATGTTGAAATTTATGTTGCCTTAACAGGAATGCAAGTAGATCACAGCTATCTTTAGGTTTGATTAGTTAATTAATTAAGGTAGTTGACAGATGTTCATAGCCCACTTGGCTGGGATAATGGGATTAAGAAAGATAATATTATTTTCCTCCCCAACATATCCTCTCTATGTCTTTTAACTTTATTCCTTCCTACCTTTATATATTACCTACAATTTTATATGTATTTTGAAGATGCTGCATTACTTTTTATTTTCATAAATAATTAAGAGGCTTACTTATACATCATGCATCCCCATGAAAAACACATTGCTAATAGAAACATGTTGTTAAGAGAAACAGTCTCAATATTTTGAATGAAATTAGTCTTATATTTAAAAAGTGTGGGAATACTTAGACAAGAACTAGAAAACCTATCCATTATGCATTTATGTATAAATGACCAACATATAAACTTAAATCATTTGTGCTTTAAACTAATTAATTACCATATTTTTTTATAAACCTTAAATTTAGGTTGAAGGAAAAACTCATCCTATCCAAGATTAAGGCATGTTCCTAGACTCATCGAACGCTTACAAAATTACTTACAAATAACCTACCAACAAGAAAATCTAGGAATCAAACTCAAGTCATGCCTAAGTATAAGCGAAAGGTCAACCAGGTGAGCTAACTCCCGTGAGCCTAATTAATTACCATATTGCACAACATCAGGTATTTCATAAGAGAGTTGAATATCATTAGATTACAAGTCAAGCCAAGTCATGGTTAAGTATGAGTGAAAGGCTGAGCAAGTGAGCTAACGAATTAAATACCATATTGTGCAACATTAGGTATTTTAAGAGAGTTGAATATCATTAGATTACAAGTCCATTATATATATATATATATATATATATATATATATATATATATATAGACTAATTTTCCACCATTAAGAGAGGAATTTGGAAAGGGGAGAAAAAGAAAGCATGTTTGTTCATATGTAAATTTTTTTTAACTTCTTTTTCTAAATCATAGATATTATTTATGTCACAGTAATAGTCGATCTAAAATGTTTACAAATCTCATTTAAAAAAGTTACCATAAATTGAAATATATCTGAACATTTTCTCATCTGATTGATCAAAGCAGATAGAATAACTTTTTTTTAAAAAAAAAATAAACAGTCACCACAAATTTTGAACGAGAGTCCTTAAATATCTCTATAACCTTAAAAAGTGGTACGAGATTGTAGGTCAAAGACCCTTGGCTATGATAGAAGTGACATTTACTGAAAAATCATATTTGCCAAAAGAGGAGAGGGTTTGAAGAATAAAAAGGTAAATACCTCAATGTGTACTAATAAACTTGAAAAAATAAAAAAAATATCTTATTATAAAGCCCATAGGTCGAATAAGAATTTAATATTAATAAAATCATAAATATGCTTAATTTAATGTATAATTAATAGTTATACAAGAAGTTTCTTCCCTTACACTCAAAATTGTTATCCTGCTTTATTACATATATAATTAAAGTTTTCTTTTTATTAACTGATGATCCCAAAGTTATATCACTGCCGCATTGAGATTTTCATATTTTAAAAGTGCACCTTATATTTTTAAAATTTTAATGCAAATTGTTTAATTTTTGAAAGGCTAGAAAAGATATCATACTTTTCAAGATCTGTTTATTTTGGTGGGAATCGTATCTGTAGTCAAAAGTTTCTGTTTTCTACTAATCAAAAGGAGAAAAAAGAAGCGAAAGATTAAAGAAGCAGAAGGAGCATATAGATCAACTTTCAAGTCCAAGGAAATGGAATTGCTTTTTTGATAAAAAAAAAAAAATAGATTCAATGGGAAGGTGATCACTATCAAGCACATGGGATCCAAGTTTTCCTAGATGCAGCAGAAAATCTAGAGTTAAGGTTATCTCTCATAGACTATCTCAGTATCATCTGAAAGATAGATATAAATCCAAGTTGTCAATATTTCAAAATATAATCTTTAATTATACATTGAAAATTGTAACAAAAACATTTCTATTCTTTGTCCTATATCTAGATCGTCCAGAAAAAGATAAAAAAAAATTACATAAAGATAGTTTAAAATGCCATGTTAGCAGCATAAAATGATAGTAATTAAGAAATACTCTTGGAAAATATATGCTTCAAAACTAAAAGAGGAATATGAATTTTATTCTTTTTAGTCTAAACCATTCTTATCTTTCAAAATTTCAAAACTTGAAGTCATTTTTTGAAGTTTGTGACATATATATACATATATATATATATATATATATATTAGAAGGTTGTTCATAGTTAAGAGAGTTTCACCCTCCACACCATTGAAACAGATCACATATTTTTCAACACTAGATCAAGAGGAAAAAGAACTTAGGAGTTAGGACCCCTTTAGATCGATTTCATCATCGCCTTGTCATGCTTAAATCATATCATATAAATATGCATCCAAGTTGTAGTCACAATTACAGTCTCTACTTTGTAGAAATTATAAAGAGGTTCTACAACTAAAGGGATCCGTGATAGATGTATCAACTCACCAACTTGCTTTGTTGGGAATATATATCAGAGCCCCAGATCTTGTTGACTACAACTCAGCTCAGCAACCCAATTTGCTTCATCAGAAGTTTCTCAGTCACAGGTTTGTTCTATTTGCTTATTCTCCAAGTGAAAATCACTGCTCTTTTTGGTTCCTTTTTCACACAAACCGTACATTCTGCTTGGTGACTTTATATATATGTTCAAGTGTTCTGCTACTGATTTTTATTTCTGTGCTTGAAAACAAAAGAGAAGTGGTCCTTTTCCTAAGGGAAAAAGTTCATCAACTTGTGCAACAGAGATCATATAGATGAAAACAGTTCTAAAATAGGGTTGGCTATGTACTGGGATTCAAGCTCCAATAGAGCTTAAAGCTTCTGTTTCTTTTTTCCCCTTTTGCAAATAGAGGTTCCATATTAAGTTGCTGTTTTGCAAACCAATTATTCTAATTACTATTGCTTAAGTTTTCTTTCAAGGAAAAATCTAAAAGATTAATAGGAGAGGTGCTTTCTCTCCTCTGTAATAATATTTAGTAGATATCGCTGTCCATATTTCTTTCTATAAATAATAATGTGGAAAAGTGAAGTCTTTGTTGACTCTCTCTTTATGATAAATAGCATTTGTTATTGGGGTTGAACTGGGCGTGCATTGATTGAAGTGGATCGTAAATGATCCAAATCTACCTGCAGCCAACTTGTTAATAATATGAGGCTGCTTTTCCTTCATTAAATAGTTAGATAGAATAATTTAACATAAAAAGTAATGTTATTAAAGTTAGACTAGATAACGAGTTATTGAGATTTTTAGTTTAGATTTAATTAGTTTAATTATTTAAATTAACTGATTGAACCAGATAATGTCATTAAAATAATTTAAATGTAAGAACATAAAATTTATAAAAATATTTATAAAATGTGAATAAAATATTAAATTTTTTAAAAAACAAATCATTAACATATCGATTCAAGTATTTTTAATCAATTTAAAATAATTTTACTGTGAATTTAGTCGTGAGGTTAAATCATAATTGACTGAGTGTCTAATTTATGATTAAACTAATCAAATTGTCTGGTTTTGTCTAATTATGTCAACACTATCACTAAAGAAAAAAATTTCTTTTAATTTCTTTCTCATTTAGCATGTACAAATATCTGGAGTTTAAGAAGAAAAATTGATTTCGTGCAAGTACAAGTTTAAAACGACATATGGCACACTCCACTCCAACTAACACTAAGTTAAGATTTAAAAAGTTTGATTACAAATAATTAAACATTATTAACTGGTATTTACGTCAATTAGAACTTTGCATTAATTAGCTTTATTTTAAAAAAAGTTATAGCGGGGAATGATGTTCAATTAATGTGGTACAATTATATCGTTTTAGGGTTTCAAAATTTTAATTTAACCATAAATATTATACTAAAAAATTAATTATAAATCTAAAAAAATTCGAATATTGGGGTTGGAATACTTGTTAGTACTTCATTAATTTCATCATATGTATAGCAGAAGACCAGAATAGTATGACAAGCATTGCAGATGGTTATGGTAAGAAATATTATGCATCTGATTGAATTCAAATAAATATTATTCAGGATACAAAAGTTATTGTAAGAATTATGATTAGCTTCAACTTGTAATTAGAAAGACATAGTCCTTCTTTTTTGTAAATTTTAGCGTAAGGAAAATTATATTTTTTTTCCTAAATTACATATTTAGGCTAATAGCAAACTTAAGTTTATGAATTATTTTAATTAAAAATCATCATAATATTGAAAATTGTATGAAATAATATGATATTAAACATAAAAGTGAATATAATAGCCATTCTATTTTTTTTTTTAATAGCATTCCCTTGGACTCTCTTCCTTGACCACTTCTCTCGGAGAAATTATTGGATGTTCATAAAGTGTCGTTAAGTTTGTACATCAATCTAATTATATATTGATATTTTAATATTAAATTATTAAAAAATATACTTATCAATTAAAATTAATTATTTCTATTATGGAATGTGTGTGTATTTTTTTATAAGTTTTTTTTAATTATTTAATGTAGAGATATCAAAATATAATTAGATAAAATGAAAAATAATTTAGAAGCATCATTACATGATGGCAAGTAAAAATTTTTAATAAAAATATTATATGAAATATATTGTATTATAATGATTGAATTTTATGCTGGCTTTGTTTCGTATAGATAAAGATTTACAAATTACAACATTTTGTTAATTTTTCTTACATCTAAGTTGAAACACAATTTTTAAAATCATTTGTTAGGTATATTTAGAGAGAAAAAAATTACGTACTTTAAGAACTTGAATAATTTTTTTTTTCTTTGGCATAGAAATGATAAATTTCTTATCTACGTGGGACATGTTTTAAATTCCCTATCCATTTTTATAATTTTTTTGCATGATTGCTTCGTAAGTTAAAAATTCCATTAGACTTTTTGTTTTAAAAAAAATTGTTGCGGAAGTGAGTTAGTATCTCTAGAACATAGTCTTGAAATTAGAAATCGACTACACGTTTTGCAAGGAATAACGATATGGAAAGCCACAATCCATCTTTACACTTTAATAATTCTTATAAAACATAATTTTTTTTATAAAGATGTAAAAATTACGAATTTTCATATTATAAACAAAAATCAAAGTTATATTTATATTTTTTTTATGGAAAAGTTATATTTATATTTTGTAAAAATTAAAATATATCCAAATATAATTTTTAATAAAAATTGTAACTGACTTCTTAAATTTTTTTATAAATTGTAAGAAAATCCCCTTCATATTATTTTGCTTCAAAAAATTTATCCTGAATCAATTTTATAATTGACACCAAATAATTTTTTTTTTCATTTCCAAATCTATAAGAAGTATTAAACTTGAAAAGAAAAGTAGCAGGGCATAGAAGTCATTTGGCTTGAAAAGGAAAAGGACAACCATGCAGAAACAGAGGCACACAGTGTTGTTCCAAAAAAGAGAGAAAGAGGAGGCCCTCCAGATGCCATCTACGGTAATTTCACAAACCAGAAGAAAGGTGGTTTTGATGAGAAGTAAATTTTAGCCATCCATGATATGGTGTTGTTTCTTTTAAGTGAAGCAATAAAAAGAGAGAGAGAGAGAGAGAGACAGCAGAGAAAAGCTGTGAGGGTGTCCCTTTCACAAGGGGTGGTGGTGGAATGTAAAGGATCTATCTATGAAAGAAAGGGCATCCAGACAATGGGGTTGAGATAAAACCAACGGTTCTAACTTCTAACTAGCAAGTAAAACTGTGAAAGAATGAAAATTAAAAAAAAAAAAACAAATTAAGAGCCCAAAATGAGAAAGAAAAAGGGAGAAAGGGAGAAAGGGAGAAAAGGGTGAATTGGAGAAAGATGAAAGAGCAGGAAGAGGCAGGAAGAGGCAAGGTTTGGTGATTGAATGAGCTTTGGATGGGTTGGTGGTGTTGTGTGTTATGTATAGTGTAGGTAGTACAAGAACAGCAGCAGAAAGAGCAGTGATGAAATCAGAGAGATCTTTAACACCTCCATTCTGACCAGACACTGCCACCCTTACCACTGCCATCATCAAGGGCTCCTATAGGGCCAGAATGAATTCCTCTTCCCTATAGCCCTTCATTTACTGTTCTCTCTCTCTCTCGCTCTCACTTTTTTTCTCTGCCTCTTGTGTCTGTCTGTGTGCTGAGATATGGAAAATTTGTTGGAAATTTTGCAAGAGGCCACCTCTTCCAGTTGGGCGGTTCCCTAGGATTGTTTGGCCAAGTGGGTATTAACCAACCCAACCGTATTGTAGTTCCAATTTGGTTAGTGCATAGTACATAAAGGAGCGCAATTAGTAAAAGGCAAAAAGTGGTGTGGAGAGAGAAAGAGAGATAGAGGGAGAGGGAGAGAGAGAGAGGCGAAAGAGATGGGTTAGGCGGAAAAGAGAGTTTGTATAACATTCTTGTTCTGGTTTAGTTTTCTCAGTTTGGGGGGGCTTTTGTGGTGATGGAACTGGAAAAATTGAATGGCAGGAACTTTTGGGAGAAGCAACAGCAACAGCAGCAGGAGCAGCAGCAGGAGCAGCAGCAGAGGGAGCAGAACCAAGTTTCAGAGTGTGGCAGTTGCACGAGCAACAAGAGGAGAGTGGGAAGAAGCAAAGCTGGGAGCGTAAAGAATCCACAACCCACTAGGAAAAAGTGTGCTGCTTCAATAAAAGCTGGAAGAGGAAAAGCACAAGGGTCTGAGTCTGGATCCTCAAAGGAATCATCGTCCTCCTTATCGTCATCATCAGCAACAGCAGCATCAGCATCATCAAAACCCAGTTCCAAATTCAAGGCATGTAGAGGAAGAAGAAGAAGAAGACAACCAGGATTCTCCCCCATCCCAGAAAGACCATCACTATCATCAAGACCCAGCCTTTCATGTCCAGTATGTCCACCCTCCACAACTTCATCAACCTCAACAACAACAACAGCAGCAGCAGCAATCTTATGGAGGTTTAGATACAGAGCTGAATCCCCTGCAACCCCCAAAGAAACGCTCTTATTTTCTTCCTCCTTCTCCTCGTCCTCCTTCTCTTGCTTCATCTTCTTCCATCGAATATGCACGAACGATGGGAGAAACCCATCACCAAGCAACAACACCGTCGAGATTGGGGGTGAGGAGCGTGGGTGGGGAGATCGTGGAGGTGCAAGGAGGCCACATTGTCCGCTCCACCGGGCGCAAAGACCGCCACAGCAAGGTCTGCACCGCGAAGGGCCCAAGAGATCGACGAGTTCGTCTCTCTGCTCACACCGCCATCCAATTCTACGACGTGCAAGACCGTCTCGGCTACGACCGACCCAGCAAAGCCGTCGATTGGCTCATCAACAAGGCCAAGGCCGCCATAGACGAGCTTGCAGAGCTGCCCGCATGGAACCCCAATACTTCTTCTACCCTAAACCCAAATGCCCACCAGCAACAGCAGCAACAACAACCACAAGAACAGCAGATGAACGAGGAGACCGAGAACCCCATTGCCGTCCGCCGCGAACCGGCGGATGCAGTCGCTTCCAATAGCCGCAGGGCAACGACGCTGGTGGGTAGCGGCGGAAGAATTTCGGAATCGAGCGTGCGCAACATTCAGCAACAGTTGGGCGAAAACCCCAACAGCAGCTCCAGTTTTCTTCCACCGTCGTTGGACACCGACATTGCTGACACCATCAAGTCCTTCTTCCCGATGGTTGCGACGGCGGAGACCACGTCCTCGTCGATTCAGTTTCAGAATTACCCACCGGCCCTGCTTTCGCGAACGAGCAGCCAGAACCAAGATCTGCGGCTCTCGCTCCAGTCCTTCCAGGACCCGATTCTGCTTCACCAGCACCAAGCTCAGACCCACCATCCAAATGAGCAAGCCTTCTTCTCCGGAACCACCCCGCTTGGGTTCGATGGGGCTTCCACCGGGTGGTCCGAGCAGCACCACTCAGAGGAACATGGCCGTTTGCATAGAATGGTGGCTTGGAATGCTGGTACCGATACTGGTAACAGTGGCCATGGCGGAGGTGGAGGAGGATTCATCTTCAACTCGCCGTCACCGTCGCAGACTCCGACGCCGGCGCCGCTGCAGCCGTTGTTCGGCCATAGCCAGTATCTTTCTCAGAGGGGACCCCTTCAGTCCAGTAACACTCCTTCGATTCGTGCTTGGATAGACCCATCAATCACTACGGCAACCGTCGCCGATCATCATCACCACTATCTGCCACCGACAATCCATCAACCTTCTATATCGGGCATCGGATTCACTTCCGGTGGTTTCTCCGGTTTCCGCATACCAGCACGAATTCAGGGTGAAGAGGAGCACGACAGCGTATCTGACAAGCCGTCCTCTGCTTCCTCTGATTCTCGCCATTGAACACATCAAAATCCCGAATTTTCTTCTCCTTCAGGTGCTGCCTTCAAAACCCACTTATCGAAATCAATTGGGTTCTTCTCTGTTCTCCATTCATATGACATGCTTGCAATCTGTTCTTTGTGTCTCAGATTTTGTGGTCGTCATGAAGATGATCGATTGAGAACTTGCAATTTCACTGGGGATCAAGGCCAGTGAAAGAGTAGCATGGATTTTAAGCTACAGTGGGAATTCAAGAACAACATAGATAAGGAGATGGATTTGGATTTGGATTTGGACTTCAGATGCTTCGATTCAATGGCCTATGCCGTGGGAATGAAGAAAATCTGGGGTGAATTTGCAGGTTTTCCAATCCCCCGGTTTTGTTCTGCTTCTATCTGTTTATTTATGTTTCTACCTATGTTTTCTTGTTTGAATAGGGAAACTTTTAAGCTCGAGTACTATGTTTGTTTATTTCATTTTTGTTGGATTGCTATGGTTCCTTTATCACAATTCGTAGTGGCTGTATTTGTACTTCCATTTCTAGTTTCTAGTAGTGGTCTGAAAACATGCACACAAAATAACAGTGAGTTTGCTCAAGTTATCATATATTTCCAACTTAGTGCAGACCCAGATGCAGGGTGAGGCGTTCTCTCCATGGCAAAACAGGGCAAACCCATATAAGCCAACATAGGAATTTTGCGTCTTTGGGTGAAAGCATCTAACTTGTATGCTTTTGGTTCAAGCTGGTTGTTGCTGTCTTGTTTCAAATGAGGGAAAGAGATAGGCCCTTTTTTTTCCCGTTTGGAAATGCCCAATGGATCACTACGTTATCAAAGAGATGAAAAGGGGTTCTCTTTGTATAAAAATGATTGTTTTGTTCCTTTTTACAACTGCTTTCTACTGCAGCCATCCATCCCTCACTAGCTTCCTCATCCTGCAAAAACAATTGAAAGTTAATCTACAGTTTTTATCATCATCTATCTCTTTCGTGCTTGAATTTTGGGAGCATTTGACTGAAAAGTCACTGTCCATGAACAGTAGAAGCCATTTACAAAAAGAAAGGAGTTGAGTTAGAGTTGATTCCGAGCTTGGTAAAAGGGCAATTTCCTAAATTCAGTATGGTTTGCTGCTTTTCCTTTCCCATGTCATTTGTAGTTCTTCTTTAGCCTGTTTAGTATGCTATGATAGTGACAGAGAGGTTGATTAGGAATAAAAAGTAACATGATAAAGGAAGGAAACAACCCCAAGTCATCTTGATGCCTATGGATGACCCACATAGCCACATACCTACTTACTCAGTTAATGCCTAGTTTAGTTCAAAGGAGACCTTTAGCTTCTAGTGGAATGGTTTTTTTCTACCATTGGCTTTTGGAACCAAAATATCAGGTATTTTTTATCTTAAAAGTTTCCAACCTTTTGGAACCAAAATATCAGGTTCTAACCCGCGAGTAGGGCAGATAAATCCTAAAGGATTGAAGAGGGAAAGTGGAATACATCTGCAAGGGGAGCCATCAAAGGGAAGGGGGTGAGCACAAGGAAGAAGAGTTCACACTCACGGATGCCACCAAAGTGTGGTACTTGTCCACCTGTCCATGGTCCCCTCCCCTGTAGTCTTCGCGCCTCATAAAAATCTTTTCTAATGTCCAGCTGGAAAAAGCTCTTGTTGAAGGGGATAATGAAATTGAAAACAAAGAAAAACCCTTGAACTCTATTGGCCGTTGGTGCTGCTAGTGGGTTCATAAATAAACTAGATTGCTCCGAAAAGCTTAATGGGCATTATGCAGCATACTATTCTGCGTTACTATGTGTTAAGAGTGTCACTATTTAATGAATATGATACTATTAATAGTACAGCCGTCCTAACTCTTACTTTATCTATCTGAAACCGCCCAATAACAGGATATTTTTGCTCCAAAACACAGATTTCGTCATTGAAAGGGAAGGGGTTACTTTTTTGTTCTCTCTTGAAAAATGGGGAAAAAAAAAGGGGGGGGGGGGGGGTTGGGTGGGGCTGGTGGTGAATAAAATATGGCGAGTGGGTATTAACCTTCAGTGCTTTTTGCCAGTTCTAAAACGAAAACTATCTTAGTCGTATATACTCATAAGCATGAAAATACATGCGGTGAAGATTTGAATCACCGCGCCCCTGAAATGCAGAGGATAGCAGACCATTCCCAAGTTTCAACCATAAAATACTAGGAAGATGCAAAATTATATGTTTCAGATATAAATCATTTCTAACGGATCATGCAAATACAGATTACAAGTCTTCTAATGTAATATACACACCAAATGGCAGATTCTCACCAAGCCAAATATGCAAAATCAAAAAAGGACAAAAAAAAAAAACAGAAAGATGAATAAAAAGAGCCTTGCAACAACAAACACTTCAGGTCATTGATTTTAGAAGCCATGAGCCATTAAATCTACAACCTCTGCATTAGCCATAGATGCTACTGGTGACAGCATGGTCTATTTGGGTGGATTGTTCTTTGGCAACCCTGCATGGCTGTTTTCTTTTCCTTTCCCAATCTCCTTTCCGTTTGACAAGTCAGGTTTGGCCAAGGGCACTTTGCCATCATTTTGGTTTACCTTGTCTGATTTGGTCCGCTGCTGCAGGCCATTGAGTTTCTTTGTTGAGGGGGACTGAACACGAACCCGGATTTCCCAAGGACGGGCTGCAACCCATCGCTCCATCCAGCTCCAACCCCAGCTCTCTTTGCCAAGGCTGTAAGAAGCCTGGCCGAAGTACTGGCTGCAGTTGGGCCTCCACTGCAATATGATATTCACATATAAGTGGTCAAATTTTGGTTTTTGGTAAAGAGAAAGCAAGTGGAGCAAGTTTTGTTTGTACCTGATGAGAGAATGCATATGCCATGGCTCGCTCTCGTTTAACTGCTGCTTCTTCTCGCTGATGTATCCTGGAAAGTATCTCTTCCATTGTTTCAGAACCACTACACCATTCCACCTGACATACATTTACCAAAAGGAATCTTTTCTTAATATTGAAAGGCTTGACAAAACCACTCCCATAATGGTTTAGCAGTTAAAAAACAGTTGAAATCAAGCCATCACAGGAAGATGATACTAATAATAGTACCTCGAGCTCATGAAGCTTGGCCTCAAGTTTTAACTGGTTTTCCAGTTTCTTTTGCTTAATCCTGGCTTCTGTTATCATGCAGAGTCTGCGAGCTCTAATTTGATCTTGTATTCTGCACCATGAATGTATATAGTTTAGTGCAGTTACTGTTTGCTCTCTGGCCATGTGATCTTGAATTAAGGCTTCAAATTTCACTGCTCCCCTTAGGTGATGCAATGTTCTTCTTGCCTGCATAGGTGGTGGTGGTGGGGCGGGGCAGTTCACACATGTCACTATGTCAGTGTTATAAATAGCTTAACAAGATACGGCCAAAAGGCTCAAATCAATATAACCGACCACATAGAAGTGTAATTACAGCAATGGCTACCATTTTGAGATATTTAAAGAGAAAATGTTAAGACACCCAAAATTATTTTAACATAATGTTTGTCAGAATGAGTTAGCATATATATATTGGCTCTTGGATGAATGGGTCAACTCTGCCACTTTGTTTTATCCAATAATCACCTATGAATCTAGGTAAATTTTGCATGAATCTTGTCAAAAATTTTCTGGTGTAGCAGTACTCTATTTAAAATTACGATTTGATAAGGCAGCTGAAGAATAAATGGGCTTTTAAAAAAACTGATGGGAGAAGAAAAAGTGCGAAGATGGTGAGAATCGTTTTCACAAAGTAAAATGCTGTTCCCACTACCGTTGAAAAATAGGTGTAAGAACTGCATAAACAGCAGAGGATGTTACACTATCCCTAGGACATAGCTCCCATTCCCGGGTCGGAGCAGGGCTTGAGCTTTACTGCTCAGATTTGATTCTTTTGAGTAATAACAAGAAGAAACTTTTGATAGACATGAGTAATATCTCTCCCATAGTGATTACCAAATAAAGGAATGGAAAACTGTCTGGTATCCCACAGAAATATCACATCATTCAGGTCAGTTGAGAAAAGAATAAATAATTATGGACTGTAGCAGGCTAGCAGCCACATATCTATGAATGCAAGCAAATTTAGAAGATACCACTTCAAGGAAATACAAATTTTGATTCGGAAGATCGTGGAGAAAATGTGGAGAAAAAAACTTCAAATCTTGAAAATGCAGTCATCATCAAGAAGAACAAGAGTAAGTCAGATTATAAACTTAAATGGCCAAACACTTGGCATATCAGTGAGAGAAATTGTGAATTTTGACTTTTGCTTCCAGTTACTTGTCTGTCTACTGATACTCCCCCTTTTGAATGCAACATGAAATACGGCATTACATCCATAAACTACCATGAAAATTGTCACAAACAAGTAACAGCATAAAGTAAATGGCATCCAGCACCATAAGGATATTGTACCATAAATGAACGAAATGCATTTTGAATCCGAGTAGCAGCAACATCTTCAATCAACCTTGAGGGAACTGTTCGATCTATCATCAAACCTTCATTGGGAATTGCTACTTGGACTCTTCATGAGTGCCATGCTTCAAGCTGGAGGATTCATCTGATTTTTCAGCAGTATATTGCTGTGCCTATTCAAAAGAATGGCCTGAGAAGATTCAGCAGCAGTGGATGTGCCAAGTAATTGGTAAAAAGTATCTGGCTTGTAATGAGATTGCATATCAACTTCGGATTTTCCTGAACCTTAATATTTACTTCAAAATTTCGTTATTTATGTTAAAAAAGAGCAAACGAAACAGACAAGTTCTTCAACAAACCCCGAAAGAATATCATAGACGAGAAGCAGCGAAATCCTTTCCAAACTCTGATCATGTTTGCAGAATTCGAAATGTAAATATTGAAAAGAGAAAGAAAAGAAACAACCTTTGCTTGTTTCGATTTATCTTCCTTCGTTTTCTTCAGGTTGACTATTGTCTTAAACCATTTCTTTGGACTCATTTCCGTTTCTCAAGAAAGTAATAGCAAGAAATAGCAAACAATTGACCTGCATTGTGACATTTAACCAATTTTATAGTAAATCTCATACATCAACTCATAGCGGTTTCAATTCATTGCTTCCATTAAGTGTTTATCATGTAAACAGCAAAATGCACAGACTAGACAAATTTCCTTGAAGGGCAAAAGCAAATAGAACAATTTCTCATATTGTTAAAAGAATTAGGTAATATACTTCCTATCGAAACTAATGAACCATGAAAACGAAAATACAATGTAAAACATAAATGCTACATGAAGCTAGAATCTAGGGTGGAATCTAGAACCCCATCAACCCCACCCCCTTTCTTCTGGGCATGTGTTCTGCAGTCTCTGTTTTTGACACTTTCCCAGTTTTGTTGCATATCAATGAAGAATACCCTTGCAATAAGATCTTCCTCACATCCTCCATTACCCTTCAATAATTTGATGTAAACTATCCAAATTCTCATAAGCTTGAGAATTGATTCTATCATCATATTAGACTAAGAGGATACTTCTACATACATCATACAAACTATTTAAAGTATAATTGTCAAGCAATGCCATGGGGGGTTTTAATTTATTTCCTCAAAATTTCAGTTCATAATTAACTTTTTCAAATCAAACATAAAACTCACATAACACCAGTGACACAAATATTAAGTCCTATACTTTCCTTGAAAATATAAAGAGCCTATAAAACTAAGCAATCCATCTCTGAGCCCTAAGTTATCTATGCAGATCATTTATCCATTAGATTGAAAGCAAAGTTGTACAACAAAATTATCACAATCATTGAATGCCAAGGCAACAGAGCACCTTGGATTTCAACTTTTGATCTTTCTAATCGGAGCAACAGTAAATAATCGAAATCTACAATACCCAGAACCAGAAAGAACGATGCAAAAGAAATGGAAATGGTAAGGGGAACATACCAGGCAGAGAAGAAGACAGAGACACTAACAGGAGGTTACTTGGAGAGGATGAATGGTGGGTAGCAATATAAGACGTGGTACATTGTACTTGTAAGACAACCCATAAAGAGAGAGAGAGAGAGTTGGCATGGTGAATGGTGATTTCTCTGAGATGTCAATGGGGGAGTGACTCCCCAACCACACTGAAGCAGATGTTTGATCTCTTGGAAGATCAAGAGTCTACAGAAAGGTGACGGAAGGTATAATGATATGCAGTTCTGCACTGTGCTTGTGAAAATGAAATAAGAATATGATTAAATCAATGAAACAAAATGGAATGGGAGAAGGGCGATAACTGGGACCATTCAATTACGTACTTTAATGTTTAATTTAGAGTACGTAAAATCAGGTGTCCTTTCTAATGACTTCGTTTTTAATTGAGTCGTTAAAATTTATATTTCTTGAAAGAAAAATTATTTCATATTTGTTTCACATGTCAATATACTGTATAGTACCCTGACAGGTTTGTTCATACCATAAATTATTGAATGTGATGTGACACTGTTAATTAACAGTATGAATTTTGTACCGAACAATCTTTTTATTAATATAAGATAACACTATGTATTTTTATTTTATTTTACTTTATTTTGTTTATTTCACTTTATACGACAGCTCGTTTGAGTCACAAACAAAAAAATAAAACTGAAATGATTTATGATTTTCATATACAAATTGTCTAGTAAGCAGTTTATGATTTTGATATTAGAAAATAATTCATGTGAATAAGTCTGTCAAATTATTAAATAATATATTAACGGATAAATGAATATAAAATATTTTTTTAGAAAGTAAATTAAGAAATTTTAACTATTAAACACTAAATTGATAATGAACATAAAATTAAGTTTACGTTAGTTCATTAGAGCCAGGATGAAATTAGTTGGTCAACTCTCAAATCATGTAAATGATAGTTAGAAGTTTTCGTTATCCTTTCTCGCCACGACCAATAGTTGCCATCACATATAGAGTTAAAAGTTGGTAATACACAAATATTTTAAAAAAAATTATAATACCGAAAAATGGCTTAACAATAATACCAAAAAAAAAAAAGATGGCTTAACCATACCCATATATTATGCATATAACAAAATTTTTAGTTATAGACAAAGTTTTAAATTGTAGTTACAATTATGTTGTAATTATTGCTGCTCTGTTATTGTTGCGGGTTGATGGGGACTGATGTGAGGCGCAATCAAAGTGTGTCACTGGGGTCTTCGCGACTGAGATATTGTGGCCATATTAAGTGATAATGCTGTTTACAATTTAAATCTTTGGCTAAAGACAAAATGGAGATGTAATATACAGAGACATTCATAGGGTCGCTCTACACTTTACTCACTCCTCAGCTTGAGGCCTCAAGGACGGTGGTCTCTTTGTTGAGGACAAAAACTCTTCTGCAGTATTGCATCATCGGGAGTAATTAGTGACAGATAGCTTCCTAGCTTTGATGATAATATGTTTATTTTATTTCTCTTTATTATTAATTATTGGTCTTCCCTGTTGAAATTGATGTGCAGTTTGCTGTGCCTGAATCTGAGCACAAGTGGTTCCCCAAGAGAAAGGTTGAGGTTGCTTTCCTCGTTAATTGGCATGACATAGATATAGAAGCAGATTTTGAAGTTCCTATATTACGTGTGTATATCTATGTATACTCAAATTATATTGACCTCTCACCCTCTCAACTTGTTTTCTGCATATCTTTCGCTTTCTTCTCCATACATATATAATATTTGAAATAAAGTTTTCTAAAATTAAGACTATTGATTCGTTACCCTCTAGCTAAACCCACTTGAATGACCCAAGTAACCAATTTTCATTCTTTTTCCTCATTATTGATTTGGGATTCAAATATTCAACTCGTTGCTGTTAATTAATTAAGAAACCAAGCATATACTTTTTTTTTTTTCATTTATTACATTTGATATAAAGGTTTACTCCCAAAGCAAAAATATTTGGACATGCATGTCATTCTTCGTAGATTAATGACTCAAACATAGGAAAAGAAAACTTGAAGTAGAGTGTGAGTAATTATTAGAATTTTGCGTGAACTGTGGAGTGTACAGTACTAAGTTAAAAAAAAAAAAAGCATGTGAAGGGAGAAAAATGTTTTGTTTGAAGTAATCCAACAGTATATATCCTTGCTTATAGTCATTTCTAATCCCTCGATCTGCTTTTTCTAAGTGGCATATATATATATATATATATATATATATATATATAATTCCGCCAAATGCTTTTTTTTCCTGGAAATTTTTTGCTTCTAAAACTGCACATTGAGAGCAATATTCAATCTGCTTTAAGATCATGAAATGAATTACTTAATTTATCAAACCTATTCTGTTTCAACACAAGATTGAAAACTGACCCACCTAAGAGACATACGTGCTGATTAGTCTGAATTATTTTTATACTTGTTCTGAATAATTTTTGTTAATAAATATCAATATCAAATTGTATGGCCTAAACTCAACCAAAAGCCTTTTTTTAAGTTCTCTTTAATTACTATAATTCAACTTGTTCACCATTATTGTAATCAATTTTGGTCACCATTATTTTGTTCAATGTTCAATTCGAACAATTTCAAGTAATAATCAAATAAAAGGGGGAGGGAGGGAGTTTTCTTGGGTTTTCATAAGAATTACCCAGCAAAAAAATTAAATGGACTCAAGCAAGAACACATGTAAAGCATTAAGGTCATTGGTTTATTATTAATGCTGATCTCCAATAACAATAGGTGCACTTCAATTCATTTTTCTGGTTTGCTATTTGCATGACTAAATAGTTTTTTTAAAAAAAAATCTAAAAGTGACTTTTATTCACCACAGGCATCAAAATTCAAAAATCAAGTCATCCACAAGCCAAGAAGGAGGGTCCTCAATGGATGTATCACTAAGCCAATGTTTGGAATGAAATAAAGAAAATATAAGAGAAAGAAAAGTCTAAAATTTAAAATTTTTTCTTGTTTAGTTAAGAGAAAATGAAGAAAAAAGTATGAAAGAAAGAAAACTTTAAAAACAAAAAATTCAAATTTTCTTTTCAATTTTTCTCTACAATTCAAAATTTAAAATTTTCTCTCCTCTCTCTCTTTCTTTCTACTCATCCATAAAAGAGAATCTAACATAATTGGCAAGAATATCTGCCACCTTGTTATAGTGTCTATGAATGAAATCACAATCAAAACGATGAAACCAGGAAGCATTTAAACAAATGCATATCCTGAATAATAAAACCATATCACCATTCTTACTGACAGAAAATCACGTTTCTGAGCACCTTCCAGCAAAATGTTCTTGAAGTCCAGTCCCCAGGCAAAGAGAAGATCCTTCTCTCATGGCTAGCAAAAATTGCTATATTAAATGAGTAGTATTGTTAATTAAATAAATAAATAACTGATAGATCATTAAATGAGCATTATTATTTACTTTTTATGTTTCTTTTTATTTATCATTTTAAAGGAAATTTTTTATTCAAGTTAATATGTTATTTTAAAATTAAAGAAATATTAATTAATTTTTTTAACTTTATGTTTAGTATTGAAGTATTATTTTTTCTTATAAAATAACACTATTTAATATTTTTTTAATCTTTATACAAATATTTTATACAACAAATAAAAAAAGCTCAAATGTGTTTGGTGTAGTGAAAAGTAAACTGCATTCTAAATAAACTTTATCTATAATAATATTAGGGACGTTGTTACTTTAAGAAAGACTTTACTTATACTTCTTCTAACTCAAAATTACGTAAGCAATTGCTTGCATAAAAATGATAGATAAAAAATGGATGAAGTTTTAAATAAATAAATAACACATCATTAATGCTCATTAATAATGTGTTAACTTTCTATTGATTTAGTTTACATAAATTACTTAAATTTAAAAAAAAAATTTCATCTTTTGATATGTTTAGATGAGTTTATACTTTTTTAATAAGTTAGATTTTTGTGCTTTTTAAAAAAAAATTATAATATAAAAAAGCTATTTAAATTAAAAAATATATTTTTTAAATATTATATTTAAATATAAAATATTTTATACTTTTTTAAAAAACTCATCCAAATGAGCCTTATACCATTGAGTATGTATCAAATTAATTTTGTGGATCATAATTTTTTACCATTATCCATACAGAAATAATTATTAGCATTAAAATTAATTGATGCGATAAATTCTCAATAATATTATTTTGTTTTAAATTAGGTGTAATAAATTAAGAATTTCTCTAGTATAAAAATATTTTTTATTATCAATAAAAATATAATTTAATAATAAATAAGTTAAAACTTAATAAAATGATATTTAACTGTAATGTGAGAAAATACTTTAATATAAAAATTTAAAATTACATTTGATGAAATTTTAATCTAAATATAATACCTATAGTACACATCTGTTGATCTCTTCCACAAAAATTGCAGTCAGTCAGGGGGTGAGCGAAGCCCATGCCTACGTTCTTAAGGATCAGATCATCATATGTGGGGTCCACAGTGGGCCCCGAAAGCTGCAAAAGCCAACCAAGAAATGAAGTGAAACAAACAACCTAAGATGACACGGTCTACCATCAGTGGCTCTTATGCTCGTTCAGAACTGAAGAATGATTTAGAGAGAGAAAGAGCATCTACAAGTTGGGTTCAGAGAGAGAGAGAGAGAGAGAGTTCATGAGAGTAGGTCTTGGAGGAAAATGTGGAGTGTGGAGCGAGGATTTGGGCGAGAAATGAGTGAAAAAATATATAATATTATTATTCATAGTTTGCGTTAGATTTGCATGGCTTGGATTTTGAAAAGATATGGGCTATTTGCTTGTTTCAGCTATTCTGGATACTTATTTCTATCTCCTCTGTCTCTCAGACAAGCAAACGGGATTTGAGAAAAATCCGAAATCTTTCAGATACTTTTCTCTCTCTACACTCTGCTTTTTCTCTCCCCCTCCCTCCCTCCCTCCCTCCCTCCCTCACTCTCTCTCTTCCTCTTCACTCTTTGCTCAATGCTTGGCACTGGCTGGGCTTTTGGGTTTGTTCCTCAAGTTCCATAAGCTGCGAGATTTTGGGTAATTCTTCAAGTACGTTAGATTTTTCCCTCATATTATGATTCAGAATTGTGGGCTTGAGATCAAACATTGGAGTTTCTTCCTCTCTCCTTATCTGGGTATCTGGGTATCTGGGTTTGCTCTAAAATTTGTTATTGAGACTCATAGGCAGAGAACCAAGGATTTTTTTTTTTTTTTGAAAAACACTTCACCAGACAGAAGCAATACAAGCATTGACCAAAGTTGGGTGACAGTGACACTCTGATTTTTCTTATCTTGGTTTTACCTTGGAGTTCCCAAGGCTTTTGTTGTAGTGTGTAAACATTTAGATGTAAGATAACAACAATGGCTCAAGAAGATCAAACCCAAAAAAGTGGCAATAGTACTGGTGGTGGTGATGGCATTGGAGGTCTTGCGAGATCTTCCAGAAGGCCAAAGCTAAAAAAAGTGCCACAGAGAGGACTTGGTGTGGCACAACTTGAAAAAATTAGACTGGAAGAACAGCAAAAGAATGATGCAGCTGTAGCAGCCGCTGCAATTCTTCCATCCCCATGTTCTGTATCATTAACCAAATCCTCCTATCAGCCCCTTCCAATTCCAAAAACTTTCCATCACACCACTCAACCCTCTTCTCCAATCCCATTGCCTTCTGGGTCAACAGCCAATTTTAGCTCGCCTCTGTCACTGCAACACATCGATGCTAAAGTTTCAAGCAGTGTTCCATTGGCAAACAGTGGTGGCTCTGCTGTTCCAGTTTCGGGCCATGGGAATGTGCCCAAGTTGTGGAGCCCGCACGAGTTCGATTTTAAGAAGGAGGGCTTTGGGGTGGACCCTGGATTGGCATTTCCATCAATTTTGCCTTACGAATCCAACCCCACTTGGCCCCTCCCCAGTTGGATGCAGAGAGCACCACAATATCAACAACCTTCTTTGTTAATGGTAAGATATTTTTTAGTGTGATCTTTCTCTCTCGAATTTTCATGATGGGGCTTTCAATTGGCATCTTTTTGTTCATTCTCAACAAGAAAGGTTCGGTTTGTGGAACATGTAGGTGAGTGTCTCATCAGGGACTTCATCAGCACCTGTGCCTCATTCCTCGATGGAGCCCCCTTCAAACCAAAACTACAGTGGCAGCTGTGTGCCTATGAGGCTGGAGGAGAAGGTATATGCAGTTGTACTCTTATGAAATTCATCTGCAGATTTTAGTTTACTCTATTATTTTAACTTGTTCAGCTATTCAGTCGTTTAAAGGTAGTGTTTTATATGAAATTGCTGTATATATTTTAATACAATACAAGTATTAATTCCTTCTTATCCTATATCGCTGATAATCTCTTCTTGTTTTCTTTGAATGGTCATGACTCATGTCAATAAATCATGCATGTTGTCGATGAATTCGTTAAAATTTATAACTGGTATATTTTTATAAAAGATATTTTCCATAGATGTCTGAAATCTGAATGGAATCTTAATATTTTGAACTTAATGCAGATGGTTGGCATCAAAAGACCATACCTCTTCTCCCTGGATGTTCCACCTGCGCCCTCTTTCAATTTTAAATTGCCCACTTTTGCAGCTCCTATGAAAACAAATGAAACAATTTCATGCAGGAGTGGAAGTGGATTTAACTTTGATGCTGGCAATTCAACTTTCAGGTTGTTTCAACTTAATCTTTTCGCCGTTACATTTTAGTTGCAAATTTTGTTTGCTCACACCATGCATTCCTGCATTATCTGCAGGGAAGTCCCTTCCTGTTCAGCATCCAACTCAGAGCCAAACTCAAAGAAAAGCAATAAAGAGAATGAGAATTTCAATGGAGATTTTCTCACGCTGGCTCCACCCGCTCCAACTTCATGTCCACCTCCGAAGCTCAAGTCTCCTTCAACTTTCCCAGCATTTCAAAACAAGGAATATCCTGATTTTGAATTTCTATCTTGTCAGGTTTGGAAAAACTCGTGTTAGCCATTTTTTCCCATTTTGCTAATTCCATTATTCTTTCTTAACTTTGATCTTATTTGCTAAAGGGAATTATAGAAGATCAAATCCCTCCCCCACCAGGGTCCAGTCTATTCAATCAACAACAGCAACCTTTGCACAGCTTCTTCCCTCCAGCAGCAAGGGCGGCACAAACTGGACAAACAACAGCTACAATTCAGAATTGTAATGAAGCGGGAGAAAGTGTTGATCTCAATTTGAAGCTATGAACTTCTTCTGCTAATTTCTTGTGGTGTCACTTTTAGGCCAGTTGTTCCTCACAGTCTTTGATTTAATTTTACAAGTAGGTAGTGTTTCTAAATTTGCACATGTGGGGTTGAGTCTGAAAGGGACTAGAAGACTTGGCCCTGTGAGAAGCATTAGTGGAGAGGGAAAGGAGAGATGTTGATTTGTTCGTGGTGCTAATGCCTATTTGTTATTTTGATGATACCTAATTCTGATGGTTGTGCCTTTGGGGCTTTGGTTATTTTCTGTTTCCTTTCTTGGTTACAGTTGTCTCTGGTTGGTGCCTGGTGGGATGAGTCAGGAACTAGAGTGGCAACAAACTTTTGCATGTGGGGTTGTGGAGGAATCTGATTGTGCTTTGTCTCCTCTTTATTTCCATGGGGTCCCAAAATTTGACCATTTTTATGGTTCTAAATGAGTGACGAACAGTATTGTGCGAGAGAAGAAACAGAAAAATAGTATAATGTCAATCAGATAATCAAGATCTTCATACGAAGTCACAATGTTGCATGCCAGTGATCTAAGAAACATTCAACCATCCGATAGCATGACTGTCAACTACGACTCTCTTATTTTTATTATTACTGTTGTGTCTTTAGCAACTGCAATTAGAAATGCTCTTAGCAATATATAATATGGGCAATGCTGAGCAAAGAATATTAAAGCAATTTTCTGTAAAAGGATAAACACTAGTATAAATTAATAAAAACTAAGCATGCACTTAATCTGTTCAAAACTTTAGTATGTGACAAACAATTCTTGTGATTTTAATTTTGGCTAACTTTTTTTTTCAAAATTTTAATATATGATAAATCACTTCTTTGTAGTTTCAATTACAGGAGTTATTGGTTAGACCTTGAAAGTTTAAGCGGATTAATTATTAAAGTATAAATCACGTAAAATTATGTTCAATGCTTAAAGTTAAAGTGGCAAAATGTATATTTTAACTTTAATTTTAAATATTGAATTTTATTCATTATTTATGTAAAAAAAATTTATATTATTACTCAATTATATATTGTTAAAAGAGTTTAATTATGACAACTTTATATTGACAAAGGATCAAAATGACATGATATTTTGACAAAAGTGAATGATCTCCACATGGATGCTATTTCATGACAGCCGCAACGGCTCCAAGGCTTAAAGTTGATGATGGGTATGTTAAATTTGGCTATTACTGGGACTTTGGTATGCACAAAGTCAGGAAATAAGTAATTTTCTAATCATCGGCACAAAACTATGTTGTTATCAGCTCTGTTGTTAGAATTGCACGATTCGCGATTCGAATTTCGAATCGTGCAATTCGATTCGATTCGTGCTGCCCACGATTCGAATCGGAAGCTGAATCGTTGCTGGCTTTGAATCGTGCCGGAATCGCCTGAATCGGTGCGATTCTGTATCACCGATTCGAATCGTGGCTTTTGCGATTCATTTCATCTGTTTTTTTTTTTTTTTTGCAAAATCGGACGTTTCCCGTTTCTCTATCTGCTCCGTTCGGTTTTCTCTCAGACACGCAACTCTCTGCTACACGCAAACGCTCTGCTCCTGTCGTTTTTCTCTCAGACACGCAAACTCTCTGCAACTCTCTGCTCCTTTCGTAAACGTTCGCACTTCGCAGAGCTCGTTTTTCTGCTCCGTTCGGTTCTCTCTCTGCTCCGTTCGGTTTTCTCAAAACGCACGCAGATTGCAGAACGCACAACGCACGACGTTCGTTTTTTCTCTCAGAACGCACGATGCGCAGTGCTCTCAGAACGCACGACGCAGAGGAACTGGTGTGCTCTCAGTGCTCTGCGTCCAGTGCGTGTAGACTCTGCGTTCGGTGCGTGCTCTGTTTCATTGGTTCAAAACAGAGAGGCTGAGTGGGTGTTGGAATTTTTTCTTGTCTCTGTTTTTGGCGGTTTAAAACAGAGAGTATTTGGATGGCTCCTAAGGCTAAGAAGAAAGGGAAGAAGGATGTCACATGGGATCATTGCAGTGTTCTTGATAACAGATTACATGTTAAATGTAATTACTGTCCACAAACAATGTGGGGTGGTGCATTTAGGATGAAGCACCATTTGGCAGGAACACATCAAGCAGTTGCTGCATGTACCCAAGTACCAGAAGATGTTAAGAATCAATTCATGAAGATGCTGCAGGATAAAAAGAAAAAAAGAAGATGATGCTGCTGACCTCTTCAAAGAGATAGATAATCCTATTGATGGTTCACAAAGTAAAAGAGCTATGGATGCATTTGTCATGAAGGGGAAAGGAGGAAGTAACTTTAAGGTCAACAGACAGCCAACCTTGAATGAGATGGTAAATGATAGAGATATGGTGGCCAGAGATATATGTCGATGCATTTATGGCAATGCGTTGCCATTCAACTTGGTGAAGAGTCCTTTATTTGTTCAAATGGTGAAGTCCATATCTGAATATGGAAGAGGTTTGAAGCCTCCAAGTTATCATGAGGTCAGGGTAACATATTTAAAGAAAGAGGTTGATGAAATTCATGCTAACTTGGATATCTATAGGAGTGAATGGAAGAAGACAGGTTGTACGTTGATGTCAGATGGGTGGACTGATGGAAAGAGCAGGTCTTTGATTAATTTTTTGGTTAATACTCCAAGAGGAACTGTGTTCATAAAATCCATTGATACTAGCATGTTCATTAAAGATGCTGAAAAAATGTTTGAGTTACTTGATAATATGGTGGATGAAATTGGAGAAGAAAATATTGTTCAAGTAGTAACTGATAGTGCATCTGCCCCTTGTAGCTGCTGGAAATAAATTAATGGAGAAAAGAAAACATCTCTTTTGGACACCTTGTGCAACTCACTGCCTAGACTTGATTCTTGAAGATATTGGTAATATTCCAGTATTTTATAATACCATTGGAAAGGCTAGGAAGATCACAGTCTTCATTTATAGGCATACTTGGGTACTTAATTTGTATAGGACCTTTTCCAATGGTAAGGAATTAACAAGACCAGCAGTGACTAGGTTTGCTACCTCTTATCTCACATTGAAGTCAATTTTGGATCAAAAGATAGCTCTCCAATCTATGTTTGCATCAGAAGAATGGGCTACAAGTACTTATGCTTCAGGATTTGATGGTGAAAAAGTAAGGGAGATTGTTTTGGAAGATTCAAGATTTTGGAAATCTCTAACTTATTGCTGCACTCGTGTCTCACCAGTAGTGAAAGTACTTAGACTTGTGGATGGTGATTCAAAACCATCCATGGGTTACATTTATGAAGCCATGGATAGGGCAAAGGAGCAAATAGCTATAAATTTTCAAAAAAGTAGAGAGTAGATATAAGAAAGTGTGGGAACTCATAGATCAACGTTGGGACTATCAACTCCATAGGCCTCTTCATGCAGCTGGATACTATCTTAATCCTAGGTAACCTTTTTTATAGTTTATAGTTTAATGTAGTATGTAAGCTGTTACTTTTTTCCTTCATAATATATCAAAATATATCAATGATCAAAGCTTATTAACAACTTTATAGGTTTTCATTATGAAACAAGTTTCAATGCTGATCTTGAGGTGATGACTGGTTTGTACAAAGTGATGAATAAGTTAGCTCCAGATATAGACACAAGGGTGAAAATCATTGCCCAGCTTGATAAGTTTGATAAGGCAGAAGGAATGTTTGGATATGACTTGGCAATAGCAACTACAGACAAGATGCAGCCAGGTATTCTTTCTTGCTGATTCATTTTGTTTGTAGTTACCTTATGTGTTTGCTAGCATAGAAGATATATAAATTCTAAACTTCTGAATCTTATTTAGTGTATTCTTTGATTCTTTCACTTTGTTAGCCATATGGTGGAATAGTTTTGGAGCAGAATGCAAGGAGTTGCAAACTTTTGCTGTTCGTGTGTTAAGTCTCACTTGTAGTGCTACGGGGTATGAAAGGAATTAGAGTGTGTTTGAATATATTCACTCTAAAAAGAGAAACCGCTTAGAACAACAAAGATTGAATGCACTTGTATTTGTTAAATACAATCTTAACCTTCAGTCAAGGCAAAAGATAAGAGAGGACAAGGGAGAGACTTATGATCCTATTTGCCTTTCGGATATGGAATATGATGATGAATGGATCACAGAAAAAGAAGAGGCTTGCCTAAGCTGCAAACAATAGAAAACTCTTGGATGGATGTCCAAGAGTGCTTTAATATTGATGAAAGAGCTCCAAGTAAAAAGAGAAAGAGAGGTAATGTAAATTATTGACTTTCAGTTACGAAACTTCCTACTTCCTAGTTTCATACATTCAATGATCCAAATTATTAAATCCTTAACTTATGTTATATTACTTGTATTCCATAATCAGGACCAAGAAACCTTAATGCAGTGGGCAAGAAGGACAAGGGAAAAAAACCCATGCAAGTTGCTGAATTTGAAGACATTGGAGATGATGGTGGTAGTGAAAATGAAGACGAAGAAGATGAAAGGGAAGTTGTGGTTGATGATAACACCCAAGTTGGTCATGATGATAACTTTGATGATATGCCTGAATTGGAGGATATTTGAAGAAGAGGATATTTAGATTATTTAATAATTACTAATTAGAAATTTAGAATCTTTTTGGCATCAATATGAAATGGTTTATGTTTATTGAAGATTTGAAATTATGGCTTATAAGCTTACTTATGACTAATGAGTAATGACTTACAATTTAAGTATGTATTTGGGACTTTTGAGTATTACGTTCATGTTCTAGTATGGAATCATGTGTATTTAAGTATTTTAGTAATATGTTTCTGAATCGTACGATACGATACGATTCACGATTCATGATTCAAAAATTGAAAAAACAATTCACGATACGATTCACGATTTGACAACTATGGTTATCAGTGTTAGAGGCCTTTCAGATATTGTTCGGTTGGTGTATAACAGGTATTAACCTTTTTTTTTTGTATAATAGGTTATTGGCAAAAAGTCATTAAGCCTTGATATACGGCACCGACTTGAATCCTCCCCCTAGTCCTCCCCCCAATCCCCACCCCCTGAACAGGTTATTAACTCGAATAACATTTATGTGATAATGAATCGATCATTAGCTCAAATGATGGTATGGGCGACGTTGAAATATCTATCTTTGTTAATGGGGCAATGGGACTCTTGTCAAAAATTCTCGTGTTTGATGGCATAATTCATTTTTACTACACCATCTTATCATAGGTAGTATGCATGCTTTTGTCACTCATCTATTTAATTTTGTACAAATATATTATGGTTTTCTAGGAGCTTTTATAACATCCTGTGATAATAACATTTGATTTAATTATGTCATATAAGAAGGTGGTGCAATCTAAAAATCATAAAAGCAGTGCTATAATTGCAATTTGCAGCCATCAGCATTTTATTAAGTAAATAACAAAGGATCAATGAGCTGATAGAAAGCCAAGAAGCACATAATTTCCTTAAAGCCACGTGTACACATTTGTAATCCACAACTTTTAGCACTGATATTGAAGTAGTTGCAGAAAATTGGTTTCATAAACTTTTTACTAGTTAATTATAAATCTATTTAAGAGCAAAGAGGCAGTTGAATCGTGGACGAAGTAAGTGGTTACCGTGAACTAGAGGAGATTCAAACATGTGCAAGATAATATATATATATATATATATATATATATATATATATATATATATATATATATATATATATATATATATATTCTGATGTTGCAATGTGTTAAAAGATATATATAAAATTATTTATATAATTTCATCTAACAACTTAAATTTTTTAAATAGTTAATTCATGATATAGTAATTAGAATTTCTAGAGCTAAATAGTATATTTGTCACTTCTATTCTTCATAGCTAAGTAATCCATGACATACTAAAAGATTCCTGAGTATATATTATATCACCTTATACGCACGTTACATATCAACATTTTTCGTATTTTTTATAAAATAATTTGTGTAAGGGATAACAAAATTAAACTTCACATCAATCTCAAAATATACAACTATTTTGTTTTATGATCTTTTTAAAAATAAAAAAATATAAATAAATCTTGTTTATAACGTTAATGATTAAAACATCAATTAAATTTAAAAAAACATTCTATGAAAAACTTAATTACTATATATAATTTATTTTATTAACAGGGTGTATACATATCACTTAAGGTTGAAAAAGTATGGTGTATTTTATCTAATTTATTAATATAAAATAATAAAATGATTAATATAATAAAGGTAAATTGTCATAAAAATGTAAATTTAAATTAAAAAAATGTGCATCCACGTGTTGAAACACACAGATTGACTTAAAAAAAGAAGTGAAATTTTTATAAAAATTCAAGGGTATATGGATTTATTCTTTCAATGTCATTATAAGTGATTGAATTTATATGATAAAAAATAAATTTTTATAAAGATTTCCCAGAAAAAAAAAAACAGCAAAAGAAGACTCGTCTTTCCTCTCCTCACTCACACGTGGTGCACAGGTTATTATTACTGTTACACTTGCACGCACCACAACCAAAATGTTGATAATTAATTAAGAATGAACGTATATATACCTGCCATCTGCGTCCAACTGCATCTCTGCATGCATGAAGCATTAAAGGGTGAAAGAAACTAAGAAAGTACATCGAAACTAAAGCATTAGGGTACGTAGCAACAGCTTTGGCTTCGCTCCTGTGTCTTCTCCATAATATATTCCTTTCGCTAAGGTAAGGTTAACCCTACAAAGCCTAGCTTATATAACAAGGAAAGCAAAGCAAGCAGGTCACTTGAAATGAAACAAATTTCCATGAAAAGAAAACTACCATTAAGTCAGCCAACCATATTTGTAATCAAAGTCAAGGCAGGGTTAATGAAATTAATAGTAGAAGAATTTCTTTCTAGTTGAAGTTTGGCCAAAAATAAAAAAGTCAAAGAGAACATATATAATGTAATTTGGATATATATATACAGGAGATGAGACTAATGCAAGCATGTGGTGCATATATATATATATATGTGTGTGTGTGTGTGTGTATATGTGTGTATGAATGTGTGTACAAGTTAAGTTTTACTTTTATCATAAAACTTGTTGTTGGACTCATAAGATGTTAATGTAATGGAAATGAATTATATATGTCTTTAGGTATGAAAATTGAGATTCGATTCCTAAAAATTATATATCATGAAGAGAGTCACATTATTATTATTACTTCTAATATGAAGATATTAAAATTGTATGACAATTTAAATTAATCGAATCTTATAAAGAAATTCTTATTTCACACCAAATGAAACCTTCTGTTGGGGGTCAATCAAATCTTGTTGCATCTTGATCCTTTCATCATCACACCCCGTTAAGCAACTGATCTTCCTTTAGCCATCCCATGCTGATCATTTCTTATACATAAGTATGTATAATCATGCATGCAATGGAAGCAGAGATAAACATTGCATTGGTTGTCCTCTTTATACGTCAATTAACGTCCATAAATATATGCATGCATGGTATTGGTGGCTTCGCCACTCTTTCGCTGCCACCAAATTTTTCAACATATATTTTCTTCGAGGGTGGGCCATGGGTAGTTGCTAGCTAGCCAGCTAGGTTGGTTTTGTCGGCAGAAATAGTCCTTTAAATTAAGTTAATTAATAATAATAACACTTTGAGCTTAGGTTAGCTGAGGTGAGGTGACATCAAACTACAACAGTGTATTATGGTTAGTCCAAAACTACACCTAAACTAATTAAAATGGACCTAAAAGGGTTGAAGAAATAAATATTGAAACACTGTTGTTTGCGGAAACTGGGATCAATGTGAAAGCATTTAGCACAATTTGTAGCCGCAGAAAATTGTATATTTGGCGCACTGGTTCTGCTATTCTGTCCCCAATAAAATGCTACAAAGAAAACATATATTTTTAATTAAAAATAAATAGTTCTTTATTTAACAGTGCTTAATTAAAAAAATTAAGAATAGGAAGAAGTGGCAAAGAATTTAAATCAATGGTGAACATTATTCTAGTGCTCATCATTTTTTAAGATGCCAGTACTTCATAAATTATCGAATATTTATTAATTATAAATTATATATTTTATAAATTTTAAATATTTATTATAATAACTAATAATCAATAAATATTTAATAATTCATCCAAAATACTAAAACTTGAAAAGAAATATAGAATGTAGTTTCAAATGTTCAGTTTTGATTTGAATAGTATGACATGAATTTTATTTTGGTGTAGTATGACATGCATTTTATTGCCATAAAGTTACACATGAAATTTTTTTATCTAAAAGCTTGTCTCACACCATCCATGCTCTGTGTAATTAAGATTTCATTCAATGCAAATGCTTAAGATGTCATCTAACATTTTCTATTGAGAAGCTTGTTCGGCATCATCCTTACTTCATTTGATTAAAATTTCATTTCATGCAGTCACTCAAGTTTTCATTTAATGTAAAAATGCTCAAATTTAACTTCCCAATACACTTTTTCAAAAAGAAAATAATTCTTACTTTTTTATAACGTCTGTTTATTTAAGATTTTATTCAATGCAAATGTTCAAGATGTCATTTAAAATTTTCTATTCAAAAGCTTATCTGACACATTTTTTGCTCTCTTTGATTAAGATTTCATTCAAAGCAAACGCCCAATATTTTATTCAATGCAAATGCTCAAATTTAACTTCCCAATACTCTTTTACAAAAAATAAACAATTCTTACTTTTTTTTAATATCTGTTTATTTAAGATATCATTCAATACAAATGTTTAAGGTGTCATTCAAATTTTTCTGTCTAGAGGCTTATCTGGCATCATCCTTGCTTCATTTGATTAAGATTATATTCAATGTAAATGCTCAAGATTTCATTCAATGCAAAAGCTCAAATTTAACTTCTCAATGCTCTTTTACAAAAAATAAATAATTCTTACTTTTTTTTTAATATCTGTTTATTTAAGATATCATTCAATACAAACGTTTAAGATGTCATTCAAAATTTTTTATCTAAAGGCTTGTCTAGCACCATCCTTGCTCCGTTTGATTAAGATTCCATTCAACGCAAACGCTTAAGATTTCATTCAATACAAACGCTCAGATTTAACTTCCCAATGCTCTTTTACAAAAAAAAAATAAACAATTTTTACTTTTTTTTCTAACGTAAGTTTATTTAAAATATTATTCAACACAAACATTCAAAATATCATTCAAAGTTTTCTATCTAGAGGCTTGTCTAGCACCATCCTTATTCTGTTTGATTAAGATTTTATTCAATGCAAATGCTTAAGATTTCGTTCAATGCAAACACTCAAATTTAACTTTCCAATGCTCCTTTACAAAAAATAAATAATTCTTACTTTTTTTCTAATGCCTGTTTATTTAAGATATCATTCAACGCAAATGCTTAAGATGTCATTCAAAATTTTTTATCTAAAGGCTTGTTTGACATTATCCTTGTTCTGTTTGATTAATATTTCATTCAACACAAATGTTTAAGATTTCATTCGATGCAAATGCTCAAATTTAACTTTCCAATGCTCTTTTACAAAAGAAATAAACAATTCTTACTTTTTTTTTTTCTAAAGTTTGTATATTTAAGATATCATTCAACACAATCGCTCAAGATGTCATTCAAAATTTTCTTTTAGAAGCTTGTCTGACACCATTCTTGTTCCGTTTGATTAAGTTCTCATTCAATGCAAATGCTCAAGATTTCATTCAAAACTACCAGTTAAATTTAACTTCCTAATATACTTTTTCAAATAAAAAATAATTCTTACTATTTTTTAACGTCTATTTATTTAAAATATCATCTAATGCAAACGCTCAGGATTGATTCTCTTCAATACAAAAGCTTAAAATTTCTTAATCAAACATGCTACTAGTAGTTTCTTGGTGTGGTAAAATTATTATTTAAAAAAAAGCAAAATATTGAGAAGCAAAAATTGATGCTTCTAACAACAAAAGCTGGTGGGCAAAGAGAACCAAACTTTTGAACAACTGACAATTGCTTTTTTACTCCAGGGTTTTAAGGTTTGATGTCATCTCAGGAATTAACACTTAAGAACCGGAGTTTTTCTTTCTGGACAGAAAGGGAAACAGATCAATGTCTGTCATAAAATCTAACACGGATACATACATAGCCTGAGTCACATACATAAAATGTTTATAGCCTCTGGTCGAAGCTGTACAACACACGCACACACAACAGCTACCATATAGCCACCCAAATTCAGCAGCTAGTTCTGCATTATGGTCATCTCTTCCGCCGCTTCGGCTCCACCTGCAAATTCATGAACTGGTTATTATAATACCACACGCCGAAAAGCAAATATGAAACATCATGCAAGCAACGAAGCAGCAACTCTCCAGAGGATCCTAGCTGTATATAATATATGCACACTGCTGCCAACCAATCATTGTGAACTTCACAATATAAGATTTTCCAGTTTGTTGTCATAATGATTACTTACAAATCACCATTCTAAAATACCTGCTAATAATTAATTAACAGCTAATATGAAGAATGATGGCCGCCAAAAGACACCTAGACACCTTGCAGAACACATTAACAAGCATGGTAATCCAGAAAACTCACGTTCTAACACAACCCAAATTGATCATCTATAAAAGATTTTAAAAGCCTATATACTGCAAAAAATAAAAGAAATTTAAACTTTAAAATAAACCATTGATAAGTAGAGATTATATCCTTGAGGAATCAAAGACTTTACTATAAGCTCTTGCATGATTCAATTATTACCCCAAATTCAGAAGTTCCATATGCAGAAGATGCACCAAAGAAAGGCACAGAAGTTGGTAGACCAAGCTTAATCACTTTTACAAGAAAATGCAGACATCTATTTCAAACAAGTAGAATCATATTCTCCTGTCCAGACAGGCAGAAAGTGATGGAGATAGAGCAGACTTTTATATGTAGAATTCTCAATTTATTAAAAAGGTTCAAAACACATACCTCGATATAATTAGAATTGATCCAAATTTTAACTTACATACATATCTTGCCTAGTTATGTAAACCTATTTAAACCAAGAACCAGCTTCACGCCACTCAATATTAATAAAATGATACTGGAAAAGATCAATTATTTATACCAAATAACAAGAACTGAAATTGGTCAAATACTAACTGATTAGTAATGAGTCACGACTTCAAAGATCTTATGTTTACTTCTTTTACATAGTCTTCCAGAGGCCAGTTGAAACATGAATGTTATTGAGAATTAGCAACAAACCTAAATGAATATGAAGACCAGTAGAGTAATCACCAATCTTAGCCACAAATTAATTTCCGTCTACTATAAAGGAAGCATGATATGGAGTAAACTACACACAACAGGCCAAATGTAACCATTACCACCCCCCCCTCCGCCCAAAAAAAAAAAAAAAGAAAAACTGATGAGTTTTGAAATATTTACTGAACAACTTGAAAGAAGACGCGGGTCCATAAGTATGAATTAATAGAAGTAATGAAAAGAATAATTAAGTCACAATTTAGCCAAAACCATATTACAAGAGGCACATGGGAACAAAACTTAGTTCTGTACCACTTATATGTAATTATCAACAACAAAAAACAAGTTTGATGTTTATTTGTAACATACAAGAAAGGCAACTGATATCCAAATTAGAAGAACGATGGGAATTGGATCATGCATAAGGGAATTGCTTAACTGGAGTTTTATAGAGTCTTCCTTTTGGGAATAAGCAGATGAGAGTTTTAAATGATGGAAAACATAGGAATAAAGTATGCAAATTAACTTAGTGGAAAAAATATTGAACGAAAGTGAATAAGCATGCTAATCATAAGAAATAACAATAAAGCAAAAGCTCATAGGAATAAACATCATTGGTATAATCTATATCTCAAACAATAATTGCAGCCACCAATACATTCATATTCACTTTAAATAGCTAAAGGTAAGCATGGCTGTCATACAAGAGTAAAGAAAAATAGAATTAACAAAAGTATATTCAAAAGTAAAGGTATACATAGGCCCCCAAGATTTGCAGTTTATTTTTAACTATCCCACAGCCTTGACTAATTACACTTGCAACAAATTTGAATTAAAAAAAAGTGCCTAAATGGTTTCAGATTGAGGAAAACCATGCAGAAAATAAGAACCAAGCTAAGCTTGGTGCCAAAACTGGAGACCAAAACTGGAGAAGCACACATGTTGACACACAATCTGATTAGCATATATGAAATAGTACACACGTGCGCCTGGTAATTTTTCATGTGTCTAAATTAAAAGCACCAATGTATATTTGTCTTTACAACTAGATGGTTCCTGAAATAAATAATACAACTAGAACTCTTCACTCACTAACATGAAACAATCTTCAATGCTAAACACTACATAGACTAGCTGCAATAAATTGCCAATTTCGAAAGTAGCTGCACAAAGGGTACATGTCAGTAAAATTTTGAAGAAAACCTCCACTTTCCCATCAATCTCCAAATGCTACACCAAATGTTAAACCGCCCGTCCCTTCCACAGCAATATGTCCCCCCCCCCCCCCCAAAAAAAAAAAAAAACAAAAAACCCCCCTTTTAACCCAGATAGGGTGGGAAGAAATTGATAGGTAAAATAATGTCTCAGGCATCTGCTGGGAAAATAAAAATAAAAGGAGCAAAAGTAAATGTGCATATAAAATTATTTGGTACTGGATGCAGGCAGTCACACCTTGCCATCAGCTGCTGGTGATGCAGGGAATGTAGCTTGGGGTTTCTTCATATCATCATCAGATGAACATTCAGAACATACAAAATGGTCCAGTTTCTTTGCTTCTTCAATAGTCATGCCCACGCATGCAGGATGGTACCTACAAGAAACCTACAAAGATTGAAATATGTGCAGCATAGAACATATAGGGACATTAAGAGATATCAAAAACCATAATACCATGATTCTTTGGACACTCCTTAAATATAGCAATATTTTGCAATGAATGAAAACATGACGCCAAATAAAATCAGAGTTGATGTCATGAATGAACAAAAATTTACATCCCCAACCTTACATGGATACTAACAAACATATCTAAGCATGATTTTCACCACTACTCTCAAGCCAATCAACAGAAGGAATAAGCCTATACAGCATTGCTGACATATATATTGGAGAAAAAAAACAACAGAACCCAGCGTCACAATATGAGGCTAACAAAAAGTAAATATAGACACATCAGCAGGCTCAATCAGACATAAAATTCCATCTCATTGAATTTTTAGCGTGAGTAGCTCACTTGTAAATGTACAAGAAAATCCTTTATATTTTCTCTCTTTCCTGTATTCTATTTTCTTTTCATTTTTTCCTTGTTGAAGTCGAATGCTTTCCCAAGACTAACATGCAAACCATGTGCATAGGCCACAACAGAGTTGCAATAACACAAACTTTAATAGTGTTAAAACTATGGGACTTAGGGAAACATCTTCCTAGGGCTTCTTGAGTGTTTTAGGATCAATATTGACCTTATAACTTCTCAACACTCTTTAGGCTCGTTCTGCAGGTGCTGGAATTATATAATTATTACTTCACCCAAGTAAATGACATATCTGATGCTCAGATTAGAGATGTGAACGTCAAAAAATCATGTGCGAATGTGATAAGTTATAACAGTAAACAAAGTAAAGCAGAATACACTGATTTTTACCAATCCTTGCACCCCTCACATTGCACCATGAGGTCATCCGGGTTATAAGGCATCTCGCATTTGCAATACCTTCAAAACATAAACCAAATAAACAGAAACCCCATTAGCTCAGGTACTCAAAAACACCAATATCCCATCAAGACAAAAACAAAAAAAAACAAAAAAAATGAAAAAACTCACACAGCAACACGGTCAGGAGTGAAAGCCCCAGTAGCAGCCTTGTACTCAAATCTACAATAGTAATCCTCAGCACCTACATTCTCAAGCTTAGTGTAGTTCTTAAAAGAGTGAACAACACACTTCCCTTCGATGGTGTGAGCACTCTGGACATCATAATGGTCCGACAAAAACAGCTCCTTGGCTCCATGGAATTGCCTGCGCCCCCCAATGGACTCTTCAGGCCGATAGTACCACCTCACCCGGACCTTGACGTTGTTCCTACTGTCCTGCTCGATCTTCTCCACGCGTGCCACGTACGGAGGCTTGCTGGTGTCGGAAGGGCGCATCAGCACGCAGTCTCCAGCTGCAAAAGCCGCCACAAAAACCACTTCCTTAGTGATCGACAACACCAACCCACCCACATGCTCTCAAACCATTCGCCTCCACAAAAACAAAAAAAGAAACCATTTTTAACTCGAAAAACGAACTGGGTGGGTACCGGGAACAAGGGGGCACAGAGAGAGAGAGAGATAGCGAGAGCGATTACCTCTGACGATCTTGTTGGTGCCTCTGATGGTGTAGGAGTCCAAGTCTTTTCTTCCCTGCCTCGTTTTCGCCATGGGTGGGTAGGGACAGAGGAGAGGGTTGGGTCTGAGCTCCGCTGGAAGAGAAGGGTTGCGGCAGAGACAGAGAGAAAAAAAGGGGGTTGGAAATGCGAGGGCTTGAAGCTGCAGCAATGGCGAGAATGCGAATTCCGAGCCCTAAGAGACTTTTTTGGGCGAAGAAGAACAGAGGAACCCTAAGGTTTGAGCCTTTGAGAGGGGAGGGAGAGAGAGTGAGCGTGACGCTTGGCCAGAGTTAAGAGAGTTGCAGTGATTTTATGCAAATACGGTCCAGTTCATTATTGACTGTGTTTTGTTGTTAGTCCTCCAAACATTAACATTTGGTGCTAAGCATTTTGCCTGCTGATGCGATATCTATCATCTATCTATAATTCTATACCTATCTAATCTATGCCCGTTACCATTCCCATTACCATCACATCTATTAGGCCTTGGCTTGACTATTTTAACGTTTTTTTTCAACTTTGTTTGGCGATAATCCAGGGCTTTGTTTTTTTTCCTGTAGCAGCATCTGTTTTCCCAAAACAACCACACAAAATTGTCACCTCTTCTGTTACCAACCAAAAAAAAAAAGGAAATTTTTCCTTAATTAGCGTTTGTATTGCTGTAAAAGAGATATCCAAGGCTAATATGTTCAGATAATTGCCTGGCTCACGAAGAAAAAGGTTTTGCAATGGAAGGCCATTGAATTTGAAGTACAGAAGAATGCAGGGGATTAGTTTCATGCTTTTTATTAGCTCACTAATCCTTTCAAAGTCTTGTCTTTTCCTTTGTTCGCATCCCATAATAATGTAGGTATTATTACTTGTTGCTGCAGGTAAACAGGACGAAAGATGCCCGAGTGGAGCTTTTAGGTGTTGGCACATGACATGGAAATAATGAATTGCAACAGGGTGCATTCTGGGGTTTGACACCTGTAGCCCTGCAGAGTAACTGTGAGTTAAGAGTAAGAAGCACCAAGCTAAGGACTTTTCTATTCTCCATGGCAAGGAAGTGCAAAGAGGAGAGAGGAAATAAACACTGTTCAATCATTGAAATTGAAAGCCTGAGATTTAGCATCTTTATGCTGCCATACTAGTTGCTGAGTGCTAACACATCTGTTCAATCATTGAAAGCCGAAGACAAATTATGGGACTGACATGCATGCTTATCAGATCCTACACTTATGAAATAACTGTAGACCAAGATCTGAGTCCAAGCTTATTGATCTATGGAATTTCCATTGGCAGCAATACAGATGCAACCGTTAGAAACCATGACAGAACCTAACCATTTATAGTCGAGCTTCATCCACATTGGACCACCAGGTTCCCAAGTTAGCAACCTTCAACGCAAACCAAAAAGCGATTTTAACTGAAATGACAAACAAAAAAAATATTCTTATTGCGTCTCTTTATGTTGTACAGAAACAAAAAGAAAAGGGGAGGGGGGAGATACAATTCTTAAATTTGAGTGAATGAAGTGCAGCGCACAAAGTTACTGCCTCAAGCGTTTTATTGGACTGTGCAATTGTGCATACGATCAACAGTTCAGCTCACAGGATCTCGTGACATCAACAGTGTGTCATGCAGCAAAACGCTGCAGACATTCAAACCCTGCAAAAACATGTCAAACCTATAAGCAAAAGAGACTTCCAGAGTAGCAGCTTTTTCCACATGAAAATTCACTGCAAAATGTTTCAATTAAAACGCATATTTCAGGAGATGTTTGTAATAACCAGCATCAGAAGGCTGTTAAGTTACTATTTGATAAGAAAGCTGAGAGCAATCCTTTCGGACATAATTGCCACAAAAGCGTATATGCATTTTAAAGGGAGGGAAGGGGTAAGAAATGAACACTAGCATAACATAATTACACAAGGGAAGTTCCATGTCAGCACTTAACTACAACCTTTTATTTATGGATGAATTCCATAAATTAGTAATTAATAAATCAAGCAATAGACATTAGAAAGTCATAGATAATTTTCATCTACTCAGAGTCACCTGTCCCTCGTATATATTAAAACATTTGAAATGTATTGACTCTTGGAAGCATATTTATAAAATTGAATAAATATCTAAAATGTCTGGCTACAAATAATCACTTCCATTCAAAATATGATAGAAGCAACAAGGACACAACTAGAATTTACAATGGAGGGACGTACATTAACATAATGTAGATTGTATGGCCAATTTTAACTTTTCATCTATGGGGCCACCATCTACAAGTAGAAGTTTCTTGGTGTCCTCCATATGTTTGACATAATTCACAGTTATCTTGGTTTTATGTGTGGGAACCTCCAAATCCTCAGACACAAGAAGCCGTACAAATGTTGTTCTCCACAAATAAGTGTACATAACACAAAAATACAAACCCTTATTGAACACATAATGCTAGAAAAATGCTATAACAAATATTACAAACAGTATAAACAAGATAAATTATGGGATGAAAGAAATAAGCAAACACCTTATGTACAACAGAGCTACAAGAATATACATCTACCAGAATCATGATAAGGCATCTTGGTATGGTAAACAGTGTAAAATGATATCAGGATAGAGATAAATGCTCAAAAGAAACATCAAACTTACAAAAAGAAAGGACAGTGCACTGTGCAGTACTCATTTGAAAGAACAACCTCCATTGCTTATTTTGACAATATATAACATCAAATATTAATTTTAAAGCCAAAAGGGGGAAACAGGTAAAGTTGGTGGGCAGAAAGCCAAGGCTGAGATTAATCATAATATTAAATGACAAGTGACTATCCAGTGGATGGTGTAATCAGAAAAGCTGAGATTAATCATATGGCGTATTAAATGACAAGTGACTATCCAGTGGACTTCACTCAACAATTGTCTTGAATTTTGATAATAATTACAACATAAATAACAAAGAAGCTCCTAATAAAATGAGGACATTGTGTAGCTTGTCAATTAGGCTGCTAAACCGTTAAACAACATATTTATGAATGCTAAAACCAAAACCTTCTTTCCAGTAGTGAAAAACTAAACTCTATCAAGAGTCTAAGGAAGAAACTTGAACTCATGCAGCATGCAGAGTAATACTTGAGTTTGTCAACAAAAAAAACATGAAAGGGGGACAGAAGAATGTAGAACAGAGGTCTCCCAAAGCAGCACAAGCTGCCAGAGCAATCTTCAGCGCCGGAAGCTGGGCCTTCTTATTAAGCTTGAAAGCATGGCTTCGAGACTTAGGGCACAACCCCTAAACTGTGATACATTCCCTAAATTTTGTTAATTTCAACGACAAAAATTGAAAAAACATAGAATAAAAATTAATGAGAAGAATGCTCCCCCACCTGCGGCCCATCCAATATACCAGATCCTTTTGTTGCCAACGCTTTCTCCCAGCCCAACTGACGTCACTGATAATTTTTGTTGAGCGTGTTCCCTATTGGCCCGCACAATTAGCAAACACCTCAATCCTCATGCAAAGTTTCCATAGCTAACAATTTGTATCCATATTATTAGATGAATTATAAGGTTGCTGCTTTGTGAAAGGTTGCCGCCATGAGACTTGGTGGTCATGGGTTCAAGTCACAGAAATAGCCTCTTCGCTCACGGTGTAAGGCTGCGTACATTTGACCCTTCCTAGACCCTACAATGGTGGGAGCCTCATGCATTGGGTCACCTTTTATTATTATATGAATTATATATCACAAGACATACTGCATGTCCTCTAAATTACATTTGTGCAATGAGAAATGAGCTTTAGAGTTGAAAACATTACAAAAAGACAGAGCCTGTGGTCTATTTTGCAAGCCGCCAACTAACAACACAATGAACAATATCCTTTCTAATACTCACATCAAAAACATCACCAGCTAAAACCACCAAACCCATGTCTTCATTATGAAAATTGGTCACTGAGTTAAAATATCCTGATAAGTCATACATCATAATGAAATACATTAATAATACACTCGTACATCTTGATGAAATGCAATGCAACAGAACCAACTCAACCCTTCCCATGACCAAGACTTGACAGTTGCTGATAGATGGTAGACAGTGCAAAAAACCAAGAACATAGTGAAAGATGCAGTAAAAAAATTTGATTTGTGATAGTGGGCTTATACTTAAAAAAAGGCAGATGCATCATTAACGCAGAAGGTTGTTGCCTTGCATGCTGTTAAGAACTACATAAAACACTTATTTAACCAACACATATGACTAAATTCATTTTTCTATTCATAGCAGATGCAGAACATTAAGCATACAAGAAATATCAAATTCTGTTTGTTACTGGATCAAATGAGAAACCTAGAGATTAGAGAGAATGTGAAAGAAGAGTTACACATTGCAAGCATGTGATTTACTTTCAGGTATAAACATGTTCTTAGAGAAAGCATACAGCAAGTCCTCACAATTAATACACATATAAGTGCTTTCTGTCAGTAGCATATGATCTCTAGAGAGAATTATGCATCTTCAACCTTTTCAAAAAATAAAACTCTGGATCATACAGGATGACAATGGAACTTATCTCATATCTCAATAATCAACTATATTGGAATTCAGCCTAGCAGAAGCAGTCAAATAATCTATACTTTCATAAATAAAAAAAGCAGCAGAGTATTCATGTACGCATTGTTTCAAATTATCCTTCAGTCATATAGTACGCTGAGATGTTGCCAAAGGCTTTTTGGACAATTAATTAAAGGCAATGCACCTTCACCAGCTCATTTATGTACACAATGTTTCAAATTTGAATTTTCACAAGCTTGGCTTCCTCAAACTAAACAATAATGTGACATAAACCCACCAAACAATACAATCAATTATCTTCTAGAAAAAGCAAAAAAAAATTCGTGATTTGAACTTTGAAGTGCTTTTCCAACCAGATAAAAGTAATGGGCATCACATTAATCTACGTGGGTTTGTTCAATTTTTGCGATGGTCTTAAAAACTGGTCAAAAGGGAAACCTTTTTTTGGAAGCCGAGAAAATTGTCAGAGCTAAAGAGGACTTTAAACACGCCGAGGCAGAGCTACTTCTACCCAAAGCATGAAATACAACGATAGAATGCGACAAAATTCACAGAAGCAAGCAACGAAGTGAGAGGAAGTTCTTACCATGATCCTCTAATGCGACCGGCGATGACCCGCGATGGAGGAGACGCCCTCGCTCTGTGGCGTTGGCGACGGAGGGAGAAGACGGGAAAATCATGTTAAGAATATTAAGACCCGCTTGTAATTTGGGTCGGGTGTAGAAGCCCATTTTCATAAGCACCAACCTCTATTTGGGCCAGAAAGAAATTGTTAAAACTGTGAAAAAAAAAGATAATAAACAAAAGATGCACAATGAGTTCTTTGTATAGTTTTTGACAAAAAGATGTATTTTTGTTCCATTAACTTTATTCAATTTATGTTTCATTTTCTTGTCATGATTTAGTTTTATTTTATTTTTATTTTAAATTTTTTAAAATTCACTAAATTTATTCCCATCAATATTTCTATTAAACATTAACAAAACTTGTTGACATAATATTTTATGTATAACACAAATGCACAATTATTATTACATTATTCTAATTATGATTTTTTTTAAAATTGATGGTTAAATTTATAAAAATATATAGGGTATAGATGAAACAAAATATACAAATTTTGAACAATTATAAATAAACAAATTTGTTATAGTAAATTAAGATATTACAGTTAGCTTACAGTTTTTTTTTCTCTTCATTGAGTTTGCTCTATTCCATTAGTTGTAGCTTGTCGTTTCTTCCCTTAAATTTGTTCTTTTTTGAGACACTACATTTTTACTTTTCCTAGCATCAATATTACTTATTTCTTGACTCCTAATTAACTTTGTTGACTTCTATTAGCATATGAAATTTATGCTAATCCACCCTATTTCATGTGAGGTGATATGAGATATATCATATCTAACGAGATTGTTGGGTGACTTGGACATTGAGATATATTATACTCTTAATTAATCAAAGCATAATTCCTTTTAATTGACAAATATAAATTTTAAAAAGAAAATAATATATAAAATTTATTAAAGGCAAATTTTACTTTTGTGTTCTTTAAGTTTGTATTAGGTTTTATTTACATTCTATAATTATATTTTTTTAATTTATTTTTATAATTTTTTTGTTTTATTTTCGTACTAAAATTTTCAATACTTACCAAATTTGAATCAAGTACTAATATCCAAAAAAAAAAAAATTCTTGCTAAACGCTTACAATAGCAATTGTCTACTTGTGCTTGTATAGGATGTCATGTCAACAATTTTGTTAGTATTTTAAATGAGACTACTAATTGAGACAAATTTTGTATTTTAAAAATATTTGAGACAACTATTGAAACAAAATATAATTGTGAGACAAAAATAAAATATAAGTCTTTTCCAAATCAATTTTAATCACCATAAATCCTTTCTTCCCCTTTTTAGCCCTCATTTTGTGAATCACCTTGTGCAATAATTAAGAATGTTGTTTGTACCATGGCGGCCGGAGACAAAACTACACTAATGAGGAGAGTAATACGAGGCATAACAATCTTGAGCCTCTTAGCAATAATTTTTGTTATCACTTTATAGGCCACATTACAAAGACTAATAAACCAAGATTGCTTAATGTGATCCAGGTGGTCGGCCATTGGAGTAAGAGAAATAAAAGTTTTATTGAAAGATTTGACCTTGTCAGGAGAAAGAAAAGCTTCTTCAACAAGCTTATAAAGAGAATTGCCAATGATATCTAAATGACTTTGGAAGAAAGTGGAATGAAAATCATCGGCCAGGAGCTTTCAAACCACACATTCTGAAGAGAGCATTCTTAATTTGATTGAGAAATAGAGAAGAACAAAGAGTACAAATTGTTCATCATGAATAACTGGTAAGCACTCCAAGAGAATAAAGGGAGAGGTGTTTTTGTTACTCTGATAAAGTTATTTATATTATTATTTGATCATGTATTGTTATATTACTAAAAATGTTTAATTATAATAATAATAATTTAAAAATTTTAAACTTTTTTAACAATATAACAACACTTAATTTAGTGATAATATAAAAAAAATTTACATTAATAATGTACCAAAATTGAATCCATAATTTTTCGTCATCTTCCTAAGAAGAAGAGTAATTATTATGAACTAGCAATAAAATTGCACATGAACGGTCTATAGGCATGCTAAAATGGAGTAGGATATATTTTGCGAACAAGGTCCAAAGTTGATGAGATGTATGAAGGCAAAAAACACGTAGAATCAAGCTAAGTATAAAGAAAGTGTAATTCTTTTTCTCTAGATAGAGGAGAGAGAAGATAGCATACGCAGGTAACTCAGCCCACTATTTGTATTAAAACAGATATATAAAATATGGCTATGTATAAAAAAAAAAGAGCTAAAAATATTATAATTTGGATTTAATTTTAATTTACTCTCATAATAAATTTTTTTTACACTATTATCTAATCACATGTTATTATATCCTTGACTTTTTATATAGTTGTTATCTTAGTTAAAATTATTTTAATAATTAGGCAACTCAAATTAGATAAAAGTGTAAAAAAATTTATACTGATAATAAATCAAAATTAATCCCTTCTAATTTTGTGATGGGATGTGATCATTATTTGTTTTTTTAATCAATTTATTAACTTTTGAATGTGATTCCGTACATAAATCAATTTAACTTATATATCTCTACTATCAAACTGTGGAATTCATGTGCAATTTTTACGAGAATACTTTGATAATGACAAATGAAAGATTTAGATATAGCAAAATTCAACCAAATAATAATAATAATAACGATTCTATGACAGCTTGAATAATTTTATTCTATGAAATAATTTGAAGTTAGTCAAACAGATTTGTTTTACTGTATAAATAATTAAAGATTTAACTTGAGCAATGCTAAATTTTTTTAACATTCTCCTAATTACTTAAAATAAAATATTAAATGAAAAGTATAAATATTTAATATTTTAAAGTTTTAAAAATATTTAATATTTTCTTCTTTAAATAATTATGTTGAGGTCATGAGAAAATCTTTTATTTTTCTTTTGAGACCTATAAATATGTGTATGAATTATGGAGATTATATGCTATGGTATTACATATACTAATAAGAAACTTGAGAATAGGAAGAGACTAAGATTTTACTTTAGACACAAAGATGAATAACCTAAACAGTAATCAACATAATAGCTTAGAATCTTTAAACAAATCTTTCACACAGTAGCGTATTAGGAAGCTACTTTGTGCGGAAGAATAAGAAACATTGTGACAAAGACGAACCCACCAAGAAATTGATCTTTATCCCTTCTCCTTCTCTTAATATTACATCAGCCTTCTCATAAAATTATTTACTATTCTCGTGTGATATTCTCATTTGATGTATAAATTTATACATATTTTAGATTATTTAAAAACTTATTTAAAATAATTTTAATTTTTTTATAATATATAAAAATTGTTTCTTTTTTTTTTGTTGATTTATCAAAATATCTTTTTACTCACTGGGTGAGAGATTAATTTCCTAAAGATTAATTCTTTAAGAAATTCAAATCCCTTCTACTCATATCAACACCTATTAGTTGTGTAAAAATTATTTTTAAATCGTGTTAGTATTTAATATATTTATCTCAAATTCATAAAAGTGTGATCTAATAATAATGATTTCATAGTATTGAATTTGGATTATGTTAGTATTCAATGTACTTAAAATCTAAAATAATGAAATCTAATAATAATAATTTCATGTGAGTTAATGTTCAAATGTACCTTAATTATCTAATAACATTTATTATACTTAAATCAATTTTAATATATATATATATATATATATATATATATATATATAATTTTATCTTTAATTTAGTATATACATGTTCATCAAATACCCTATAAACGGATGAGATCTGTTAATGTAAAAATGTGACTTAATTTAATTAAATAATTATCTTTATGAGTAGTTGTATAAATAACCATGATCCCATGATTTTGGATAAATGAACATTATCGCCAACTAGGCCAAAATATTAAGGACACAGTAGCCAATATCCTACATAATTGGGACACTCTACCTACTAGAGATTATTTTTGCTTCTGTATATAAATATAAAGATCTAATTTTAATCCATTATCATTGAATCATATGTTGATGCATTATAGATAGAGTTTAATTATGATAATAATTACTTTAAAGTTTTATTTTTTAAATGATGTATCAACTCATAATTAAATAATAGTATAAAAAATTAATTTAAAATTAAACTCTAAATATAATTTTTTTAAAGTAAACATTATATAATGATACTATATATAAAAAAATTTTATATTAAAAAAAGTACTTTTGTTCAAGATGTCCTGTTCAGTAATTTTGTTATAAAAAATGTTTCTATTTTTTTTATTCAAACAAACTTGAAAATTCTTATATTATATAAAAGTACTTTTCAAAAATTATATCTAAATGTAATTTTTTTTCTTAAAAAATGCTATACTGAAAAGAATCTATTAAAAAAATATTTTTTCTAGAAATTTATACAAATGAGCTCTTAATATTTCTGTATTTTACTTCCAAATTTTTTTAGGTGAATAATCCTAAATGTTTGATTTTAAGGACAAATAGCACATTTAGGATTTTTCGAAAAAAATATAGAAGTTAAATGAAGATATATTAAATACGACAAAGTAAAGTAAACTTTTATTGAAAATAAAGTAAACTTGTATTGAAAACTTTGGGTTGACTTACACATTTTACACATTTATGACTAAAAACCTTTTTTTTTTTGGCTATATGACTTAAAACTTTTTTGACAAACCTGTGTTTATGTTTAAACCATATACGAAATAAAAATTAAAAAAAAAAAAAGAAACTTGGTTTGTTGGATGTCGAATTTATCAAAACTCGACCCATATTTTAAAGTCAAGTCAATTAGGAATTTGGAAGTCTAGAATTCTATTTGAATATTTTTTTTTTAAATACCTATTGCGTATAATTATATATATTGAATTTAGGTTGATTTACCTAAAACTTTTTTGTATTATTCAAACTTTACACAACTAGAATCGGACAAAGCTAGGATCACATCAAGAATTGGACAGATACATGAGGTGAAATGAATAGAACATTACTTGGTAGGACAGAATTGCAATACGGATAGCGTAGGAGAGGCCCTTATTATTCTCACGTGCAGACGATATCGTGATCAATATAATCCATGCATAACAATTATTTAAATTTTGAAATGAATTATTTTGTTTTTGAAATGTTGCAATTAAAATATCATATACAATAACAAAATCTAACAAGCTTTAATAAATATGTTTGTATTTTTATCAGATATTACTGATAATAGATTTTTTTATACATATCCTATTGACATTAGTAGTCAGTGCAAGTGTCCCAACTACTAAGGATTTATACATATATATATGTTCACATCCAGAGTTTTGCATGCAAGTGGGTGATTTAATATTGGGAAGTTGCCTGTTACCTTAATGAATTTAAATGTTTAATTCACACAAAATCCCACATATAAATTGACCGTGAAGGCTGAATTCAATGAAGTACTAAAATCCTTTTGAGCCTATTTCTCTTCACCAACCTCATTTTCTCTTGTTCAATTCAGCACCTGCAAAATGAGAAGCATTTCAAGAGCAGCATGCTTCACTTTCATACTTCTAGTAGCAGCACTTCAAGGAGCTGAAGGCCGTGCTCTTCGCAGGAGTGCTTCTGAGTTAGTCTCTGATGGAGTTGATGATGTTCACTCTGAGAATCCTTACCTGCAACTCAAAGGGATTGAGTCTTCTGAAAAGTACTGTAAGCAAATGTATGGCTTCTTGCCATGTTCCACAAACATTTTTGGTCATCTCTTCCTAATTCTGGTTTATGAGTACTTGTTGTTCCATGGAGAATCATACTTGGCTGCTGGGGGTGAGCAAGTCTTTAAGATTCTTGGCCCTGGCATTTTTGGTGCTAGTGCCTTTGATATTCTCGGTGCCCTTCCCGAGTCTCTAATCCTTCTTGGTATGTATGCTACTACTCTAAAAAAAGTATCTTTTTCCTTTCCTTGAAATAACCTTTGCTTATGAATTGCTTAATTTTTTGATGAGTGACAAGTACTGGTCTCTTAGTAGAGTTTTCCTTATGATTTATGTGATTCTTGTTTGCTGCTAGTTACTGGACTTTCCAGTGATAAGGAGAGTGCACAAGAGTATGCTTCCACTGGAGTTGGCTTGTTGGCTGGATCATCCATCTTGCTTCTGACTGTAGTGTGGGGAACCTGTGTTATCATTGGCAGTCAAAAGTTGAAAAATGACCCAATGTCTTGTGACTCTGTTGGCTCAAATTTATCAACTGGAAGATTAAAAGAATCATTGACTGGTCTGCATCTGTCTGTGCATTTCTGAGCCCCTTAATTATTTGATAATTTAAACTGCATGTTTTGTGGAATCCAAAGTACTCAGTACTGATATTATTATTCAATTGATGTGTTTCTAACTAAAACTACTGAAGATTCCCTTCATTTTAAACATTATAAGAAACTCTGCAGTTGATACTTATTTTTTGAGTTTCAAAATCTTCATTAGCATTACCTTAATTAACTCCTTTTGTATTGTTTGACTTGTAACTTATTTCCTTTCATTTTCTGTCTCTTTTTGACGGGTTTATAGGTTTTGGCATAACTATGGATGTAGAGACTAGGAAGATGGCAAAAATCATGGTTTTCTCCACCGTTCCACTCATCATAATGCAGATTACCACTTTATTCCAACTCTCATTCACACCACGCGCGGTGACCTTGATGATTGCTCTTATCGTTGCTGTCATTTTTCTCTTCTCATACTTCATTTACCAGGTTTCTCGTCCAACACTCTGTAAAAGCATTTAAGTTAATCCAATCACTTTGTCTAAATTGTTAAACAATGTTATTTGCTCTAAGAAAGCAATATACAATATAGTAATTTGGAAGTTATTTGGCTAATTGAAGTCTAATTGAAAAAATACAGAGAGAAATGAATATGGTAGTTTTAATTAAAGGGTAAACCTAAATGTGCTATATATATTTTGAGTATTGGTATGAGTGAAAATGGAAATAAAGGTGTTTCTGATAGAAGATATGCTTGTGGATTTTGAAAAATCAATCATTCATTAGGTTATGGACTTTTTTGCTTCTCTTATTTGATTTTCTTAACATTATCAAGCCCAGTTCCCATTAACAAAAGCAATTATCCATATTAGAGCACAATAGTTGTTGATGTTGTTGCTTACTGTCATCCTATTTGCCTGTGAAAGATCTTTCTGAGTGCTTGCAAATTGATTTCTTTTTTTTGCCAACAAATCTGTAGGTCTTTAAACCACATATAGAGAAAACAAGACTAGAATATATAAAACATGATAATTTAATTTTAAGAATTTTTCAACATGTTGAAAAGCAAACTCTGCAAATGATCCTCGCCGAAGATGGGACTCCCAATGTAACTGCCATAAGTGGGTGAGTGAGATTTCATGAAACAGTTCTCAAAGAGTAAATGGCTATTTGCCTAATTGTGTAAACAGTTATTGTATTTGCATACATAACCACAAATACTTCATTATGCAGGCTATATAATGAAATCAGTCAACATGGGGGCAAGGATTTATTAGCTTCTGAAATAAAAGAGCTGCTGCTTAAGAACAAATTAACTGAAACAAATATCAAAGAAGAACAAATAGCAGAAATGGTGACCAAGTTATAACCAAGGAAGAATTTGTCGATGGCTTATCAGAATATATTAACCAAACAAGGCATGCTCTGGATAAACAGTACCTCCCCAAAGAATCAATGAACAACATGTATCAGGTACTAAATCGACCTTGTGATATGAATGCCAACACTTTGTATCAATGATAATTTCCTGGTACCATCTACTAGTATTTGAGAAAGTGCAGGATTTTAGACCTTTTGACATTGTTTGTCATTGGATTTTACTTCAACTTTTTCCTTCTCACCTTCGTGTTTGGTAGGAATACAAACAGGAGGAATAGAGAGGGCATCTTCACTCCTTTCCTTGCTAATTAAGCACATCCTTGCCGTATTTTGAACAGGTTTTTATCAAGCCATGGATTCAACACGTGAGAAGAGAACGTGAATTGAAGGGACATCTTATATCTGAAATCTTAAAGCATGTTCAGTGTGATATGGTTGGCAGGCTTCTCAAAGATGATGGCACAGCTGATGAATCTGCTATCAGAGGGTCAGCTTCTTGAATTGTTTGTCATATATACATGCAAATAGTACACCTTAATTAATTATATGTTCACTGACTTCAACTATGTAGCAAGAACCAAATATCAAATTAAAGATTTCAATTATTAAAAAATGCAAAGTTGATGAGATTTGGCTGTCTATTAAAGACACAACAAAATCATAAATTTTTTTGGGGTATTTTGCCTGTGATGCAACAGGTTGTTCGAGAAAATTGATAGCAATGGGGATAACCGCGTCTCAAAATCCGAGTTAGAAAGACTAGTCAAGGACATTCACTTTAGTAAGGTTATAGATGCAGAGGAGGCAGTTACAAAAATCATTCAAGAACTTGACCATAACAGAGACAATGAAATTAGTGAGAAGGAATTTGTTGATGGGTTTACAAAGTGGATAAACACAAACTCCGGCCAAGGTTCTCCCTCAAAAGCTATACCTCACGGAAGTCATCAAGTATTTGCACTATTCCTTTACTCAAACAACTCACCAACTTGCAATTTTTCTTCAATTTTTTTTTTGGTGAAACACTGGATAATATAAATTTACAATTGCACTCTTTGAAATGATTGTATGTTAGACCTGGGAAGAAGTCGAAAAGGTGGTGGAAGAGAACCAAAGCAAAGGAGTTTCAGCATGGTTGGAAGCTATAGCATATGTGGTGCTGGGAACTGTTATATTGTCTCTTCTTGCAGAACCCCTTATAGCAAGTGTCCAGAAATTCTCTGAAGGGGCAGGAATTTCATCTTTTTTCATCTCATTTATTTTAGTCCCCCTGGCTACAAATTTTAGAGAAGCAACCTCAGCAATCAAAGAAGCAAGCCACAAGAAGAGAAGTAACACTTCTCAAACAATTTATGAGGTTAGTCATCTTCCTGTGCCAGTTTCACTTCACTGATCTAACTAAGTACTTATATGAAGATTTGGGTCAATGCAGATTTATGGAGCAGTGTTCATGAACAATATTCTTGGCTTTGTGGTGATCTCCATTCTTATATATGTGCGAGATATCACTTGGGAATTCTCAGCTGATGTACTGGTTGTGACAATTGTTTGCGCTGTAATGGGCCTCACTGCTAGTTTTCGCCCCACTTTCCCTGTCTGGACATCCTTCCCTGCATACCTCTTGTACCTAATATCATTAGTTTTGGTTTTTGTTCTCAAAGATGTTCTGCATTATGTTTAGTGGCTCTTTGGGAGCCTGACCAGCTGAAATAACACACTGTAGAAGTGTGGATTATTGGCGAATATTATGTAGTCCTGCATAGTGCAGAATATATTATGGATTCTAATGGTCTAGTTTTGGTAGAAAATGAATTGAGACAAATATTGAAGGAGAAGGCAAAATCGATAGTGTATCAAACAATAATAGACCCATTTGTTCGAGCTATTGAAGCAGTTGTTCTATTGTTTACCAGGTTGATCTAAATATATATTAAATTCATATCTTCAGTAACATTGTGGGTAAAGGTAATGGCAAGCCTAGCAGTAGCAGGGTTGGATTCAAGTTCAAGTACAACTTTTTGTTTTCTTTTTGTGTGTCTGTGGAAGGGGGTGGGTGGGTGGGTGGGTGTGTGTGTGTAATAGTTACCTTTGAGTCTTTGACCTTCAAGATTTGAAAATTTCTAATCCATTAATTATGCTGATGACAAAAGTTAGAGACATATAATTAATTTGCACTTTGGAGCAATCCAAGTCACATTGGGAAAGACAATATATTGTCTTAAAGAGACCTGAAAGAAAACTAGACCCTACATGACTCATTTTGATTAGATTTTTGGGAAGTGAACATAATAGTGTCAATAATAATTGGCCATGACCTTTCAGGCAAGCTATGAATTCCAGCATTAGTCCAGCTGGACATTTTGACAAGTAAAACTATCTCTATTATGTGAAACCCCAATTCTTAACATTTGTTGGATTCGAGATCAGGTGAAGGCGTGCATATATAGGCCGAACCAAATGAGAAAGAATGATTTATTTTTGCGAGTGGGGAGCAAATTTTGACTGAATTATGTATGTGTAGTCAGGATTAGAACATAAAATCCTAAGATATTTTTAACCTTTAAAGTCATATGATATTTTAACATAAAGTTCTAGCATTATATATTTTTGTATAGAACAAAATTTCTATTACTATAATCATAGTTCACCACAAAAAAATTATAATAAAATAAATTATAGGATGCCATTTTAGTGTGTGTTTGATTTAATTTTTGAAAAAGATCAAAATCATAATTTGAACAAAAGTTAAACAAAAGCTTGTTTTTTTGTAACTTTTTTGTTCAAATTATAATTCTAAAATTTCAAAAATTAAATCAAACACATTTATAATTACTGTCAGTACTACAGTACTCACATAGCAATGTCAAAGAAAACTAGTTAAGGATTAAACTATTATATTATTTTTTTTCGGTAAATTAAATTATTATATTATTTGGTTTAGAAGAAGAAATGAATATTGTTATTCTATTTTGAATTAAGACTTTTCGTTTTGGGACCTTTATGATGAGCATTTCTCCTTTTGAATTGCTTAATTATTCCCAGAGCTTGTTGGGGAAGTTTCCACGTGTGCACAGAAGACTTTCAACAACACACGGACAAATGAAGGCTTGCCTTGCCAATGGCAAGATTTTGCAGAAGAAAAAAATGCAGTGAAATACAACCACCTTGAAAATACTACACGTGAAATTATTCAGAATTCTAGGCTAATGAAAAACCTGTGGTCCTAAGAATAGGTCAATTCTAGCAAGCAGAATATTTGGTCATGGAAAATACTAGTTTCACTCCTCTATTTTCATACTTATTGTTACATTTCGTGTAATTTTATTTTTTTTACATTGATAATTTTAAATATTATCAACTTAATTTTAATAACGGATATAAGTGTGATTCAATAATAAATAAATTAGAATCATGTAGGATGAGCTTTATTCATAAGAAATTCAAGTTCTGTTAAAAAGGAAAGTGACAATTTTAATATTTCAAGCAATGTTACATTTCGTTAAAATAAAAAAATAATTTTAATAGGTGATAAAAAAATTTACGTATAAAGTAATCAACACAAAATAGAATAGTAATAATAAATTTTAAGCATAAATTATTTACTATTATACAGAGGTATATAAAAATAGTGTAAAGAAAAAATTATGCAAATAACACACTCATTATTAATTAGGCATTTGTATAACATGACATAAGTGATAGATAAATGGACCATAAGAGTAACCTATTGGAATGGTAATGGACTGGGTCTAAGTGTCAAGTGTGGGGTTCAAAGTATCTAAATAAAATAGTGAATTGCACTTGGTCATTCTGCATCAATTCAATTGCACTTTTTATCTCCACTTACAAAATTAAGCATTTTACGCTTCATTAAATAAAACTTTTTGCAATGACCTCCCGTTTAGGAATTGACTCTCACAATCACGAGGACTTTATATACGACAAAAATCACTCAATTTGGAAATGCAAGGTTCATAGCCCATTCAGAATGCAAAATAAATTCGTGAAAAAACAATGAAATTCTAAAATGTAATTACTATGATGATGTACAAAGCACTGTTATCCAAAACAGATTGTATGGATAATTTGATTAGTTTAACTGTAAATCAGATATTTAACCGATTATGATTCAGTTTTATAAATAAATTTACAATCAGATCATTTTAAACTAATTAAAACTGAACAACACTAATTAAAACCGTTTGAATTGAACAGTTTAACTAATTTAATCAGTTAATTATTCATTATTTTTTTAAAATATTCAATATTTTTAACATTTTATAAATATTTTAATAAATTTTATAATATTACGTTATTCAATTCAACCAAGATTCAACTAATTTAAACTGTTAAACATAAATCAAAAATCTCATCAATTCATCTTTTTTTAACAACATTAGTACGAAGCCATTTAATAAATTTAAAAATTTACCACGTTTTCTTTTTAAAAAAATCTCTTGAAACTTTCAATTTCTAGAAAGTCAAGTGAATGGGGACAAGATGCTAGTAGTAGCCTAGCTAGAACGGAGGTCTTGCCCTCAAAAGCTAGGGGTTCAATTCAATCCATGCCAATTGCTACAGTGAACCTTCACCCTCCTAAATGTAGGCTTGTAAAATGATGCAAATTTTACAAAATGATTTTGATGCAAATGAAAAACATGATGTTATAAAGATGCAAAAGGGATGAAAAGATATCACGAACATAGGCTCTTCTCTCAAAGGAGAATTAAATAAAATTAAGACTAAATGGAAGAAAACACATAATGTGCAACATATATGACAACCTGAGACATGTTACTGAAACAGAAAATAAAGCATATAAATCATGCAAGGACAACAACCTAAATAGACTCCTCAGGAAAAACAAAGATGGCTTTGCCAAATATATAAAACCCTAAGCATATTATTAGGCCTAAAGATGCAAAGCAAACCATGAAAGGTAAGCTAGGCATGTTCCTAAGTATGTAAACATCAACTAACATGTTCAAAGTTAAAACATATGATAGTCACGTAGATCCATTTGGGGGCATGCTACATATTGCTAAAATATGAATCTTCTAGCCTAAGTTTAGCATACTAAGAAAGATAGAAGCCTATGGGCCTTTTTCTAGAGTTTTACTTAGCACATGTAAATTGGAAAAAAAATGAAATAACGTAAGAAAGGATTAAGAATGTTCACTTACTGTTTTCTCCAGCCGAAACAAGTTCTCATGCATGCTATCTCTTTTTTCAAGTCATGTGACCTCTACAATGGATCAACCAAGAGAGCTAAGGATATAGTTGGAAAATGGCCTCCACAAAACGCTTTGGCCGAAGATAATGCAAAGGGAACCTCCAAGAGGGATATAGATCCATGATCCATGGCTAAGAATGACTAAAGAGATTACCTCTAACCAACAAAAATAACAAAAAACCAAGAATACTTGACAAACTTTCTCAGTTCCTCCCTTTCTCTCACCTAACCCTAGAGTTCTTCGTCTCTCACTCTAGGTTTTTTTCTCTCTAATCAATTTGAAAATGTTACATTATAGAAACTCAGATTTTGATGAACACCCTCCTTAGCTGCTAATTAAGGAGGTATCTATAAACCCCTAAAGGAGAAATTAGGATAAAGGTTGAAAATGACACAAAATTATGTCATTTTGAGCTTTTGTGTCCATCCAATGGTATGTTTGTTTTACCTATTAACTTCAATGCCAACGGACGTTTAAAAAAAGTGACAAAATTTTACTTTAGCAAAACAAAATTTTACTTTAGCAAAACGTTGGTTGAGAGCCTCGGAAATGTGCAAACACACATTTCCGGTGAAAGAAATCTAAAACAAACGCACTACAAAATGTCCAAAAGAGTTCAGGATAGAAATCATTTCATGCCCTCCACTCCAAGACAAACCATTTCATCCTTTAGCCATCGTGTTTAGTCATCATTATTTCCTACCTTCAATGGACATTTTTTATTTAAAAAAAAAGGCAAAAAATAAAGTGTCTAAAAATTTGAAGCCTAAATAAAATTTTGGCCTCTAAATTTTGTCATGAATACAACTAATTAATGAATTAGAGAGCTTGCAATTCTCTAAGAACTCCAACTAAGTCAGATTAGTCCCCCCCCCCCCAAAAAAAAAAACTGAAAAAACAGTCATTTCCCAAGAGTATACATTGTTAGCAACTTTCTGTTATTTTAAGTCTAAGTATAAACCAAATAAAAAATTTATGAGAGAACTGTAAGAGAGATATACTCAAGTATTGACATAAAAATTGCAGGATGCAGGAAATAGGCTTTGAGAAGGGATTGGGCCAAGTACGCTTTTTAACCCATATGGGACATAAAAATTGGAGGACGCAGGATGAGATGATTAAAAAAACACTATTTGCACATGCCCATTCATATAGGATTTGTGTTTTTATGAAAATCTTGTATTAATTTTGTATGTTACATGAGAACCGTACCGTATGCTATATTTTGTAGATTATGCCGTGTTTTTGTAACCGTGTAGAGTACCGGCCATGTCCCGTATATGAAAGTAAAACAGAGGCAAATGCTATATACTATACAGAGCGTGCCAGCATAGCCTTCAAGCTCAACCATTGCTGCAAAAAAGAATAAATTGTGGAGCATGCTGTTTAGATCCAAGTTTAACTAGAACAAGGTTAAGTGGCCCAAAGATAGAGCCTTGAATGCATTTTTTTTTAAGTAAATAATTTAGTTTTGGGAGAGGGAAAGCTATCCTATTCTAAGATGATGGTCTACCAATAAAGGATTCCAGCAAGATTTAAACTCAAGACCTTTAAGAATACACAGATCGATCCTAACAGTTGAGCCAACCCTCGTTTATAGCCTTGTATGCATTTATGTGCAATTGAAGCTGCACAAACTATGTCAGGCTGTAAGCTGTACTGCATAAATCCTCCATGTAGAGCAGAACTTTTCCATAACTCCAATTCTGTACTTAAGCGTGAACAACACGAGTTGGAAGTTAGAACTTTGAATAGTTTTGCATGCAAGTACCAAGTCTAAGGATCTTCTATTTTACCACACCCGCGGGGTTTACTGGTAAAATAATTGGATAGTCAAGGAAAAGCAAGTCTTCATTTGTCCGTGTCCAAAAGTCTTCTCTCTTCAGAGAAATTTCACAATATATCAGTCGCAGATTCGTTCTAGATTCTGCTAATGAACAGTCCAAGAAAAGAAAGGAAGGGACCACTGAAAAGAAACATAACTTGGAATTCAGTGATTCTAAGGAAAAACATCCCCACATAGTACATTTTGGTGACAATAACTACATCAGAAACTTTAATTTTATTAATAACTACTATTTTTATCCCCAATGGTTTAACTGTAAACAAGCCAAAAACAGGAAAATATTTGTATTGTTTAGCATCTCACTTCTATGTTAAGGTAAGAATTGATTTCAGGTTGCTGGAATTGATTTTCTAGGCTTCAATATCTAAATCAAACAAGCACATATTTCAGTTGCATGAAATCAAGGCCTCGACCTGCCCTTCTTTTTTCCTTGTTAAATTATTCAAGATGCGAAAAAATTATAGTTGGACTGCAGAATATTAATAAATTGCTGCTTCCTGATACTTTCAATTTCAAATTACTTGGAAACTCTTTGCTAGAATCTTGGAGTTTGACCCATTAATTAAAACTTTTCAACAGATTACTAATAACCAATATGGTCAACTATATAAAGTATTATTAAGATTGAATCAGCCAGACAGAGAGGAAAAGGAGTTGCCTTGAATTGAATTGAAATTTGTTGTTTTAGCATTGTTGTACTTATTTAAAAGGATGAGCACCTAGACAAGCAATTTGCTGTCATGGGAAAAATGCATAGGTTTGCTTTTCTGTTTGGCTTGATGACCATGCATATTATTTTACTAGGGAACGCAGCAGCTTATGACAGTTCTGACAAATCTGAACATGTTGCGGGCAAAATTGGAGCTATTATAGATAGCAGTTCTCGCATTGGTGAAGAGCAGGCAGCGGCTATGAATTTGACATTGGAGGATATATATCATTACAGCAATCGGAGTTTTGCTCTGTACATAACGAACTCTCATGGGAGTCCTCTTCAGGCAGCTCTTGCAGGTCTGTCTCTCATTCTTTGTCCTTCCCTTCTGCATTTGAGAATTCATCAATGCATGACCCCAGATGTCTCTTAACCATACGATAAGTTTTCAAAATCATGCAAATAGTTGAGGTCGTAAAATCATTCAACAACGGCTTAAGAAAGAAAATAGAATATCTGCTTTATGATTTACGCACTTAACAACTCAATAGTATAAGATGATAATTTGACCATAAAAATTATCAATGTTTCTTGGCTTTCTGTGCCTGGCCAACGGCCAGTTAAGAGTGTTATTGTCATGTGCTTGAATTGAGAAAGTAAAGAGGCAAAATAAGTAGTCCCACAATGGTTGCCTTAAGATTCATTGATTCATTTCCCTCTTAAGAACTGCAACTTTTTCCTTTCTTACCAGCTTCTTATATATCCAACAACAAAACATTGTCCAGACATGATTTGACCCTTTCCATTTCTTCTTTTAATGTATTATTTGGCAGCTAGTGATCTTATTGATAAGCAAAAGGTGCAAGCCATCATTGGACCACAAACATGGGAAGAGACATATTTCGTGGCTGAAGTCTGCAGCCAAAAGCGCATACCCCTTCTTTCTCTTGCAGATGCAACTCCAGAATGGGCAACAGAGAAGTGGCACTTCCTGCTGCAATCCTCACGTAGCCAAATTATGCAGATGAAAGCTGTGGCTGCAATTGTTAAGTCTTGGGAATGGTATGAGGTTAACATCATATATGAAGACAGAGATTCTTCATCCACAGTAGTTTTATCTCAGCTCTCTAGAGCTCTCAAAAAAGTAGGCACAGAAATAAGCAATCTTCTAGCCATTCCACCCGTAGTTTCCTCTTCATTGTCCCAAGAACTTGAGAAACTAAGAGAATGGAAATGTAGAGTCTTTATTGTCCATTTGTCCTTTCCCTTGGCACTCCACCTGTTTGAAACTGCAAAGAAAATGAATATGATGGAGGCAGGTAACGTATGGATTACTACTGATACGTTTACAAGCCTTGTCCATTCCTTGAATGCCTCCACTCTCTCCAATATGCAAGGGATTATTGGAGTCAAGAGCTACTTCCCAAATCAAGGATACCAATACGAGAACTTCTACCACAGATTTCGTAAAAAATTTAGCTCAGAGAATTTTGAAGAGTTTAATTATGAGCCTGGGATCTCTGCAGCCCAGGCCTATGATGCTGCATGGACTGTGGCTCAGGCAATGATGAAAACCAACCAAAAAGGGGGCCAACTTTTGCTAGATAATATTTTGCTTAGTAATTTTACTGGCTTAAGCGGAAAAATTGAGTTCACGGACCATAAAATAGCTCCAGCACATACTTTTCAGATCATCAATTTGATTGGAAAGAGCTACAGGGAAATTGGGTTCTGGTCAGATGGACTAGGTTTTTCAAAAATTATTGGCCAACATGCTTCTTACAGTTCTTCAGTGAAGGAATTAGGACAAGTGGTTTGGCCAGGAGAACCTTGGTCCAACCCAACATGTGCCAATCGACTAAGAATTGCTGTCCCCTCCATATCAACATTCAAACAGTATGTATATATTGTTCAAGATACTTCTGAAAATATTGCCACCTTCATGGGATTTGCTATAGATCTTTTCAGAGAAATTGTTAAAAAATTGCCATGCCATCTGCAATATGATTTCGTTGCCTTCAATGGCACATATGATGATTTGGTGAAGCAAGTTTATTTGAAGGTATGTGTTTTATTAGTCTTGTATGCAGTAGCTCACTTCGTTATTTACAAATCATTGATAATATATTGATATGCAACCTGAGATGCAAAGGAACTTCAAGTGACCTCGTTTCTCTGACAACTAAATTTCAAATTTCATCTTTCACACCCTTCCTTTGCTTCCATTAATGCATGTCAATTTGGTGAGAAATTATTTGGTCCATGTCTAATATGCAGTATATGGTAGCACCCAGAAAACTTTTTCAATAATCATACCCTTTGTCATTGAAGACCATGTGTCATGAGTCTTAAAAATTGGAATCTTGATAAGTCCTTAAAAGTCATCATCATGTCAGTCTATATACCATGCTTTTGTCAAAACAGTAGCTAATTACATTTGCTTTGCCCATGTGGACTTGTCTATGCATGATGCAGAGTTATGATGCAGCTGTTGGTGATGTAGCAATAGTGTCCACTCGGTATGAATATGTTGCATTCACTCAGCCCTATACTGATCCAGGAATGGTGATGATAGTTCCTCTTCAATCAAGAGCAGGCAATAAAGCGTGGGTTATTCATGAAGCCTTTCACAAAGGTCATGTGGATTCTAATATTGGCCATCATTGTCTACAATGGATTTGTTGTATGGGTGATCGAAAGAAACCACCGCCCTGAACTCAAGGGCCCCATGCTGCACCAAACAACAACCATGCTGTGGTTGTCTTTCACCTCTCTGCTCTCTCCGAACGGTAATTTTGGTCTGACTAGTATTTCTGTTGTTTTCATTTCATTTGAACATCTAAGTGTCTCTAACGACAGAAACACTTAGACGTTTATGACATGGCTAATATATTAGTCATAAACTGATTATCACAAAAGCTTAATTTTAGATTAAAGAATAGTTTTAATCCTTATCACACTGCCTCAAACAGAAGTCTTTTGGGCTTGAAGTGTGGACAATACACAAGCTTGTCACATCTTATGCTAAAATTCAATTCAGTTAAGAAGAATGAGGACCACAATAATCAAACTTATGACCATATTCATAGAGACTCTAATACTTTGTCAAGAAAAAACTATCCCAAATTGCATGAGAAGAAATGGTTTTTGTCTCTGACATTAACTATGTTTAATTTTGCTGACACAGGGGACAAGTTACACAGCAATTTATCAAGGGTGGCAACGGTGGTCTGGCTTTTTGTGGCTCTAATCATTACACAGACTTACACAGCTAGCCTCGCCAGCATGCTGACAGTTGAACGGTTTGAACCCACTGTAGACAGCATTGAGCAGCTAAGGAACAGCAATGCCATGGTAGGATATGACAGAGGATCCTACTTGAAAAGATATCTGCAGGATGTATTGCACTTCAATGCTGAAAACATCAAGCAATTTGATTCACCAGAGAACTATGTATGCTGAAGCCTTCAGAAGGAACGAAATAGCAGCTGCCTTCCTCGATATTCCTGAGGCCAAAATTTTCCTTGCAAAGCACTGTAAAGGGTTTGTTCAAGCTAAGCCTACATACAAAACTGGAGGATTTGGATTTGTATTGCTTCAACCATTCTTTCATTTTTCTCTTGTATTAATTTCTAGCCCCTCAATCAGATTCAGAACCAAGTTTTTGTTTACTGTGTTGCATTGTGTTTGTAGGCATTTCCAAAGGGATCTCCATTGCTTCATAGTGTAAACCAAGCCCTGCTGATCATATCTGAAGATGGCACACTACGTGATCTAGAAAACAGTATGCTTGCATCAGAGGAATGCAAAGACATAGGAGCAGGTGCAGAACCAGAAACTACTAGTCTTAGCGAAGGAAGCTTCATTGTGCTCTTCATCTTAACTGGAGCCACTTCAACAATTGCTCTCTTAATTTACTGTTTTCCTGTGAATTATTTATGCCTTGGACAGAGAACAATACGGGAACTAATGATGGCTGTGATTAAACACTGGGGATCTCAAAAGAGACTATTTTCAAGAAGAGTCGGCAACCTAGCAGAAAGTCCTTTTAACTCTCCAAACACTTCTAATTTGCCAACCCAACTATAAACAAGAGGGGTGAGTAGTATTATGCGGCTAGGAGTAGGAACTCCAAATAAGCAGCCAAGACTGCTTTACTACTACATAACTTTCATTAGTGTTAGCTTGTAAAGGTAATACTAGTACTTGACCTAAATAAGATCATTAAATTAGTAGTTTAAATTATATTAAATAATAAGTATCAATTTAATATCATATTTTTTAGTATTATTTTTTCTTTTACTCTCTCTATCAAAACCTTATAATTTTAATATTTTTCTTTAAGCCAAATGTTATGCACCAGCTCAAAGGCCAAAAGTTATGCACCTGCTCCAGTGTCGTGATTTGATCTCACTCTGATTTCTCCTTGACTCTGTCAAAGGTAGGATAATGGTCCATTATTAAGATTGCTCCTCCCAACACCTGTGCTCTAACAGTTTTTATGTCTTTCTAAAAATCAAACTTGTAACTTCAAACTCTGATACTACTCGTTAGATCGAGTACTTACTAATAAAGTAAAAGTTATAGTTAAGATATAACTTTTTTTACTTAAACACATTAGCCCAAACGTCAAAGTTCGAAACCTGTCATTTTAGGATGTTAGCCTACAATTAACATTATGAAATCTAACATCAACACACATGTAATTTTAATATATAAATAAACAAGGTGTAGGTAACAACAATTTATATTCTAAACATATGACATGATCCCAATAATAAACAGGTTTAATTTGACATTTGATTAACACTATAGCTTACCCAAAAGGATGATGTAAAAGCTTAGCCAAAAGTATTTCAGCTGACACGAGTCATGCACGACATAGCTGACATACCTAAAAATCTCTCTTACCGTACATGTATGGTAGACACCTGCCGATTAATTGGTAGCCTCCATAAGCCTAAGTCTATAAATGGACACGACCAGTGCCATGTGTCACATATTTGCATTGGACAAGTGCAGCCCATTGTTCCTTGTCCACTGCTTAAATGCATCCATTATTTTCTCGATGCAAGGGATTGTTGGAGTGAATAGCCACTTCATAGAAATAGGGCAAGGACATGAGAACTTCTACCCTTGATTTCGTCAAAAATTTAGCTGAGAACAGCCTGAAGAGTTCAATCATGAGCCTGTTGTCTCTGCATTATCGCATTATGACTGTTTTAAAATTTAATTTTAAAATAAATTTAATTTTAATCAAAAATAAATTTAAATAAAGTGATTTATATTTAATTAAAAAATTATTTTTAACTCAAAAATAATAAATATTTGTTTTAGATTAAACAAAATTTATAAAGTTAAAATCATGTCATATTTGATAAATATTGCAAATGCAAAAACAGTTGAGGTACTGATTTAATATGATTGCTTAGCAGCCCAGTACCGTGCATAACTGAGCCAGTGTTGCTTGGGGTTTTAATTTTCTTGAACTCTCAACGCAGAAAAAAATAATTGTCAAAAATCCAGCTGTGAGTTTCTTGCTTAAATCAACAGCACGCCAGCTTGAGCCTTGATGGTTCATGACCAATTATTAACGATATAATTAAGTGTTAGTTATAAGTTCTTAAACATTCCAAAACTCCATAATTAGGTTGAGCCATGATGATTTGTTCTGCTTTATTTCAAGTCCCTTAATCATTATCTTTCCTTGATGAAGTGGTTAACTGGTTCCTGCAAAAGTTCAAGCCAGTTATGATTCTAACATCTGTCATTAAAATTATTCAATAAGATTTTTATAAAACCTGCAACACTTTTGGCTAGTCAACCATTCAAGTCGGATTTATCCCAATACCTGAAAAAACTTATATTCTAAGTATATATTTGGTGTAAGATGAAAAAGAGAATAAAATTTTTATAGTTGAAATTTATGTACTCTATACCAAATTGACTCTAAGGGATAAGTGCTAAGTGTAGAGGCATCAAATTTGTATTTCTCTTTTCTATCACCATTCTGTAATGGAAAAATTCATAAGTACATAAGGAATAATATAGTTTTTTTACTTTGTATTATTTTGTAGTAATTATATCAATTTTGTAGATAATTAATGTCTTTAAGTTAAACAGATAGCAATAACTCACAATATTGATATGACTATAATTAAATAGTACATAATAAAAAATGTTTTACAGTTTATAGCACCAAAGAATCTTTCCTCTGTAATGTGATGGCATCATAACATAATTGGATAAAACTATGGTTGTCAGAACTAAAGGGAAATTGAACTTAACTAGAATAGCCAACTATGTCTCTATTTTCTTCAAGTTAAAGATGCACTTGTAAGCGGCAATAAATAACTGCTCCAACTTAGAAACCATTGTATCTACTTTTAAATTTGATTGAGATTGAATGTATATTTAACCAAAACCACCATATATGCATTGCTAATGGGGCATTTTGGCCCCAAAGAAACTTATGGTACAAGTTCTGGGCATTGATCTACCTGAAAAGATACTACTAATAACTCTGAAACCCATCTATGTATGCTTCAACATGATCACTGAGATCCAAAAATTTGATGACACAATCTTCATGTACTGATAACATCAAGTACTATGTAGAAGTAAGAAGAATTAATGTTGGAGTTTACTCAATATTTTGTACAATTTTTTCAAAAAAAAAAAAACATAGCAGATAATTAGGCCCAAGGGAAGAAAAACAAGAAAATTACAGCAATCAGACCCCCCTTCCCTACCAAACTAAATAAAAAGAAGAAAAATAATTCTCTGAACAGTAATAAAAACCCACATTGTTCGATCCCCATATTTCACCCTTGGAAAAAATCGTTGAGAATTTTCTTTTGAAAAGAAAACAAGAAGTGTAATCATAAGAAATTAAATCTTAAAATTCCAATGCAAGGCCTCCAATCCCAAATAATTAATCACATTGAAGAAAAAAAAAAAAACCTTTTATCCATCCAAGCAAATCCACTTGTCAACTTCCTACCCCCAACCTTAGGCCCACATCAACATTAATTCAAGTGGGGAAAGAACACGTGAAGGTGAAAACCCTAGTTAATTAGCACCAAGGGAAATTTATCCACTTTCCTTCTTCCTTGTCTCCTTTTTTCCCCCCTCTACTGAGCAGCTGCTCCAGCTCCTTTTCCTTGCATTCCAATGGCTGAAACTCTGCTAGATGCTGATGGAGAGAGTATGGTGGAAGTGATGGTTGGGGCTGTGATGTCTGTGGGGAATGAAGAGAATGGCCATTGATATTGTTGACTGAGTTTCCCATCTTCTGTAGGTTCTGTTTGTGATAGATTTGCCTGTCTTTCTATTTCCTTCTTTAATGCTTCTTGGTGAGCTGAGAGAGATGAACAAAAAAGGAAAGAAAACAAAAAAAAACAAAAACCCATTATCTCAACAATGATGGTGCTTTTTCAGTGTTATGAAAACCGGACCAGACCGACCGGTTCAACCGGTCGGACCGGGAACTGGTTCCATCGCCGGTCCGGTTGACGATCAAAATCAGTGAGTTCAAAAACTGGTGAACCAGTTCCAAACCGGTCAACCCGGTATCGAGCCGTACGGGTTGCCGGTTTTTTTTTTTTAACCTATTAGTTGAAACGACGTCGTTTCGTTCCATAGTTTACAAAAAAAAAAATTGCTCGACGACGTCGTATTGAAGCGGTCGAAATTTGAAACCCTCGGCAGCAGCTAGCTTTCGTTCGGTAGTTCCACATCACAGCACCGCAGCACCGCAGCATCGCAGACGCAGCATCGCAGCCTCCGGCTCTCAGCATCGCAGCCAGCGAGCACTGTAGCCAGCATCGCAGCCAGCACCGCAGTCAGCTCCGCCTCCCCACCGCAGATCCGGCGTACCCCAGCCAGCAGTGCCAGCGTTCGCAGCCTCCGGCTCTCAGCATCGCAGCCTCCGACTCTCAGCATCGCAGCCAGCGAGCACTGCAGCCAGCATCGCAGCTAGCACCGCAGTCAGCTCCGCCTCCCCACCGCAGCTCCGGCGTACCCCAGCCAGCAGTGCCAGCGTTCGCAGCCTCCGACTCTCAGCATCGCAGCCAGCGAGCACTGCAGCCAGCATCGCAGCTAGCACCGCAGTCAGCTCCGCCTCCCCACCGCAGCTCCGGCGTACCCCAGCCAGCAGTGCCAGCATCCGCCTCCACACCGCAGCTACCACATTTTTCTAGGTAGAGCTGTCTGCATAATTTAAATTCTCTATTGCTTTAAATTCTCGTTAGTGCTTGCATGTGTAGTGTAGGCTGTAGGCTGTAGCAATGAAAAACCATGAAAAAGATGGAATAGACAGCAGAAAAAGGAGGAGACTCAGATAGAACGAAAATGACAATTTAGAAGAAGATAGTGAAAACTAAAAAACTGGAAGAGAAAGTCTACATGATGAAAAATTTTGATTTGATGACTTCTGTTTTGTACCTATGACTGCATTAGCCGTCTATAGCCCTTTGATTTTATAATTTTATTTTTTTTAGATATGGATAATTCTAATAATCAGACAGTAGAGAGTAACACTGTTGACCAGCAATCCTCCTCAAGTTCTAGTCATGGAAAAAGTGATCCAGCATGGAAACATGTTAGTTTAGCTCACGAAAATAGGAGGCCAGTGTACACATGTTTATTTTGTTTGATACGATATAAAGGAGGAGGGATTAATAGGATGAAGCAGCATCTTGCAGGAAAACAAGGACAAATAGCTTCGTGCAAAAAAGCTCCTCATGATGTTAAGTGCCAAATGTTAGCACATTTGGAACAAACAAAAAAAAATAAGGATGATAAAGTGAGCTTCGGTGATAATTATAATGAAGCAGAAGAGCAAGAGATTACTCCTCCACCTCCACCAACTAAGATGCAACTTATTAGAGACAAAGGCAAAAGAAAAGCAAGTGCTTCCCAACCAATTGGTAATTATTTTGCACCAAGGACAACTCCAGGAGCCCAACCAAGTTTAAAAAGTGTTTTTGCTAGCAAAGAGGCCATACATAAGGCTAAATTAGGAATAACCAGATGGATGATTGATGCAGGCACTCCATTTAATGCAATTCAATCACCTTGTTTTCAAGCTGCATTGGATGGGATTGCTGCTATTAGACCTGATTTTAAAGGTCCATCTTACGATGAAATGAGGGTTCACTTGTTGGGAGATGTTAAGAATGAGTGTCAGTTACTTGTTGATAGTTATCGGAGTTCATGGAAAGAAACTGGTTGTACACTTATGGTTGATGGTTGGACTGATCAAAGATAACGAACTCTAATCAATTTTTTAGTGTATTGTCCTGCTGATATGTCCTTTCTGAAATCTGTTGATGCTTCAAACATGGTGAAAAATGCCACAACATTATTTAACTTGTTTGTTGATGTGATTGAATGGGATGAACCCAGTAATATTATGCATGTGATGACTGACAATGCAGCCAATTATGTGGCAGCTGGTAGACTTATTCATGATAAGTATGAACATATTTTTTGGTCTCCTTGTGCTGCCCATTGCATGAATCTCATTTTGAAAGATATTGGCAGCATGCCTCATATAGCTAACCTTGCATCCCGTGCTTCAAAGATAACTATATTTGTTTACAACCATATGGTGTTTTTGTCTTGGCTTAGAAAAAGGCCAAGTTGGAAGGAAGTTGTTCGTCTAGGAGCTACTCGTTTTGCTACTGTGTTTATTACTTTAAAAAGTATTTATGAACACAAGGAAGACTTACAAGCTTTGGTTGTAGACAAGCATTTCACTGGACACAAGCTAGGCAGAAGTGTTAGTGGGAAAGCTGTTAGTGATATTATCTTGGACAATAAATTTTGGGATGATTGCTTTACTGTGGTGAAGATTGTAGGCCCTTTAATTAGATTGTTGAGGATTGTAGATGCTGATGAAAAGCCTTCATTGGAATATGTATATAAAGGTATGCAAAGGGCTAAAAATGCTATCAAGCATATGTTTAAGAATAGGAAAAACTTGTACAAGCCTTATACAGAAATCATTAAGGCTCGATGGGATAAGTACTTGCATCAGAATCTCCATGCAGCATCTTACTTTTTAAATCCTGCTTTCTTTTATGATGAGAAATTCATTGAGAAGCACAGGGTCATGCAAGGTTTACTTAACTTATTTGATATAAAAAGCCTTTGTAGTGATACAATTAAAGCATTGAAGGAGATACAGGTGTATCGGGAGCGCAAGGAAAGTTTTGAAAGGCCAACTGCTTTGAAAGCTTCCAAGGAGCTTCAACCAAGTAAGTAATTTTTATTTTTATATGCTAATTTATTTTAATATTTTGAAACCTATAATATATAATTGATAGTTGATATTGAGAATTATATTCATTTCTATATAGATCAATAGTGGACATTGTTTGGTACTAGTATTCCATATTTGAAAAAGATAGCATATCATGTCCTTAGTCAAACAGCTTCTTCCTCAGGATGCGAGCGAAATTGGAGTCTTTTTGAACAAATCCATACTAAAAAGAGGAATAGGCTAGAGCATCAAAGACTCAATGATCTTGTATATGTTGCTTATAACTTGCGTCTTAAATCCAGATATATTAATAATTTAAGTATTTAATACTTCTATATTAATGACGCCATTTATTATGTTTAAAACTTTAGGTTAGTAAACTGAAAAAATTATTATAATACTTTGTTTATTTGTTCTAAGTTGCATCGAAAGAAAAGGACTTATGATCTAATTGATTATGAAAGTATTGATAATGTTGACTTTTGGGTGATGGAAGAAGATCCCGAGCCAGAATTTGATGATGAAGAGATTGAAAATTTAATCTATCAAGACAATGTCATTCATTCTTATCATGTTGGTGAGTCTTATTCTTATAGTTCTATATAGAAGTATTGACATTATGTATTACAGTATTATTATTAACTAAGTCTTTTATTTTGTTTGAAGGCGTAAATATTGATATTGAATTTGGAATGTCTGAATCAACAATGCAGCCTTTATTGGATGATGATCATGATGGTGGAGATGAACAAGAAGATGATTTTTTTGATGAAGATATTCAACGAATTAATGCTGATTATGATGATCCTGTATAATTTGTGAATTTTTTTTATGACTACTTTTGATGAAACATTGTTAAACTTGTGTTGTTTATATAAATGTAATATTTTTTTATTTTATGACATTATTTTGTTGTGTTTTCTTATATGAATGTAACATTGTTTTGCTTTATTACATTATTTTTTTATGTTTTAAATAATTTTATTATTGATTTATATTATATTTTTATAATTTTTATTTATTTTATTAGTATATAAATAATTATATATATATTTAATTATATTCCGGTTCGACCACGGTTCAACCACGGTTCGACCATTGACCCTTGAATCAGTACCTCAACCGGTTCAGTGACTGGTCCGGTTTTCAGAACCTTATGCTTTTTAGATGTTTCAAAGTTGACAATCCCACGAAAAGTTTGAAAATTAAAAAAAAAAACTACAAAATTTTGTTTACTTGTTTCAAAATGTGCCTTTTATTTGCAGGGACTATTTATCTCTTAAAGAGTTCAAACCCATATATCAACATTATTTTTGAAACATTTTTGTTCCTGCTTACACTAATCAATTTTCTCTTTACTAGGTTAGAGCTAATTGACATCACTTTCTAGCCAATCCTTTGACAATTCATGGAAACTACAGTTATATGCATCATATATGATATGTTATGAAATCCTATGACATGCAAGAAAATATATCAAAAAATAAAAATCCTCAAAAAATGAATTAGACAAAAGAAAACAAAAAGTTAAGTGAAGATATTAAACGTTAAATTTCTACAATTATAGAGAGAATACGTTATTTGCCAAAAGAATCAAAATTACAGAGAATTTGTATGCATTTTGACAAAAACCAAAAAATAAACAAAATATAAAATATAAATTACCGTCTTTGAAAATCTTGTCTTGGGCCAAGGCAGCAATACGTTGCTTCGAGGCACTATTGTCGACATTGAGAATCAAACGTTGGTGGTCCAAGAATGCAACTCGCGGCGACAATGCTTATTCTTCCGTCTTCATTTTTCATTTTTCACATTTAACAGTACACACTCAAAATTACTTAAAACTCAAATATTTGCTACAAATAAAACACGATTATGAAAATTATATTAGATTATATTATATTAAACTTATTCACCTGCAAACTTGTTACGCTCCTTTCAAGCTCTGAAATGTATTTTAGCTTTCTCACCCTTGACCTCTGAGCTGATTGCCGGTTAGCCAAAATTATGATTTTCATTGATCAAAATTAAAGGGAAAAAAAAAGACAGTGAAAATCGAATCACACTATTGTTTCTTTATGCAAATTTTAATTTACACTAAGAATTGGCTAAATTCTTGCAATATGGATTCACTGTATATGTGTGTGATCTCTGTGAAGAAATAAATTATTTTTGAAGAAAATAAGTGTTGAATTAAGATTTAAGAATCATTTTTCCCAAAATAAAATGTTAAATATCTCAAATTTTATTTGATTTTTATCATGCATTTCATTTAAATTTTCTATTATTTAAGCTTAATATTTAAAAAATAAATATGCAATGTAAAACTTAAACTTGTGTCCTTTACATTATGGATCATCATACTAGAACACAATTAGGATCTTAGGAATTCATGGTTTTCACATACATTAAAATCAAATCAATAAATGATACTAACCATTATCCATAATGCGGAATAAACTTTAGATCTGAAAGCCTTCTTAAATCTTTAGTCTTTATCGGTCCCTTCCCCTTTCGTACTTACACCTTTCTTTTCTGATGGAAGATAATCTCTTTTGGTTGGTGTATTCTTATGGGTAGAGACTGAATATATAGGAGTTTAATTTGAAATTCAAACCCATAAGATAATATCATCAGATATCGGTTTCTTTCGAATTTCAAAACCATCAGTTATCACTTAGGATAACATCCTACAATCATCAGATAATTGCTCCCATCAAGCAATTACTTTATTATCCTCCCTTACAACTAATTTACCTTTTAGCCCCTTAATATGTTTTAATTAAATCACATAATTAGTTCCCATTAAACATGAGACACATTTCTAACATTCTTCCACTTGGCTCATGTGGTAAATGTCATTTCATGATTTAATAAAACATCAACTTTAGTGCGCATAAATTCGGCTAAAGGTTTTATACATTAGTTGCATCATAATTCATAATTAAGAATAAAACTAATAAGAGTCATAGCGGTTCTATACTATCAAATCGGCATAGTTCCTTCCATGTACCACTATATTAGCTCTTCTCTCTAATATGATACTTTAATGGAAGTACACATCATGTCCAATAACAAACAATAATGTCTTCATTAGGGACAAATCCTGTATTTCAATATCATCATTCATACATGCATGTATACATAAATTTGAAAACAGGAAAAATTTAGAAACTTATATATTAATGAGCTCAGAGTGTCAATAGTCAATAATTACAATAATGATCAACAGTCACTAGCTGACATAATGCCCATACTATACAAATGACCAGTAAATATTTTGGGCGGTAATCCCTTCGTCAAGGGATCAGCTATCATATCTGAATCTGAATATCCTATGACTTCAAGGTTGTTTGATTTCCTATAAGTAAGCATGTAATTCTTTGTTCCTTGCAAATATCTCGGGACTTTCTTTGCAGCTTTCCAATGATCAATACCAGGATTACTCTGGTATCTCCCTAACATTCCAACTGCAAAACTGATATATGGTCTCGTACAAGTCTGAGCATACATTAAGCTCCCAACAAACGATGCATATGGAATTGCTTCCATTTCTTTCCGTTTCAAATCATTCTTTGGACATTGCATGAGACTAAATTTGTCTCCTTTCTGAATTGGAACCGGAGATGATGAGCACTTTTCCATCCCAAATCTCTCTAAAACTTTATTAATATATGCTTTCTGAGACAAGCCTAACAATCCTTGTGATCTGTTACGAAATATCTCTATTCCAATCACATAGGTTGCCTCACCCATATCTTTCATTTCAAAGTTACTAGAGAGAAATATCTTAGTCTCACTCAAAAGACCAAGATTATTAGTTGCAAGCAAGATGCATCAACATACAGAATCAAAAATATAAACTTACACCCACTGACCTTTAGATATATACACCGATCGACGGTGTTTTCCTTAAATTCAAAGGAAACAACGGTATCGTTAAACTTAAGGTACCATTGTCGTAAAGCTTGTTTAAGTCCGTATATTGATTTCTTAAGTTTGCACACCATGTGCTCTTTTCCTTTTTCTATGAACCCCATTGGTTAGTCCATATACACATCTTCATCTAAATTCCCATTTAGAAAGGCAGTTTTCACATCCATCTGGTGTAACTCTAAATCATAATGAGCCACCAATGCCATAATGATTCTTAAAGAATCTTTCTTGGATACCGGTGAAAAGGTCTCCTTATAGTCGATGCCATCTTTCTGAGTGAATCATTTTGCAACTAGTCTGGCCTTGTAACGTTCTAAGTTACCATGAGAGTCACGTTTGGTCTTAAAGACCCATTTAAATCCAACTCTCTTACAACCTTCTGGTAACTCAACAAGGTCCCAAACATCATTCTGTTCCATAGATTTCAACTCTTCTTTCATGGCGTTTAACCACTTTTCACCATTGTTACTATTCATGACTTGTGAAAACGTAACTGGATCATCTTCCATTCCTAAGTGAAAATCAGACTTTTGTAGATATACCACATAGTCATTAGAAATAGCGGATCTCCTATCTCTTTGAGATCTTCTTAATGCTATTTTTTTGTGGTTCTTCTACTATGGGCTCATTCGGTTCATTTACTATAATTTCATTGTGAGTAGTGAGATCATTTATTTGTTGTTCTTTATTATTATTATTCGGTACAACAACATGAGGAACAACAACTTTATTAGAGACACAAGTTAAGGGAACTTGTACTCTCAAATTCTTGAATCTCCACTTTACGTGAAGTTTCACTCCCACTAACTTCACCATTCTCAATGAACCAGGCATTTCCAGTTTCAATAATCCTTGTAGTATGATTAGGACAATAAAATCTATACCCTTTCGATTTTTTTGAATAACCAATGAAATATCCACTGATTGTTCTTGCATCCAGTTTCTTTTCTTGTGGATTATAATATCTAATTTCTGCCTGGCAACCCCAAACATGCAGGTGCCTTAGACTAGGTTTCCTTCCAGTCCACAGTTCAAAAGGAGTCTTTGGAACTGCCTTACTAGGAACCCTATTCAATAGATACATGACAGTTTTAAAAGCATAAGTTCACAACGAAATGGGTAAAGACGAATTACTTAGCATACTCCTAACCATATCTAACAAGGTTCTATTACGTCTTTCTGACACACCATTTTGTTGTAGTGTACCTGGCATTGTGTATTGAGCACATATGCCTCTCTTTTCAAGGAATTTAGCAAATGGACCCGGATGTTGTCCGCTTTCATCATACCTTTCATAATACTCTCCACCCCTATCAGATCTAACAATTTTCACCTTTCTGTCTAATTGCCTTTCAACTTCATTAATGTAAATCTCCAAGGCATTTACAGCCTGAGATTTATCATGCAGCAAATAGACATAACCATAACGTGAATAATCATCAATGAAGGTGATAAAGTATTTTTCTTTATTGAAAGCATTAACATCAAAAGGCCCACATACATTAGTGTGTATAATTTCAAGAAGCTGACTGCTTCTTGTGGCTCCTTTCTTTGTGTGTTTTGTTTATTTACCTTTAATACAATCCACACATACATTCAGATCAGTAAAATCTAAATCCGGAAGGATTTCATTCCTTACCAATCTTTTCATTCTTTCTTTGGAAATATGTCCCAAACGTTTATGCCACAAGTAAGCAGAATATTCATTTATTAAGGCACGTTTAGTGCCAACGTTATGATGCAAGGTCATAAGTGTTTTAGCATATAGATTATCAAGAAATAATTTATATAATCCATCACATAAGGTACCATTGCCAATCAAATGATTGTGCTTGTACAAACTGAAACAACCACTACCAAATCTAAAGGAATATCCAGCCTTATCAAGTTTAGAAATTGAAACTAAATTCCTAGTTATACTAGGTACATACAAAGTTTCCAATAAATCTAAATGATATCCAGTGTCAAGGATTAAACGATAAGTCCCGACAGCTTCCACTGGAACTTTCATTCCATTGCCCATGAAGACAAACTTTTCATTTGGCTTTGTGGCCTAGGTTGTAAGGAATCCCTGCAACATATTAGAAACATGAGTAGTACATCCAGAATCAATCCACCAAGTGTTATAAGGAACTTCAGCTAGGTTTGATTCATAACATACATAAGCACTGGGCTTACCTTTCTTTTCGAACCAAGCCTTACGTTTCGGACAATCCTTTTGGAAGTGTCCAGCCTTCTTACAGAAATGACATCTGTTTCCATTATGTTCCTTCTTGTGAATTTTAGAAGAAGAAGCCTTATTAACCTTCAGAGGTCCTCCTCCCTTCTTCTCATGTTTCTTGAAACTTTTCTTTTCAGCTCCTTGACCTTTCACATAATTGATGGAATGAATTCCCTGGTTCTTGAGTCTGGTCTCTTCTTGAACCAACATACTGTGCAATTCATGCACATTCCATTTATCCTTCATGGTATTATAGTTCATTTGGAAAAGACCATACTCAGCTGGTAATGAGTTCAGGATGAACTGCACCAGGAAATTTTCATGCACATCCATCCCCAATGACTTTAGTCTTGCTGCAATATTCGTCATCTCAATAACATGCTCATGCATTGTACGATAACCATCAAATTTCATGGTGGTCAATGTACTCATTAGTGTCCCAGCAAGAGACTTATCAGCAGTTTGGGAGCGCTCTTCCACAAGCTTCATCATTTCTTTGGCACTTTCAGTTTGTGGAAGAGCTGACTTGATGTTGCTAGCAATGCTCATTCGTATATACATCAGACTCAACCTGTTGGATCTTTCCCAGTTTTTATAATGGACCCTTTCCTCTTCAGTGCTTGTAACAGTAATAGCACTAAGTTTCTCTTCTCTAAGAGCTAAATTCAGATCCATTACCCCAAGGTAAAATTGGATTTGCTCGTACCATTCAGAGAAGTTGAGTCCATTAAAAACTGCAACAGTTGAGAACAGTGAATGTGTAACAACTGGTACTGCAAGGAATAAAATTTAAAACATTAATACTTTGAGTTATACATACACATCAACATGTTTCACATATTCAAATACATTTCATACAATGCATATTGATGTTCACCTTTGGGTAATCCATCAATATACAACATTCAACATAATGATGCTAATAAAAATTTCATATAATTTGGCAATGATGTATACACTAACTAGAAATACTCATTATCTTTGGATATATAAATATAACTAATAATATATTCACATCACCAACATTCATGCTCATTTATTATAAAGACAAGCAATCAACCTTTGGGTTGATCCTTAACTGCCTTATAATAATGAACTTCAATTTACCCATAATAAAAACAATAATTTTTCATGTTATTTATAGCATCAAAATTATGGGTAATTGAAACACAATCATAATGTTCAGAATCAAAACAATTCATAAGAATTTGGCCACTTTGGTGACTAACAAATCCATCATACTTAATTCCAAACAAAAAATATTTTCTAAACCAATTAGAAAATTTAAGATTTCACACATTCAATCTTAATCTCATCCACACCAGTTATTATCCTCAATAAGTTGGGCTTGGCCTACTAAGAAAAGGCATATTTTTTTTTTGAATGAAAATCACTTTTCGGACCTCAAAATGTTCCAGCCACAAAACCGAAAATCGGGGGTTGAAAAGTGCCATTCTTTCTCACCGAAAATCGCTTTGCTCGGCAAAACCCAGGGATCGAACTTGTACAAGTCGATTTCGGCAATGATTTGCAGAGAGGTAGACTTCGGCTCTGACTCTTTCAGGGCGAAACATGCAGAGGTACCAACCGATGCTCCACCTTCAATCACCAACTACACCTGCTTTCACATAGTGGGTGACATCGTCGCCCTCATTGATTCACTGGGTGTGGATCAAGTCTTCCTCGTGGCGCACGATTGGGGTGCGATCATCGGTGTCGCCGTAACCCCGGAGATCAGGGCCACGGCGCGGTAGCAAAGGGAGCTGAGATCCAGAATCTGGTGGCGCCATGAGAACCAGAGTTAGAGGAAGCCGTGGAGGAACAACACCACAGGGCTTTCTCCTTTCTTTCTCTCTCTCTGTCTCTCTCTCTCTCTCTAGTACTTTGACTCTTTGTCAAATTTCAGGGAGCAGCAGATGAATCTTTACCGCATAGAGAGAACCGTGATCGATCGTGGAGAGGAAGAAGCCGCCGGAGCTTGTCGCCGGAAAACACAGGAACTTTCGAACGAAGCCAATTTTTGGCATTTTTTTTTTTGAATGATTTCTCATATCTTTATCTCTCAGATCTTTCTCTTTCATGTTCATATTGTAAGAACGATTTAAAAAATTATCATACATGGAAAATCATAAATTCTCAAACCTTGCTTTGATACCACATGTAAAACTTAAACTTGTATCCTTTACATTATGGATCATCATACTAGAACACAATTAGGATCTTAGGAATTCATGGTTTTTCATATACATTAAAATCAAATCAATAAATGGTACTAACCTTTATCTATAATGCGGAATAAACTTTAGATCTGAAAGCCTTCTTGAATCTTTAGTCTTTATCGGTCCCTTCCCCTTTCGTACTTACACATTTCTTTTCTGATGGAAGATAATCTCTTTTGGTTGGTGTATCCTTATGAGTAGAGACTGAATATATAGGGGTTTAATTTGAAATTCAAACCCATAAGATAATATCATCAGTTATCGGTTTCTTTCGAATTTCAAAACCATCAGTTATCACTTAGGATAACATCCTACAATCATCAGATAATTGTTCCCATCAAGCAATTACTTTATTATCCTTCCTTACAACTAATTTATTTTTTAGTCCTTTAATATGTTTTAATTAAATCATCATTAGTTCCCATTAAACATGAGACACATTTCTAACATAGAAGACTTCAACGGCTGTTGATGTGATAATTAATTTTGTAACTAAATTCTAATAATGAGCTTATTTCTATTTTTTTTTCATTATATTGTCGTTTTGAGGTGAAATCTGTTTTCATTAATTGTACATGCATGTGGTGGGGTAACTATATAATATTACCTTTTGACCCTTTTGGCATCGAAGATAGTTCGGTGCTGCTGGAGGCGACAGAGGGTGGCGGTGGCGGGGACCTAGGAAATTACCAACGATTGCAAATTACCGACGACCTAGGAAAAGCACAATCTTCTACAAGTTGTTTTTTAAAGCATGCTAAAAATGAATATAAGTTGATGAAGCCTGAAGCTAGCCATCATCCAGTTCCAAATTGCCAAAAGCATTGTGTTCCTTGCACCCTAAAACAACTTTGGCTAAAGGAAGATGACACAAAATGCATCAATTTCATGGATTTCTTCTGAGACATCAAATGTTTTGCTCCATACGGCAGAACGGGACTCATATTCCAAGAGAGGCTCAGGGATGATGCCAGCTCTGAAGTTTGTTAGAAAAGCAGACAAACAGAAGAGCCAATGCAGAACGCGAAGTTGCTGTTTTTAATTTTCCCTTTTGTTTCTGTATTTTGTTGGTATTAGCTTTATGTGTTTGTTTCATGTTGTAGTCTTGTTTTGTACAAGGTGGTTTATAGCCTCTCAGGTTTGTTCCCCTTGTATAACTTTCGAAACTATATATATATATATATATATATATATATATAGATATAAAAATAGAGAGAGAGCATACATGGAGGAGGAAAACACTGTAACCAATAAGGGAACATCAATGAAGAGACTGCTGGTGAAAGCACTGTTTAAGTAAAGTAAACTGGACCCTTCTTTTTCTGGTATGTAATTAATCCATCGACTGCACTGTTATAGGCATTCAGTTCATTTCAAAACTTGATCAACAAACTACAAGACAAATAATAACATCTTAGTTTTCATATCTTATTTTTCAAATTAAGCCACAAGGAACCAACAACAGACACATTGTAATTCCCTTCAATCCTGTCCAAAACCAGGTACTTTAAATGAAGGGAGAGAAGCAAGTATAAAATATAAGTATTTTAAAAGCCATCAGGACAATAAACTACTACATCCAGGATCAACTCTCATATTGATCAAAGATCACTGCTCCTAAATCTGGTTTAACACAGAAATGAAACCACAATGCTTCACATTCTGCCAGACCTATGCAAACTCATAAGTTCATCTTCATTTTAATAAAATTATATTCATCTTCATTTTAATAAAATTATAATGTTCTACTTTGGGTGAGAGAATCAGATGATTTTCTTGTCTACTTCTACACTGATGAAATCTTAGGTGAGCTATAGAAGTAAACAACATCCTCCAACAAACATTTCCATTTTTATAAGCAAAGACCAAGATATTTGTCCAGATAAAGGTTCAAACATCATGAGATCAGAGTTACAATGTACTGAGAAGGAAGTTGATAGAGATAACTGGAATTTTTAAGGGAGGTAGTCCTTTCAGCTCCAACTTACAGCAGAAAACAAGAAAGAACAACGGAGGTGACAACCTTACAGCAGAAACAAGCAGAAAACAAAGGAAAAACCAAAACAGAGATACCAAAAGGTCCCTCTCAGGAGTAATCTGAGCCCAGAAAACTCCCCACTCTCCTTACACATTCTGTCCTCCCTCCCCTCTCTCCCTTCCTCTTTATCCCCATGCACCATCCTCTCCTTCTGCATGAATTCAGAACCCTTTTCTCCACTACTGGGTTGCCACTTGTCCAGTTTGTTGCACTCAACTTCTTTCTCATACACCAGCCAATTGGGCTTTCCCCTCCTTTTATAGACTTGCGCTATTGGAGCCCTATCAGAAGTCCTTTTCCTCAGAGACAAAATAACCTGTTATAAACTATATAATTCACCAGGCTCCAATTGATAAGGATATAGTGCTTAGGCAATCATCAAATATCGACTCATCATACAATGTTGGGACCATCTTAATTATTTGCTCCCAATCTCAATTTGAAAACCTTAATATACATATACGTTCAAGTTCTTCCATGTTTGAAATCCATGTATTATGTATTCTTACTTTATTTAGCAAATGACTCTCATGCAAATCATGTTCATCAATGTGATAAAAGAAGAGCACAATCTAACATAAGCCTATAAGAAGCATATCTGACAAAGTTAACAGTGCCTTTTTATTAAGACTAGAAATAAGAATATAGGTGTATAAGTATTGAAATAGAGAATATTTCGATACCAAATGAAACTAAGGAACTTGAACCTGTGAAACTGTTATAGCACTAGTTGTCAAAAGAATTATCCCCCCATCTCTCAGCTACAGGATAAGGACATCCCCAGGAGTTTGCAAGTAAGGGAAAGAATTGGACCAGAGTTAGAAACATTAATAATATACAACGTTGAGGAATGAGGATAATAAGCATAGATTTATGTTCACTATGTTAAATGGGTTTTATTATTAGAAACATTAATAACCAGCATATCAAATACAGATGCCAATAACATGATGGATGAATCCAACACTCTTTACTAATACATACGTTGATTTTCTGGTACATGTTACTTATATCTTGTATTGTTGGTCATAGCGACAATTCTTAGCAGTTGCTGATAACCACCAAGCAAGGAAAGCAATAACACAAGCTTGAGAAATTCATCCTTGAGGTTTCTCCTATGAGTTTTCTCTTGTTATTTTCTTCTCTCTCAATAGAAGTGAGATATATAGGAATCCATGCAATGGAATAGAATTGGAAAAATTAATTATAACAGCTAAATTTAACAGACTAAGATTAAGCTAACAGCATCTTGGAATTTGAAAAAATTATTGTTGAAGAGTAAAACAACATCCATTGAATCTTTATTAGGACATAAGTCATAAAACCTTATTGCAATGAGCTCTATCTCTCTTACAGAAAACAGGACTGAACATCCAACCGATAGGGACTGTATTCTTCATGTCAATCAGCCTCAGCAGACCTTTTGCAAACACGGTCCATTTGGCCACAAGGTCCCTATCTTCTATATTAAAATAAGAATAAATCAAACTACAAAATAATATATCTCAAGAGACCGTGAAATGAATATTACAATAACACCATAAAACTACACAGGCATTTGCTTATCCTTGTGCTGAGAGTAAGAAAATAAAAGAAAAGAAACATGCCAGCATGGTGCATTTCAATTTTCTCAATGAATACACTGAGCATCCATTACAATTTACAACTATAAGAAGGGCGGAAAAAAAAGAAAAGAAAAAAAGGCAGCATATTGCTCTCGAGTATCCACCCATTTCTATGCTTCTACGTCAATTGCAATGCGCAACTAAAGGGAGAGAAAATCAACGTTATCAATTAACAACTGATGCTATTCCAATTCCAAATGCACACATCAATCTAACGCTGAATGTTAAGCATGTCTTTAGCTTCACTCTGCTCCTCCAAGAGTCCATCGCTGACATACTTATTCAAGAGCTCCATCTTCTTCTTCTCCAGCACCATCTTCTCAATCTCCTTTTCATCCGGCAAAGGCACACGCACCACAAATTGCCTCTCCTCCTCCATTTTCTCCCGCATCTCCCTCTCCTTCTTCCTCTCTTCCTCCACCACATACTCTTCCTTCTCGTGCAGCAACTCCCTCGCCGCTGCAGTGGCGCACACGGTGACAACCTCCCCGCTCTTGACGGTCTTCCTCGCCTCCTTCCTAATCTCCTCCAACCTGTGCCACTCCTCCACCGCTTCCCTCCTCATCTTCTCCTCCGCGGGACCCTCCAGCCTCTCCAAAACCCCATCTTCGTCGTCCCTGTACCCATAGTAGCTGGCATCAATGCGCTTGTAGATGTCATAGCGGGTTCGCCTCTCCCTGAGCTCGGGGGGCTTCTCGAACAACTCTCTCACCTAGACAGCTTCTTGGCGGCGCCGAAGTACCGGTAGCCGGGGCCACGGCCGCCGGGGTTGCGGACGTCGACGATGTTGCCGTCCAAATCGGTCATCTTGGCGGAGTGTTTGGTGTAATGGGGGCCGCCAAGCTCGACGATGCGGCGCTCCCAGTGGCCCTTCTCACGGATGAGCTTGTTGATCTCGTCGTTGAGGTCGCGGAGGCGGTGCTCGCCGAGGCCATCGTTCTAAATCTCGGCGACCTTGCGGCCGATCTCGCGCATGATCTGCTGGCGCCACTGGTCGGCGTCGGCGAGGTTGCGGCACTCGGAGGCGAGGAAGGGACGGCGCTCCTTGGGCTTCTTCTTCTCCTCCGCCTTGAGGGCGATGAAGCGATTCAGCATCCACTGAGCCTTCTCTTCGTTACGAGCCATCTTCTTCCTTCTTCTGCTTCTTCTTCTTCTTCTTCCCTTGTTCTGCTTCTGGTTCTGCTTCTACTTCTGGTTAATAGAAAAGGTTAATATTAATTTAATTTTTTAATAATATAAAATAATAATAAATTATTTAATTAAAAAAATTAAATTAATATTAATTTTTTAAAAATTAATTAATATTAATTTTTTAACAAATTAAATTAATATTATTTTTATTATTTTTTATTATTTAAAAATTAAATTAATATTAATTTTTTTATATAATCAAATCGATATTACACGTATTTTTAAAATCTAAATTAAGTGTATTACTCTTACCTATTTAAGCTGTCAAAATTTAAAATATATATATATATATTTTACACATACGTACAGATATAATACATACATCCAAGCTAGCTTAAAAAGGTATTGGTGGAATTCATGCTGAAGTAATGCTTGTTTTCAGTTGAAAGCGACATATAGGTGTCTGTTTAGCTCAAAAACCGTTTTGGGTGAGTCCATATTTTCTTAGACTTAAAAAATGTCTATTCTCATTTTAAGGTATCTAATGATCCCATTTAGACTGAAAAATCTTTTTGGGTCAGGTCATATTTTCTTATGGGAAAAAGTATTTCTACACTCAATTTCTACATTAAATCTTTACACATTCTTTATTTAAAAAAACACTCTTTTTAATAGTTAAATATACTTTTTAATATTTACAGGCATCCCTTTTTCTTTTTCTTAATGAAAAAAGTATAAATAACTTAGTGTATAATCTAAGTGTATGAATAACAAAACTTTTCGAAAAGGTTATTCATCTTATTTGAGTTAGAAGGCTCCTTTTTATTTAATGGTGCCATTTGGCACTGGATCCTTATGTGGATTTTTTGTATATATTATTAATTATATAGATAGCTGTAAAACAAATGGAACTGAGAATAAGTCATTGCTAAATTTTATTGGCTGACTGTAAATGAATGGAATGGACATTCCTTCAATTGTACCAATAGGTATTCTATCGTAAAGTGAAGGAAACTCCTTCGATTTTCTTTTTGTCAACAGAATGTCCTTCCATTATTTTAACACTTACATTACATGTTTAAATGGAAGGATATTTGTATTTTTAAATGGAATATCCTTCTATTTAAAAATACAATGTAAATGTATGCTTAATAATAAATTAATATTTAAAAAAATTATTTTTTTAATTTGTTTTTAAATTTTAATTTATAAATTATTTTAACTATAAAATAAGCTAATTCAAACGCGTATGGTATCAAAATAAATTTAGTTCATCAAGTTAGTCTATTTATTTTGAAAAAGTTTTGAGCCGAATCATGTTTATATAGGCTCAAAAAACTCAATCCCACCTAAAGAAAGAAATTGGCTCAATTAGAGTTGTAGTGAGCTCATTTTTATTTAAAGGTATCAAATAGGCACCCATATCTAATATAATTTGTATTAATGTAATTTTTACTTCTCTGTTCTTTTCATTATCTTCAGTTTGCTTTGTATCAATGTAATTTCTTTCTTTTTTGTTATTCTTCAATCTTGACTGGTGATAAATAATAGAGTAAAGTATTATTTGAAGACCCAAACTGTTTGTAATAAGCCAATTAAGAAATTAAACTTTTATTATTATTAATTACTAGACTGAACTTTATCAGATAATATTTTGACAATAATATCTAACTTTGTATATGCAAACAATTTAAAATATGAACAAAATACAATGTTATATATAACCTGAAAACTTTTTTTTAATTAATATCTATTGCTGTAATATTTTTTTATTGAATTTAATTCCTCAATTGGCAATTTTTTAAAGTTGAGGTCTTTAATTACACTAAAGTTAAGATGCTTACAGAATAGTTTTCTCATTAATAATGTAATATATTTTATTGTTCAATCCAACCCTTTTCATTCTCGTATGTTGAGGATACATTTGATTGACGTTTAACTCCCCCCATTGCATTTCAATTATAATTATTTTTTATGGACAATGAAAGCCAAGACTTTCTCTATATCTAATTGTATTTGTGTCGCCAACTACCAAAAAAACTCATCAAGTAACATGTTCAAAGTTAAAACATATGATAGTCACTTAGATCCATTTGGGGGCATGCTACATATTGCTAAAATATGAATCTTCTAGCTTAAGTTTAGCATACTCAGAAAGATAGAAGCCTATGGGCCTTTTTCTAGAGTTTTACTTAGTACATATAAATTGGAAAAAAAATGAAATAACGTAAGAAAGGATTAGGAATGTTCACTTACTGTTTTCTCCAGCCGAAACAAGTTCTCATGCATGCTATCTCTTTTTTTAAGTCATGTGACCCTACAATGGATCAACCAAGAGAGCTAAGGAAATAGTTGGAAAATGGCCTCCACAAAAACGCTTTGGCCAAAGATAATGCAAAGGGAACCTCCAAGAGGGATATAGATCCATGATCCATGGCTAAGAATGACTAAAGAGATTACCTCTAACCAACAAAAATAACAAAAAAGCAAGAATACTTGACAAACTTTCTCAGTTCCTCTCTCTCTCACCTAACCCTAGAGTTCTTCATCTCTCACTCTAGGTTTTTTTCTCTCTAATCAATTTGAAAAATGTTACATTATAGAAACTCAGATATTGATGAACACCCTCCTTAGCTGCTAATTAAGGAGGTATCTATAAACCCCTAAAAGAGAAATTAGGATAAAGGTTGAAAATGACGCAAAACTATGTCATTTTGAGCTTTTGTGTCCATCCAATGGTATGTTTATTTTACCTATTAACTTCAATGCCAACGGACGTTTAAAAAAAGTGACAAAATTTTACTTTAGCAAAATGTTGGTTGACAGCCTCGGAAATGTGCAAACACACATTTCCGGTGAAAGAAATCTAAAACAGACGCACTACAAAATGTCCAAAAGAGTTTAGGATAGAAACCATTTCATACCCTCCACTCCAAGACAAACCATTTCATCCTTTAGCCATCGTGTTTGGTCATCATTATTTCCTACCTTTAATGGACATTTTTCATTTAAAAAAAAAGACAAAAAAATAAAGTGTCAAAAAATTTGAGGCCTAAATAAAATTTTGGCCTCTAAATTTTGTCATGAATACAACTAATTAATGAATTAGAGAGCTTGCAATTCTCTAAGAACTCCAACTAAGTCAGATTAGTCCCCCCCCCCAAAAAAAAAAAACTGAAAAAACAGTCATTTCCCAAGAGTATACATTGTTAGCAACTTTCTGTATTTTTAAGTCTAAGTATAAACCAAATAAAAAATTTATGAGAGAACTGTAAGAGAGATATACTCAAGTATTGACATAAAAATTGCAGGATGCAGGAAATAGGCTTTGAGAAGGGATTGGGCCAAGTACGCTTTTTAACCCATATGGGACATAAAAATTGGAGGACGCAGGATGAGATGATTAAAAAAACACTATTTGCACATGCCCATTCATATAGGATTTGTGTTTTTATGAAAATCTTGTATTAATTTTGTATGTTACATGAGAACCGTACCGTATGCTATATTTTGTAGATTATGCCGTGTTTTTGTAACCGTGTAGAGTACCGGCCATGTCCCGTATATGAAAGTAAAACAGAGGCAAATGCTATATACTATACAGAGCGTGCCAGCATAGCCTTCAAGCTCAACCATTGCTGCAAAAAAGAATAAATTGTGGAGCATGCTGTTTAGATCCAAGTTTAACTAGAACAAGGTTAAGTGGCCCAAAGATAGAGCCTTGAATGCATTTTTTTTTAAGTAAATAATTTAGTTTTGGGAGAGGGAAAGCTATCCTATTCTAAGATGATGGTCTACCAATAAAGGATTCCAGCAAGATTTAAACTCAAGACCTTTAAGAATACACAGATCGATCCTAACAGTTGAGCCAACCCTCGTTTATAGCCTTGTATGCATTTATGTGCAATTGAAGCTGCACAAACTATGTCAGGCTGTAAGCTGTACTGCATAAATCCTCCATGTAGAGCAGAACTTTTCCATAACTCCAATTCTGTACTTAAGCGTGAACAACACGAGTTGGAAGTTAGAACTTTGAATAGTTTTGCATGCAAGTACCAAGTCTAAGGATCTTCTATTTTACCACACCCGCGGGGTTTACTGGTAAAATAATTGGATAGTCAAGGAAAAGCAAGTCTTCATTTGTCCGTGTCCAAAAGTCTTCTCTCTTCAGAGAAATTTCACAATATATCAGTCGCAGATTCGTTCTAGATTCTGCTAATGAACAGTCCAAGAAAAGAAAGGAAGGGACCACTGAAAAGAAACATAACTTGGAATTCAGTGATTCTAAGGAAAAACATCCCCACATAGTACATTTTGGTGACAATAACTACATCAGAAACTTTAATTTTATTAATAACTACTATTTTTATCCCCAATGGTTTAACTGTAAACAAGCCAAAAACAGGAAAATATTTGTATTGTTTAGCATCTCACTTCTATGTTAAGGTAAGAATTGATTTCAGGTTGCTGGAATTGATTTTCTAGGCTTCAATATCTAAATCAAACAAGCACATATTTCAGTTGCATGAAATCAAGGCCTCGACCTGCCCTTCTTTTTTCCTTGTTAAATTATTCAAGATGCGAAAAAATTATAGTTGGACTGCAGAATATTAATAAATTGCTGCTTCCTGATACTTTCAATTTCAAATTACTTGGAAACTCTTTGCTAGAATCTTGGAGTTTGACCCATTAATTAAAACTTTTCAACAGATTACTAATAACCAATATGGTCAACTATATAAAGTATTATTAAGATTGAATCAGCCAGACAGAGAGGAAAAGGAGTTGCCTTGAATTGAATTGAAATTTGTTGTTTTAGCATTGTTGTACTTATTTAAAAGGATGAGCACCTAGACAAGCAATTTGCTGTCATGGGAAAAATGCATAGGTTTGCTTTTCTGTTTGGCTTGATGACCATGCATATTATTTTACTAGGGAACGCAGCAGCTTATGACAGTTCTGACAAATCTGAACATGTTGCGGGCAAAATTGGAGCTATTATAGATAGCAGTTCTCGCATTGGTGAAGAGCAGGCAGCGGCTATGAATTTGACATTGGAGGATATATATCATTACAGCAATCGGAGTTTTGCTCTGTACATAACGAACTCTCATGGGAGTCCTCTTCAGGCAGCTCTTGCAGGTCTGTCTCTCATTCTTTGTCCTTCCCTTCTGCATTTGAGAATTCATCAATGCATGACCCCAGATGTCTCTTAACCATACGATAAGTTTTCAAAATCATGCAAATAGTTGAGGTCGTAAAATCATTCAACAACGGCTTAAGAAAGAAAATAGAATATCTGCTTTATGATTTACGCACTTAACAACTCAATAGTATAAGATGATAATTTGACCATAAAAATTATCAATGTTTCTTGGCTTTCTGTGCCTGGCCAACGGCCAGTTAAGAGTGTTATTGTCATGTGCTTGAATTGAGAAAGTAAAGAGGCAAAATAAGTAGTCCCACAATGGTTGCCTTAAGATTCATTGATTCATTTCCCTCTTAAGAACTGCAACTTTTTCCTTTCTTACCAGCTTCTTATATATCCAACAACAAAACATTGTCCAGACATGATTTGACCCTTTCCATTTCTTCTTTTAATGTATTATTTGGCAGCTAGTGATCTTATTGATAAGCAAAAGGTGCAAGCCATCATTGGACCACAAACATGGGAAGAGACATATTTCGTGGCTGAAGTCTGCAGCCAAAAGCGCATACCCCTTCTTTCTCTTGCAGATGCAACTCCAGAATGGGCAACAGAGAAGTGGCACTTCCTGCTGCAATCCTCACGTAGCCAAATTATGCAGATGAAAGCTGTGGCTGCAATTGTTAAGTCTTGGGAATGGTATGAGGTTAACATCATATATGAAGACAGAGATTCTTCATCCACAGTAGTTTTATCTCAGCTCTCTAGAGCTCTCAAAAAAGTAGGCACAGAAATAAGCAATCTTCTAGCCATTCCACCCGTAGTTTCCTCTTCATTGTCCCAAGAACTTGAGAAACTAAGAGAATGGAAATGTAGAGTCTTTATTGTCCATTTGTCCTTTCCCTTGGCACTCCACCTGTTTGAAACTGCAAAGAAAATGAATATGATGGAGGCAGGTAACGTATGGATTACTACTGATACGTTTACAAGCCTTGTCCATTCCTTGAATGCCTCCATTCTCTCCAATATGCAAGGGATTATTGGAGTCAAGAGCTACTTCCCAAATCAAGGATACCAATATGAGAACTTCTACCACAGATTTCGTAAAAAATTTAGCTCAGAGAATTTTGAAGAGTTTAATTATGAGCCTGGGATCTCTGCAGCCCAGGCCTATGATGCTGCATGGACTGTGGCTCAGGCAATGATGAAAACCAACCAAAAAGGGGGCCAACTTTTGCTAGATAATATTTTGCTTAGTAATTTTACTGGCTTAAGCGGAAAAATTGAGTTCACGGACCATAAAATAGCTCCAGCACATACTTTTCAGATCATCAATGTGATTGGAAAGAGCTACAGGGAAATTGGGTTCTGGTCAGATGGACTAGGTTTTTCAAAAATTATTGGCCAAAATGCTTCTTATAGTTCTTCAGTGAAGGAATTAGGACAAGTGGTTTGGCCAGGAGAACCTTGGTCCAACCCAACATGTGCCAATCGACTAAGAATTGCTGTCCCCTCCGTAACAACATTCAAACAGTATGTAGATGTTGTTCAAGATACTTCTGAAAATATTGCCTCCTTCAAGGGATTTGCTATAGATCTTTTTAGAGAAAAACTGTTAAAAAATTGCCATGCCATCCGCAATATGATTTCGTTGCCTTCAATGGCACATATGATGATTTGGTGAAGCAAGTTTATTTGAAGGTAAGTGTTTTATTAGTCTTGTATGCAGTAGCTCACTTCGTTATTTACAAATCATTGATAATATACTGATATGCAACCTGAGATGCAAAGGAACTTCAAGTGACCTCGTTTCTCTGACAACTAAATTTCAAATTTCATCTCTTTCACACCCTTCCTTTGCTTCCATTAATACATGTCAATTTGGTGAGAAATTATTTGTTCCATGTCTAATATGCAGTATATGGTAGCACCCAGAAACTTTTTCATTAATCATACCCTTTTTCATTGAAGACCATGTGTCGTGAGTCTTAAAAATTGGAATCTTGATAACTCCTTAAAAAGTCATCACCATGTCAGTCTATATACCATGCTTTTGTCAAAACAGTAGCCAATTACATTTGCTTTGCCCATGTGGACTTGTCTGTGCATGATGCAGAGTTATGATGCAGCTGTTGGTGATGTAGCAATAGTGTCCACTCGGTATGAATATGTTGCATTCACTCAGCCCTATACTGATCCAGGAATGGTGATGATAGTTCCTCTTCAATCAAGAGCAGGCAATAAAGCGTGGTTATTCATGAAGCCTTTCACAAAGGTCATGTGGATTCTAATATTGGCCATCATTGTCTACAATGGATTTGTTGTATGGGTGATCGAAAGAAACCACCGCCCTGAACTCAAGGGCCCCATGCTGCACCAAACAACAACCATGCTGTGGTTGTCTTTCACCTCTCTGCTCTCTCCGAACGGTAATTTTGGTCTGACTAGTATTTCTGTTGTTTTCATTTCATTTGAACATCTAAGTGTCTCTAACGACAGAAACACTTAGACGTTTATGACATGGCTAATATATTAGTCATAAACTGATTATTCCAAAAGCTTAATTTTAGATTAAAGAATAGTTTTAATCCTTATCACACTGCCTCAAACAAAAGTCTTTTGGTCTTGATGCGTGGACAATACACAAGCTTGCCACATCTTGTGCTAAAATTCAATTCAGTTAAGAAGAATGAGGACCACAATAATCAAACTTCTGACCATTTATTCATAGAGACTCTAATACTTTGTCAAGAAAAAACTATCCCAAATTGCATGAGAAGAAATGGTTTTTGTCTCTGACATTAACTATGTTTAATTTTGCTGACACAGGGGACAAGTTACATAGCAATTTATCAAGGGTGGCAATGGTGGTCTGGCTTTTTGTGGCTCTAATCATTACACAGACTTACACAGCTAGCCTCGCCAGCATGCTGACTGTTGAACGGTTTGAACCCACTGTAGACAGCATTGAGCAGCTAAGGAACAGCAATGCCATGGTAGGATATGACAGAGGATCCTACTTGAAAAGATATCTGCAGGATGTATTGCACTTCAATGCTGAAAACATCAAGCAATTTGATTCACCAGAGAACTATGCTGAAGCCTTCAGAAGGAACGAAATAGCAGCTGCCTTCCTCGATATTCCTGAGGCCAAAAATTTTCCTTGCAAAGCACTGTAAAGGGTTTGTTCAAGCTAAGCCTACATACAAAACTGGAGGATATGGATTTGTATTGCTTCAACAATTCTTTCATTTTTTCTCTTGTATTAATTTCTAGCCCCTCAATCAGATTCAGAACCAAGTTTTTGTTTACCTTGTTGCATTGTGTTTGTAGGCATTTCCAAAGGGATCTCCATTGCTTCAGAGTGTAAACCAAGCCCTGCTGAACATATCTGAAGATGGCACACTACGTGATCTAGAAAACAGTATGCTTGCATCAGAGGAATGCAAAGACATGGGAGCAGGTGAAGAAACTACTAGTCTTAGCGAAGGAAGCTTCATGGTGCTCTTCATCCTAACTGGAGTCACTTCAACAATTGCTCTCTTAATTTACTGTTTTCCTGGGAATTATTTATGCCTTGGACAGAGAACAATACGGGGACTAATGATGGCTGTGATTAAACACTGGGGATCTCAAAAGAGACGGTTTTCAAGAAGAGTCAGCAATGTAGCAGAAAGTCCTTTAAACTCTCCAAACACTTCTAATTTGCCAACCCAAGTTTAAACAAGAGGGGTGAGCAGTATTGTGCGGCTAGGAGTAGGTACTCCAAAAAAGTAGCCAAGACTGCTTTACTACAGCATAACTTTCATTAGTGTTAGCTTGTAAAGGTAATACTAGTACTTGACCTAAATAAGATCATTAGATTAGTAGTTTAAATTACATTGAGTAATAAGTATTAATTTAATATCATATTTTTTAGTATTATTTTTTTTTTTACTCGCTTTACCAAAATCTTATAATTTCAATATTTTTCTTTAAGCCAAATGTTATGCACCAGTTCAAAGGCCAAAAGTTATGCACCTACTCAAGTGTCGTCATTTGATTTCACTCTTATTTCACCTAAATTTTGTCAAGGCAGGATAATGATCTATTACTAAGATTGCTCCTCCTAATACCTGTGCTCTAACAGTTTTTATGTCTTCTTAAAAATTAAACTTGTGACTTCAACTCTAATACTACTCGTTAGATCGAGTACTTACAAATAAAGCAAAAGTTATTGTTAGGACATAATTTTTTTTTTTTGCTTAAACACTTTAGCCCGAACGTCAAAGTTTCGAACTTGTCATTTTAAAATGTCGGCCCACAATTAACATTATGCAATCTAAAATCAACACACATATAATTTTAATATATAAATAAACAAGGTGTAGCTAACAACAATTTATATTCTAAACATATCACATAATCGCAATAATAAACAGGTTTAATTTGGCATTTGATTAACACTATGGCTTACCCAAAAGGATGATGTAAAAGCTTAGCCGAAAGTATTTCAGCTGACACGAGTCATGCATGACATAGCGGACATACCTAAAAATCTCTCTTACCGTACATGTATGCTAGACACCTGCCGATTAACTGGTAGCCTCCATAAGCCTAAGTCTATAAATGGACACGACCAGTGCCATGTGTCACATTTGCTTTGGACAAGTGCAGCCCATTGTTCCTTGTCCACTGCTTAAATGCATCCATTATTTTCTCGATTCAAGGGACTGTTGGAGTGAATAGCCACTTTCTAGAAATAGGGCAAGGACATGAGAACTTCTACCTTTGATTTCGCCAAAAATCTTGTTGAGAATAGCCTGAAGAATTAAATCATAAGCCTGTTATCTCTGCATTACTGCATTATGACTGTTTTACAAATTTAATTTTAAATGAATTTAATTTTAATTAAAAATAAAATTAAATAAAATAATTTATATTTAATTAAAAAAAATTATTTTTAACTCAAAAACAATAAATATTTGTTTTAGATTAAACAAAATTTATAAAGTTAAAATCATGTCATATTTGATAAATATTGCAAATGCAAAAACAGTTGAGGTACTGATTTAATATGATTGCTTAGCAGCCCAGTACCGTGCATAACTGAGCCAGTGTTGCTTGGGGTTTTAATTTTCTTGAACTCTCAATGCAGAAAAAAATAATTGTCAAAAATCCAGCTGTGAGTTTCCTGCTTGAATCAACAGCACGCCAGCTTGAGCCTTGATGGTTCATGACCAATTATTAACGATATAATTAAGTGTTAGTTATAAGTTCTTAAACATTCCCAAACTCCATAATTAGGTTGAGCCATGATGATTTGTTCTGCTTTATTTCATTCCTGCAAAAGTTCAAGCCTGTTATGATTCTAACGTCTGTCATTCAAATTATTCAATAAGATTTATAAAACCTGCAACACTTTTGGCTAGTCAACCATTCAAGTGGGATTTATCCCAGTACCTGAAAAAACTTATATTCTAAGTATATATTTGATGTAGGATGAAAAGGAGAATAAAATTTTTATAGATGAAAATTTATGTACTCTATACCAAACTTACTCTAAGGGATAAGTGCTAGGTGTAGAGGCATCAAATTTGTATTTCTCTTTCCTACCATCATTCTGTAATGGAAAAATTCATAAGTACTTTAGGATTAAGATACTTTTTTGACTTTGTATTATTTTGTAGTAATTATATCAATTTTGTAGATCATTAATGTCTTTATGTTAAGCAGATAGCAAAAACTCACAATATTGATATGACTATAAATAAATAGTACATAATAAAAAATGTTTTACAGTTTTATAGCACCAAAGAATCTTTCCTCTGTAATGTGATAGCATCATAACATAATTGGATAAAACTATGGTTGTCAGAACTAAAGGAAAATTGAACTTAACTAGAATAGCCAACTGTGTATCTATTTTCTTCAAGTTAAAGATGCACTTGTAAGCGGCAATAAATAACTGCTCTAACTTAGAAACCATTGTATCTACTTTTAAATTTGATTGAGATTGAATGTATATTTAACCAAAACCACCCTATATGCATTGCCAATGGGTCATTTTGGCCCCAAAGAAACTTATGGTACAAGTTCTGGGCATTGATCTGCCTGAAAAGATACGACTAGTAACTCTGAAACCCATCTATCTATGCTTCAACATGATCACTGAGATCCAAAAATTTAATGACACAATCTTCATGTACTGATAACATCAAGTACTATGTAGAAGTAAGAAGAATTAATGTTAGAGTTTACTCAATATTTTGTACAATTTTTTCAAAAAAAAAAAACATAGCAGATAATTAGGCCCAAAGTAAGAAAAACAAGAAAATTACAGCAATCAGACCCCCCTTCCCTACCAAACTAAATAAAAAGAAGAAAAATAATTCTCTGAACAGTAATAAAAACCCAAATTCTTCTAGCCCCATATTCCACCCTTGAAAAAAATCATTGAGAATTTTCTTTTGAAAAGAAAACAAGAAGTGTAATCATAAGAAATTAAATCTTAAAATTCCAATGCTAGCCCTCCAATCCCAAATAATTAATCACATTGAAGAAAAAAAAAAACCTTTTATCCATCCAAGCAAATCCACTTGTCAACTTCCTACCCCCAACCTTAGGCCCACATCAACATTAATTCAAGTGGGGAAAGAACACGTGAAGTTGAAAACCCTAGTTAATTAGCACCAAGGGAAATGCATCCACTTTCCTTCTTCCTTGTCTCTTCCCCCCCCCCCCCCCCCCTCAACTGAGGAGCTGCTCCAGCTCCTTTTCCTTGCATCCAATGGCTGAAAGTCTGCTAGATGCTGATGGAGAGAGTATGGTGGAAGTGATGGTTGTGGCTGTGATGTCTGTGGGGAATGAAGAGAATGGCCATTGATATTGTTGACTGAGTTTCCCATCTTCTGTAGGTTCTGTTTGTGATAGATTTGCCTTTGTGATAGATTTGCCTCTGTCTTTCTATTTCCTTCTTTAATGCTTCTTGGTGAGCTGAGAGAGATGAACAAAAAAGGAAAGAAAAAAAAAACAAAAACCCATTATCTCAACAATGATGGTGCTTTTTAGATGTTTCAAAGTTGACAATCCCACGAAAAGATTGAAAATAAAAAAAAAAAACTACAAAATTTTGTTTACTTGTTTCAAAATGCGCCTTTTATTTGCAGGGACTATTTATCTCTTAAAGAGTTCAAACCCAGATATCAACATTATTTTTGAAACATTTTTGTTTCTGCTTACACTAATCAATTTTCTCTTTACTAGGTTAGAGCTAATTGACATCACTTTCTAGCCAATCCTTTGACAATTCATGGAAACCACAGTTATATGCATCATATATGATATTTTATGAAATCCTATGACATGCAAGAAAATATATCAAAAAATAAAAATCCTCAAAAAATGAATTAGACAAAAGAAAACAAAAAGTTAAGTGAAGATATTAAACGTTAAATTTCTACAATTATAGAGAGAATACATTATTTGCCAAAAGAATCAAAATTACAGAGAATTTGTATGCATTTTGACAAAAACCAAAAAATAAACAAAAAATAAAATATAAATTACCGTCTTTGAAAATCTTGTCTTGGGCCAAGGCAGCAATACGTTGCTTCGAGGCACTATTGTCGACATTGAGAATCAAACGTTGGTGGTCCAAGAATGCAACTCGCGGCGACAATGCTTATTCTTCCGTCTTCATTTTTCATTTTTCACATTTAACAGTACACACTCAAAATTACTTAAAACTCAAATATTTGCTACAAATAAAACACGATTATGAAAATTATATTAGATTATATTATATTAAACTTATTCACCTGCAAACTTATTCACCTGCAATCATTTTTCCCAAAATAAAATGTTAAATATCTCAAATTTTATTTGATTTTTATCATGCATTTCATTTAAAATTTCTATTATTTAAGCTTAATATTTAAAAAATAAATATGCAAGACTTCAGGCTGTTGATGTGATAATTAATTTTGTAACTAAATTCTAATAATGAGCTTATTTCAATTTTTTTTCATTATATTGTCGTTTTGAGGTGAAATCTGTTTTCATTAATTGTACATGCATGTGGTGGGGTAACTATATAATATTACCTTTTGACCCTTCTGGCATGGAAGATAGTTCGGTGCTGCTGGAGGCGGCGGAGGGTGGCGGCGGCGGGGGCCTAGGAAATTACCAACGATTGCAAATTACCGACGACCTAGGAAAAGCACAATCTTCTACAAGTTGTTTTTTAAAGCATGCTAAGAATGAATATAAGTTGATGAAGCCTGAAGCTAGCCATCATCCAGTTCCAAATAGCCAAAAGCATTGTGTTCCTTGCACCCTAAAACAACTTTGGCTAAAGGAAGATGACACAAAATGCATCAATTTCATGGATTTCTTCTGAGACATCTAACGTTTTGCTCCATACGGCAGAACGGGACTCATATTCCAAGAGAGGCTCCGGGATGATGCCAGCTCTGAAGTTTGTTAGAAAAGCAGACAAACAGAAGAGCCAAGGCAGAACGCGAAGTTGCTGTTTTAATTTTCCCTTTTGTTTCTGTATTTTGTTGGTATTAGTTTTATGTGTTTGTTTCATGTTGTAGTCTTGTTTTGTACAAGGTGGTTTATAGCCTCTCAGGTTTGTTCCCCTTGTATAACTTTCGAAACTATATATATATATATATATATATACATATATATAGATATAAAAATAGAGAGAGAGCATACATGGAGGAGGAAAACACTGTAACCAATAAGGGAACATCAATGAAGAGACTGCTGGCGAAAGCACTGTTTAAGTAAAGTAAACTGGACCCTTCTTTTTCTGGTATGTAATTAATCCATCGACTGCACTGTTATAGGCATTCAGTTCATTTCAAAACTTGATCAACAAACAACAAGACAATAATAACATCTTAGTTTTCATATCTTATTTTTCAAATTAAGCCACAAGGAACCAACAACAGACACATTGTAATTCCCTTCAATCCTGTCCAAAACCAGGTACTTTAAATGAAGGGAGAGAAGCAAGTATAAAATATAAGTATTTTAAAAGCCATCAGAACAATAAACAACTACATCCAGGATCAACTCTCATATTGATCAAAGATCACTGCTCCTAAATCTGGTTTAACACAGAAATGAAACCACAATGCTTTTCACATTCTGCCAGACCTATGCGAACTCATAAGTTCATCTTCATTTTAATAAAATTATAATGTTCTACTTTGGGTGAGAGAATCAGATGATTTTCTTGTCTACTTCTACACTGATGAAATCTTAGGTGAGCTATAGAAGTAAACAACATCCTCCAACAAACATTTCCATTTTTATAAGCAAAGCAAAGACCAAGATATTTGTCCAGATAAAGGTTCAAACATCATGACACCAGAGTTACAATGTACTGAGAAGGAAGTTGATAGAGATAACTGGAATTTTTAAGGGAGGTAGTCCTTTCAGCTCCAACTTACAGCAGAAAACAAAGGAAAAAACCAAAACAGAGATACCCAAAGGTCCCTCTCAGGAGTAATCTGAGCCCAGAAAATTCCCCACTCTCCTTACACATTCTGTCCTCCCTCCCCTCTCTCCCTTCCTCTTTATCCCCATGCACCATCCTCTCCTTCTGCATGAATTCAGAACCCTTTTCTCCACTACTGGGTTGCCACTTGTCCAGTTTGTTGCACTCAACTTCTTTCTCATACACCAGCCTATTGGCCTTTCCCCTCCTTTTATAGACTTGCGCTATTGGAGCCCTATCAGAAGTCCTTTTCCTCAGAGACAATATAACCTCTTATAAACTATATAATTCACCAGGCTCCAATTGATAAGGATATAGTGCTTAGGCAATCATCAAATATCGACTCATCATACAATGTTGGGACCATCTTAATTATTTGCTCCCAATCTCAATTTGAAAACCTTAATATACATATACGTTCAAGTTCTTCCATGTTTGAAATCCATGTATTATGTATTCTTATTTTATTTAGCAAATGACTCTCATGCAAATCATGTTATCAATGTGATAAAAGAAGAGCACAATCTAACATACGCCTATAAGAAGCATATCTGACAAAGTTAACAGTGCCTTTTTTATTAAGACTAGAAATAAGAATATCGGTGTATAAGTATTGAAATAGAGAATATTTCGATACCAAATGAAACTAAGGAACTTGAACCTGTGAAACTGTTATAGCACTAGTTGTCAAAAGAATTATCCCCCCATCTCTCAGCTACAGGATAAGGACATCCCCAGGAGTTTGCAAGTAAGGGAAAGAATTGGACCAGAGTTAGAAACATTAATAATATACAACGTTGAGGAATGAGGATAATAAGCATAGATTTATGTTCACTTTGTTAAATGGGTTTTATTATTAGAAACATTAATAACCAGCATATCAAATACAGATGCCAATAACATGATGGATGAATCCAACACTCTTTACTAATACATGCGTTGATTTTCTGGTCCATGTTACTTATATCTTGTATTGTTGGTCATAGCGCCAATTCTTAGCAGTTGCTGATAACCACCAAGCAAGGAAAGCAATAACACAAGCTTGAGAAATTCATCCTTGAGGTTTCTCCTATGAGTTTTCTCTTGTTATTTTCTTCTCTCTCAATAGAAGTGAGATATATAGGAATCCATGCAATGGAATAGAATTGGAAAAATTAATTATAACAGCTAAATTTAACAGACTAAGATTAAGCTAACAGCATCTTGGAATTTGAAAATGTTATTGTTGAAGACTAAAACAACATCCATTGAATCTTTATTAGGACATAAGTCATAAAACCTTATTGCAATGAGCTCTATCTCTCTTACAGAAAACAGGACTGAACATCCAACAGATAGGGACTGTATTCTTCATGTCAATCAGCCTCAGCAGACCTTTTGCAAACACGGTCCATTTGGCCACAAGGTCCCTATCTTCTATATTAAAATAAGAATAAATCAAACTACAAAATAATATATCTCAAGAGACCGTGAAATGAATATTACAATAACACCATAAAACTACACAGGCATTTGCTTATCCTTGTGCTGAGAGTAAGAAAATAAAAGAAAAGAAACATGCCAGCATGGTGCATTTCAATTTTCTCAATGAATACACTGAGCATCCATTACAATCTACAACTATAAGAAGGGCGGAAAAAAAAAGAAAAGAAAAAAAGGCAGCATATTGCTCTCGAGTATCCACCCATTTCTATGCTTCTACGTCAATTGCAATGCGCAACTAAAGGGAGAGAAAATCAACGTTATCAATTAACAACTGATGCTATTCCAATTCCAAATGCACACATCAATCTAACGCTGAATGTTAAGCATGTCTTTAGCTTCACTCTGCTCCTCCAAGAGTCCATCGCTGACATACTTATTCAAGAGCTCCATCTTCTTCTTCTCCAGCACCATCTTCTCAATCTCCTTTTCATCCGGCAAAGGCACACGCACCACAAATTGCCTCTCCTCCTCCATTTTCTCCCGCATCTCCCTCTCCTTCTTCCTCTCTTCCTCCACCACATACTCTTCCTCCTCGTGCAGCAACTCCCTCGCCGCTGCAGTGGCGCACACGGTGACAACCTCCCCGCTCTTTGACGGTCTTCCTCGCCTCCTTCCTAATCTCCTCCAACCTGTGCCACTCCTCCACCGCTTCCCTCCTCATCTTCTCCTCCGCGGGACCCTCCAGCCTCTCCAAAACCCCATCTTCGTCGTCCCTGTACCCATAGTAGCTGGCATCAATGCGCTTGTAGATGTCATAGCGGGTTCGCCTCTCCCTGTGCTCGGGGGGCTTCTCGAACAACTCTCTCACCCAGGCAGCTTCTTGGCGGCGCCGAAGTACCGGTAGCCGGGGCCACGGCCGCCGGGGTTGCGGACGTAGACGATGTTGCCGTCCAAATCGGTCATCTTGGCGGAGTGTTTGGTGTAATTGGGGCCGCCGAGCTCGACGATGCGCCGCTCCCAGTGGCCCTTCTCGCGGATGAGCTTGTTGATCTCGTTGTTGCGGTCGCGGAGGCGGTGCTCGCCGAGGCTCGCCGAGGCCATCGTTCTAAATCTCGGCGACCTTGCAGCCGATCTCGCGCATGATCTGCTGGCGCCACTAGTCGGCGTCGACGAGGTTGCGGCACTCGGAGGCGAGGAAGGGGCGGCGCTCCTTGGGCTTCTTCTTCTCCTCTGCCTTGAGGGCGATGAAGCGATGAAGCATCGACTGAGCCTTCTCTTCGTTACGAGCCATCTTCTTCCTTCTTCTGCTTCTTCTTCTTCTTCTTCCCTTGTTCTGCTTCTGCTTGTTCTTCTCACAGAAAAGGAACCCTTGAGGTTTATTTCACTGTACAGATACTCCCGCTAAGCACATGGCAATGGGGCGGGTAGGTTTTCCCACGCCGATCTCGCCCCTCATCTTATATTTCTTAAGAAAATTTATTTTTATCGATCTCTACACATTTTAAATAAAAAAATTCAAACTCATCCCATATAATAAGTAGGCTGTATTTATGATTATTTTCAATATAAATTTATAAAATAATTAATTAAAATATAAAAAAATAGTTATAATATAATATAAATTAAAATATATATTTTAAGAAGAATATAAATTTTAATAAATAAAAAATTAAACAAATTAATAATATGATTATTTTTTTATATAATAATATGATTAATTTTAAATATAATAAAGTTACAGAAATTAAAAGATTAGATATGAAGTCAATAAAAAAAATAAAAGTCCAGTACTTGCTCTTATATAACTCTTCATCATGTAATTAACTCTTTATAATTATTCTCTTCTTCATCATTAATTGTAATATAATCTTTAAAAATAAAGAGAAAGTAAAAAAATTGAAATATTAAAAATGTGGTACAGTACGAGACAAATCGTTTTAAATCCGAACCCGTCCCGGCCAACAAGTGAAATGAATTCTAACCCATCTTATCCTGCGTTGGAGCGAGTTTTAAATCCTCCTGGATATCCACGTAACAAGATATATTTATCATGTCTAACTGAAAGTTATATACCATTGGTCCATTACCAAGTACTCATATAAATTCAATAAAATTAAAAATTGATTTCTTTAATTTTTTTTATAATATAAAATTACTCTTTTGGTTATGTATAAAACTTTTTTAAAATAGTTGTCTTTCTCTTTAAATAATTTTTGTATGGTCTTTATTAACAATTTAAACTTTTATATCTCTCAAGATAAAATATTTTTCACTAGCAGTTCTTGAAATTATTTATTTTCATCTAAAAATTCGCTCAAACATAACTCATTTACATATTTATTTTATTTAAATCAAAGTGCATAATACATGTTAATTTGAAGTGAATGAAATGTTCTGAATAGAATTGAGATTTATGCAATACAAATAAGTATTTCATCATAAAAATTTAGAAATTTTCATTCTATTTAATAAATAAAGTGTCAAAATCAAAAATGTTGATTTGAATGAAAAAGTAATTGGCCTGTAGGAGCAGCTTGTTACTACTTACTAACATTAATTTGGTTAGTAAAAAAGGTTAATATTAATTTAATTTTTTAATAATATAAAGTAATAATAAAATAATTAATAAATATTTAATTAAAAAATTAAGTTAATACTAACTTTTTAAAGAACTGAATTAATATTATTTTTTATTATTTAAAAATTAAATTAATATTAATTTTTTTATATAATCAAATTGATGTTACATGTATCTTTAAAAATTAAATTAAATATATTATTCTTACCTATTTAAGCTGTCAAAATTTCATATATATATATATATATATATACACGCATACGTACAGATATAATACATACATCCAAGCTAGCTTAAAAAGGTATTGGTGGAATTCATGCTGAAGTAATGCTTGTTTTCAGTTGAAGGCGACATATAGGTGTCAGTTTAGCTCAAAAACCGTTTTGGGTGAGTCCATATTTTCTTAGACTTAAAAAAAATCTCTATTCTCATTTTAAGGTATCTAATGATCCCATTTAGACTGAAAAATCTTTTTGGGTCAGGTCATATTTTCTTACGAGAAAAAGTATTTCTACACTCAATTTCTACATTAAATCTTTACACATTCTTTATTTAAAAAAATACACTTTTTAATAGTTAAATATACTTTTTAATATTTACAGGCATCCTTTTTTCTTTTTCTTAATGAAAAAGGTATAAATAACTTAGTGTATAATCTAAGTGTATGAATAACAAAACTTTTCAAAAAGGTTATTCATCTTATTTGAGTTAGAAGGCTCCTTTTTATTTAAAGGTGCCATTTGGCACTGGATCCTTATGTGGATTTTTTGTATATATTATTAATTATATAGATAGCTATAAAACAAATGGAACTGATAATAAGTCATTGCTAAATTTTATTGGCTGATTGTAAATGAATGGAATGGACATTCTTTCAATTGTACCAATAGGTATTCTGTCGTAAAGTGAAGGAAACTCCTTCGATTTTCTTTTTGTCAACAGAATGTCCTTCCATTATTTTAACACTTACATTACATGTTTAAATGGAAGGATATTTGTATTTTTAAATGGAATATCCTTCTATTTAAAAATGCAATGTAAATGTATGTTTAATAATAAATTAATTTTTTAAAAAATTATTTTTTTAAATTTTTTTAAAAATTTTAATTATAAATTATTTTAACTATAAAATAAACTAATTCAAACGCGTATGGTATCAAAATAAATTTAGTTCATCAAGTTAGTCTATTTATTTTGAAAAAGTTTTGAGCTGAATCATATTTATATAGGCTCAAAAAACCCAATCCCACCTAAAGAAAGAAATTGGCTCAATTAGAGTTGTAGTGAGCTCATCTTTATTTAAAGGTATCAAATAGGCACCCATATCTAATATAATTTGTATTAATGTAATTTTTACTTCTCTATTCTTTTCATTATCTTCAGTTTGCTTTGTATCAATATAATTTCTTTCTTTTTTGTTATTCTTCAGTCTTGACTGGTGATAAATAATAGAGTAAAGTATTATTTGAAGACCCAAACTTTTTGTAATAAGCCAATTAAGAAATTAAACTTTTATTATTATTAATTACTAGACTGAACTTTATCAGATAATATTTTGACAATAATATCTAACTTTGTATATGCAAACAATTTAAAATATGAACAAAATACAATGTGTTATATATAACCTGAAAACTTTTTTTTAATTAATATCTATTGCTGTAATATTTTTTTATTGAATTTAATTCCTCAATTGGCAATTTTTTAAAGTTGAGGTCTTTAATTACACTAAAGTTAAGATGCTTACAGAATAGTTTTCTCATAAATAATGTAATATATTTTATTGTTCAATCCAACCCTTTTCATTCTCGTATGTTGAGGATACATTTGATTGACGTTTAACTCCCCCCATTGCATTTCAATTATAATTATTTTTTATGGACAATGAAAGCCAAGACTTTCTCTATATCTAATTGTATTTGTGTCGCCAACTACCAAAAAAACTCATCAAGTAACATGTTCAAAGTTAAAACATATGATAGTCACTTAGATCCATTTGGGGGCATGCTACATATTGCTAAAATATGAATCTTCTAGCTTAAGTTTAGCATACTCAGAAAGATAGAAGCCTATGGGCCTTTTTCTAGAGTTTTACTTAGTACATATAAATTGGAAAAAAAATGAAATAACGTAAGAAAGGATTAGGAATGTTCACTTACTGTTTTCTCCAGCCGAAACAAGTTCTCATGCATGCTATCTCTTTTTTCAAGTCATGTGACCCCTACAATGGATCAACTAAGAGAGCTAAGGAAATAGTTGGAAAATGGCCTCCACAAAACGCTTTGGCCAAAGATAATGCAAAGGGAACCTCCAAGAGGGATATAGATCCATGATCCATGGCTAAGAATGACTAAAGAGATTACCTCTAACCAACAAAAAAAACAAAAAAGCAAGAATAGACCAACTTTCTCAGTTCCTCTCTTTCTCTCACCTAACCCTGGAGTTCTTTGTCTCTCACTCTTGGTTTTTTTCTCTCTAAGCAATTTGAAAATGTTACATTATAGAAACTCAGATTTGGATGAACCCCCTCCTTAGCTGCTAATTAAGGAGGTATCTATAAACCCCTTAAGGAGAAATTAGGATAAAGGATGAAAATGACACAAAACTATGTCATTTTGAGCTTGTGTCCATCCAATGTAATGTTTGTTTTACCTAGTAACTTCAATGTCAACGGATGTTTAAAAAAAATGACAAAATTTCACTTCAGCAAAACGTTGGTTGAGAGCCTGAGAAATCGTGCAAATGCACATTTCCGGTGAAAGAAATCTAAAACAAACACACTACAAAATGTCCAAAAGAGTTTAGGATAGAAACCATTTCTTGCCCTCCACTCCAAGACAAACCATTTCATCCTTTAGCTATCGTGTTTGGTCATCATTATTTTCCTACCTTCAATGGACATTTTTTATTTAAAAAAAAATAGGCAAAAAATAATGTGTCTAAAAATTTGAAGTCTAAATGAAATTTTTGGCCTCTAAATTCTGTCATGAATACAACTAATTAATGAATTAGAGAGCTTGCAATTCTCTAAGAAATTCAACTAAGTCAGATTAGCCCCCCCCCCCCCCCCAAAAACCTAAAAAACAGTCATTTCCCAAGAGCATCCATTGTTAGCAACTTTGTGTATTTTCAAAGTCCAAGTATAAACCAAATAAAAAATTCATGAGAGAACTATGAGAGAGATATACTCAAGTATTGACATAAAAATTGCAGGATGCAAATAAAAAATTCATGAGAGAACTATAAGAGAGATGATTAAAAAAACACTATTTGCACATGCCAATTCTTATAGGATTTGTGTTTTTATGAAAATCTTGTATTAATTTTGTATGTTACATGAGAACCGTACCGTATACTATATTTTTTAGATTATGCCGTGTTTTTGTAACCGTGTAGAGTACCGGCCGTGACCCGTATATGAAAGTAAAACAGAGGCAAATGCTATATACTATACAGAGCGTGCCAGCGTAGCCTTGAACCTCAACCATTACTGCAAAAAAGAATAAATTGGGGAGCATGCTGTTTTGAAGTGCTTCTCATTTTCTTGCTACTGAATTGAACAGGAGAATTGGAGGACAGCAGTATTGTATTCTCAGAATTTACTTCTGCAGAATCTTAGCCAGGTGTTGACACTAGAAATCATGGAGAGAATGCAGTATAGGTACTTCGGGCTTCTACCTTTCTACTGCATGTGTTCAAAATTTTGAATTGCCGAGTGTTGGTCTTGGGTCAACAACAACAAATGTTTGCCCCATGGGTCACTTTTGGTGCATGTACTGCAGCCACTCCTGGACAGCGGACACAATTGTATTCTTAGATCCAAGTTTAACTAGAACAAGGTTAAGTGGCCCAAAGATACAGCTTTGTATGCATTTTTTTTTTAAGTAAATAATTTAGTTTGGGAGAGGGAAAGCTATCCTATTCTAAGATGATCGTCTATCAATAAAGGATTCCAGCAAGATTTAAACTCAAGACCTTTAAGAATACACAGTTCGATCCTAACAGTTGAGCCAACCCTCGCTTATAGCCTTGTATGCATTTATGTGCAATTGAAACTGCACAAACTATGTCAGGCTGTAAGCTGTACTGCATAAATCCTCCATGTAGAGCAGAACTTTTCCATAACTCCAATTCTGTACTTAAGCGTGAACAACACGAATTGGAAGTTAGAACTTTGAATAGTTTTGCATGCAAGTACCAAGTCTAAGGATCTTCTATTTTTACCACACCCGCGGGGTTTACAGGTAAAATAATTGGATAGTCAAGGAAAAGCAAGTCTTCATTTGTCCGTGTCCGAAAGTCTTCTCTCTTCAGAGAAATTTCACAATATATCAGTCGTAGATTCGTTCTAGATTCTGCTAATGAACAGTCCAAGAAAAGAAAGGAAGGGACCACTGAAAAGAAACATAACTTGGAATTCAGTGATTCTAAGGAAAAAACATCCCCACATAGTACATTTTGGTGACAATAACTACATCAGAAACTTTAATTTTATTAATAACTACTATTTTTATCCCCAATGGTTTAACTGTAAAACAAGCCAAAAACAGGAAAATATTTTTGTATTGTTTAGCATCTCACTTTTATGTTAATGTTAAGAATTGATTTCAGGTTGCTGGAATTGATTTTCTAGGCTTCAATATCTAAATCAAAACAAGCACATATTTCAGTTGCATGAAATCAAGGCCTTGACCTGCCCTTCTTTTTTCCTTGTTAAATTATTCAAGATGCGAAAAAATTATAGTTGGACTGCAGAATATTAATAAATTGCTGCTTCCTGATACTTTCAATTTCAAATTACTTGGAAACTCTTTGCTAGAATCTTGGAGTTTGACCCATTAATTAAAACTTTTCAACAGATTACTAATAACCAATATGGTCAAGTATAATAAAGTATTATTAAGATTGAATCAGCCAGACAGAGAGCAAAAGAAATGTCCTTGAATTGAATTGAAATTTGTTGTTTTAGCATTCTTGTACTTATTTATAAGGATGAGCACCTAGACAAGCAATTTGCTATCATGGGAAAAAATGCATAGGTTTGCTTTTCTGTTTGGCTTGATGACCATGCATATTATTTTACTAGGGAACGCAGCAGCTTTATGACAGTTCTGACAAATCTGAACATGTTGCGAGCAAAATTGGAGCTATTATAGATAGCAGTTCTCGCATTGGTGAAGAGCAGGCAGCGGCTATGAATTTGACATTGGAGGATATATATCATTACAGCAATCGGAGTTTTGCTCTGTACATAACGAACTCTCATGGGAGTCCTCTTCAGGCAGCTCTTGCAGGTCTGTCTCTCATTCTTTGTCCTTCCCTTCTGCATTTGAGAATTCATCAATGCATGACCCCAGATGTCTCTTAACCATACGATAAGTTTTCAAAATCATGCAAATAGTTGAGGTCGTAAAATCATTCAACAACGGCTTAAGAAAGAAAATAGAATATCTGCTTTACGATTTACGCTCTTAACAACTCAATAGTATAAGATGATAATTTGACCATAAAAATTATCAATGTTTCTTGGCTTTCTGTGCCTGGCCAACGGCCAGTTAAGAGTGTTATTGTCATGTGCTTGAATTGAGAAAGTAAAGAGGCAAAATAAGTAGTCCCACAATGGTTGCCTTAAGATTCATTGATTCATTTCCCTCTTAAGAACTGCAACTTTTTCCTTTCTTACCAGCTTCTTCAATATCCAACAACAAAACATTGTCCAGACATGATTTGACCCTTTCCATTTCTTCTTTTAATGTATTATTTGGCAGCTACTGAGCTTATTGATAAGCAAAAGGTGCAAGCCATCATTGGACCACAAACATGGGAGGAGACATATTTAGTGGCTGAAGTCTGCAGCCAAAAGCGCATACCCCTTCTTTCTCTTGCAGATGCAACTCCAGAATGGGCAACAGAGAAGTGGCACTTCCTGCTGCAATCCTCACCTAGCCAAATTATGCAGATGAAAGCTGTGGCTGCAATTGTTAAGTCTTGGGAATGGTATGAGGTTAACATCATATATGAAGACAGAGATTCTTCATCCACAGTAGTTTTATCTCAGCTCTCTAGAGCTCTCAAAAAAGTAGGCACAGAAATAAGCAATCTTCTAGCCATTCCACCCGTAGTTTCCTCTTCATTGTCCCAAGAACTCGAGAAACTAAGAGAATGGAAATGTAGAGTCTTTATTGTCCATTTGTCCTTTCCTTTGACACTCCACCTGTTTGAAACTGCAAAAGAAAATGAATATGATGGTGGCAGGTAACGTATGGATTACTACTGATACGTTTACAAGCCTTGTCCATTCCTTGAATGCCTCCACTCTCTCCAATATGCAAGGGATTATTGGAGTCAAGAGCTACTTCCCAAATCAAGGATACCAATATGAGAACTTCTACCACAGATTTCGTAAAAAATTTAGCTCAGAGAATTTTGAAGAGCTTAATTATGAGCCTGGGATCTCTGCAGCCCAGGCCTATGATGCTGCATGGACTGTGGCTCAGGCAATGATGAAAACCAACCAAAAAGGGGGCCAACTTTTGCTAGATAATATTTTTGCTTAGTAATTTTACTGGCTTAAGCGGAAAAATTGAGTTCACGGACCATAAAATAGCTCCAGCACATACTTTTCAGATCATCAATGTGATTGGAAAGAGCTACAGGGAAATTGGGTTCTGGTCAGATGGACTAGGTTTTTCAAAAATTATTGGCCAAAATGCTTCTTATAGTTCTTCAGTGAAGGAATTAGGACAAGTGGTTTGGCCAGGAGAACCTTTGTCCAACCCAACATGTGCCAATCGACTAAGAATTGCTGTCCCCTCCGTAACAACATTCAAACAGTATGTAGATGTTGTTCAAGATACTTTTGAAAATATTGCCTCCTTCAAGGGATTTGCTATAGATCTTTTCACAGAAATTGTTTAAAAAATTGCCATGCCATCTGCAATATGATTTCGTTGCTTTCAATGGCACATATGATGATTTGGTGAAGCAAGTTTATTTGAAGGTATGTGTTTTATTAGTCTTGTATGCAGTAGCTCACTTCGTTATTTACAAATCATTGATAATATATTGATATGCAACCTGAGATGCAAAGGAACTTCAAGTGACCTCGTTTCTCTGACAACTAAATTTCAAATTTCATCTTTCACACCCTTCCTTTGCTTCCATTAATGCATGTCAATTTGGTGAGAAATTATTTGGTCCATGTCTAATATGCAGTATATGGTAGCACCCAGAAACTTTTTCAATAATCATACCCTTTGTCATTGAAGACCATGTGTCATGAGTCTTAAAAATTGGAATCTTGATAACTCCTTAAAAGTCATCATCATGTCAGTCTATATACCATGCTTTTGTCAAAACAGTAGCTAATTACATTTGCTTTGCCCATGTGGACTTGTCTGTGCATGATGCAGAGTTATGATGCAGCTGTTGGTGATGTAGCAATAGTGTCCACTCGGTATGAATATGTTGCATTCACTCAGCCCTATACTGATCCAGGAATGGTGATGATAGTTTCTCTTCAATCAAGAGCAGGCAATAAAGCGTGGTTATTCATGAAGCCTTTCACAAAGGTCATGTGGATTCTAATATTGGCCATCATTGTCTACAATGGATTTGTTGTATGGGTGATCGAAAGAAACCACCGCCCTGAACTCAAGGGCCCCATGCTGCACCAAACAACAACCATGCTGTGGTTGTCTTTCACCTCTCTGTTCTCTCCGAACGGTAATTTTGGTCTGACTAGTATTTCTGTTGTTTTCATTTCATTTGAACATCTAAGTGTCTCTAACGACAGAAACACTTAGACGTTTATGACATAGCTAATATATTAGTCATAAACTGATTATCACAAAAGCTTAATTTTAGATTAAAGAATAGTTTTAATCCTTATCACACTGCCTCAAACAGAAGTCTTTTGAGCTTGAAGTGTGGACAATACACAAGCTTGTCACATCTTATGCTAAAATTCAATTCAGTTAAGAAGAATGAGGACCACAATAATCAAACTTATGACCATCTATTCATAGAGACTCTAATACTTTGTCAAGAAAAAACTATCCCAAATTGCATGAGAAGAAATGGTTTTTGTCTCTGACATTAACTATGTTTAATTTTGCTGACACAGGGGACAAGTTACATAGCAATTTATCAAGGGTGGCAACGGTGGTCTGGCTTTTTGTGGCTCTAATCATTACACAGACTTACACAGCTAGCCTCGCCAGCATGCTGACAGTTGAACGGTTTGAACCCACTGTAGACAGCATTGAGCAGCTAAGGAACAGCAATGCCATGGTAGGATATGACAGAGGATCCTACTTGAAAAGATATCTGCAGGATGTATTGCACTTCAATGCTGAAAACATCAAGCAATTTGATTCACCAGAGAACTATGCTGAAGCCTTCAGAAGGAACGAAATAGCAGCTGCCTTCCTCGATATTCCTGAGGCCAAAATTTTCCTTGCAAAGCACTGCAAAGGGTTTGTTCAAGCTAAGCCTACATACAAAACTGGAGGATTTGGATTTGTATTGCTTCAACCATTCTTTCATTTTTCTCTTGTATTAATTTCTAGCCCCTCAATCAGATTCAGAACCAAGTTTTTGTTTACTGTGTTGCATTGTGTTTGTAGGCATTTCCAAAGGGATCTCCATTGCTTCATAGTGTAAACCAAGCCCTGCTGAACATATCTGAAGATGGCACACTACGTGATCTAGAAAACAGTATGCTTGCATCAGAGGAATGCAAAGACATAGGAGCAGGTGCAGAACCACAAACTACTAGTCTTAGCGAAGGAAGCTTCATGGTGCTCTTCATCTTAACTGGAGCCACTTCAACAATTGCTCTCTTAATTTACTGTTTTCCTGTGAATTATTTATGCCTTGGACAGAGAACAATACGGGAACTAATGATGGCTGTGATTAAACACTGGGGATCTCAAAAGAGACTATTTTCAAGAAGAGTCGGCAACCTAGCAGAAAGTCCTTTTAACTCTCCAAACACTTCTAATTTGCCAACCCAAGTATAAACAAGAGGGGTGAGTAGTATTATGCGGCTAGGAGTAGGAACTCCAAATAAGCAGCCAAGACTGCTTTACTACTACATAACTTTCATTAGTGTTAGCTTGTAAAGGTAATACTAGTACTTGACCTAAATAAGACCATTAAGTTAGTAGTTTAAATTACATTAAATAATAAGTATCAATTTAATATCATATTTTTTAGTATTATTTTTTCTTTTACTCTCTCTATCAAAATCTTATAATTTCAATGTTTTTTCTTTAAGCCAAATGTTATGCACCAGCCCAAAGGCCAAAAGTTATGCACCTGCTCCAGTGTCGTGATTTGATCTCACTCTGATTTCTCCTTGACTCTGTCAAAGGTAGGATAATGGTCCATTATTAAGATTGCTCCTCCTAATAACTGTGCTCTAACAGTTTTTATGTCTTTCTAAAAAATCAAACTTGTAACTTCAAACTCTGATACTACTCGTTAGATCGAGTACTTACTAATAAAGCAAAAGTTATAGTTAAGATATAACTTTTTTTACTTAAACATATTAGACCAAACGTCAAAGTTCGGAACCTGTCATTTTAGGATGTTAGCCTACAATTAACATTATGAAATCTAAAATCAACACACATGTAATTTTAATATATAAATAAACAAGGTGTAGGTAACAACAATTTATATTCTAAACATATCACATGATCCCAATAATAACAGGTTTAATTTGACATTTGTTTTGACACTATGGCTTACCCAAAAGCATGATGTAAAAGCTTAGCCAAAAATATTTCAGTTGACACGAGTCACGCATGACATAGCTGACATACCTAAAAATCTCTCTTACCGTACATGTATGCTAGACACCTGCCAATTAATTGGTAGCCTCCATAAGCCTAAGTCTATAAATGGACACGACCAGTGCCATGTGTCACATATTTGCATTGGACAAGTGCAGCCCATTGTTCCTTGTCCACTGCTTAAATGCATCCATTATTTTCTCGATGCAAGGGACTGTTGGAGTGAATAGCCACTTCATAGAAATAGGGCAAGGACATGAGAACTTCTACCTTTGATTTCGTCAAAAATTTAGCTGAGAACAACCTGAAGAGTTCAATCATGAGCCTGTTGTCTCTGCATTATCGCATTATGACTGTTTTACAAATTTAATTTTAAATAAATTTAATTTTAATTAAAAATAAATTTAAATGAAGTGATTTATATTTAATTAAAAAAATTATTTTTAACTCAAAAATAATAAATATTTATTTTAGATTAAACAAAATTTATAAAGTTAAAAAATCATGTCATATTTGATAAATATTGCAAATGCAAAAACAGTTGAGGTACTAATTTAATATGATTGCTTAGCAGCCCAGTACTGTGCATAACTGAGCCAGTGTTGCTTGGGGTTTTAATTTTCTTGAACTCTCAACGCAGAAAAAAATAATTGTCAAAAATCCAGCTGTGAGTTTCTTGCTTGAATCAACAGCACGCCAACTTGAGCCTTGATGGTTCATGACCAATTATTAACGATATAATTAAGTGTTAGTTATAAGTTCTTAAACATTCCAAAACTCCATAATTAGGTTGAGTCATGATTATTGTTCTGCTTTATTTCAATTCCCTTAATCATTATCCTTCCTTGATGAAGTGGTTAATTGGGATCCTGCAAAAGTTCAAACCAGTTATGATTGTAACGTCCGTCATTAGAATTATTCAATTAGATTTATAAAACCTGCAATACTTTTGGCTAGTCAACCATTCAAGTGGGATTTATCCCAGCACCTGAAAAAACTTATATTCTAAGTGTATATTTGGTGTAAGATAAAAAAAGAGAATAAAATTTTTATAGATAAAATTTATATACTTTGTATCAAATTGACTCTAAGGGATAAGTGCTAGGTGTAACGCATCAAATTTGTGTTTCTCTTTTCTATCACCACCTTGTAATGAAAAAATTTATAACTGTTTAAGAAATAAGATATTTTTTTACTTTGTATCATTTAGTAATAATTATATTAACTTTGTAGATTATTAATATCTTTAAAAAAATTTAAGTTAAACATATAGTAATAGCTCACAATATTGATACGATTATAATTAAATAGTACATAATAAAAAATGTTTTACAGTTTATAGCACCAAAGAATCTTTCCTATGTAATGTGCTAGCATCATAACATAATTGGATAAAACTATGGTTGTCAGAACTAAAGGGAAATTGAACTTTAACTAGAATAGCCAACTATGTCTCTATTTTCTTCAAGTTAAAGAAGCACATGTAAGCAGCAATAAATAACTGCTCCAACTAAGAAACCATTGTCTCTACTTTTTAATTTGATTGAGATTGAATGTATATTTAACCAAAACCACCCTATAAGCATTGCCAATGGGGCATTTTGGCCCCAAAGAAACTTATGGTACAAGTTCTGGGCATTGATTTGCCTAAAAAGATACTTCCAGTAACTCTGAAACCCATCTATCTATGCTTCAACATGATCACTGAGATCCAAAAATTTGATGACACAATCTTCATATACAGATAACATCAAGTACTATGTAGAAGTAAGAAGAATTAATGTTAAGAGTTTACTCAATATTTTGAACAATTTTTTCCAAAAAAAAAAAACATAGCAGATAATTAGGCCCGTGGGAAGAAAAAAACAAGAAAATTACAGCAATCAGACAGCCCTTCCCTACCAAACTAAATAAAAAGAAGAAAAATAATTCTCTGAACAGTATTAAAAACCCACATTGTTCTATCCCCATATTCCACCCTTTGAAAAAAATCATTGAGAATTGTCTTTTGAAAAGAAAACAAGAAGTGTAATCATAAGAAATTAAATCTTAAAATTCCAATGCAAGCCCTCCAATCCCAAATAATTAATCACATTGAAGAAAAAAAAAATCTTTTATCTATCCAAGCAAATCCACTTGTCAACTTCCTACCCCCAACCTCAGCCCCACATCAACATTAATTCAAGTGGGGAAACATCACGTGAAGGTGAAAACCCTAGTTAATTAGCACCAAGGGAAATGCATCCACTTTCCCTCTTCCTTGTTTCTTTTTTTCCCCCCTCAACTGAGGAGCTGCTCCAGCTCCTTTTCCTTGCATTCCAATGGCTGAAAGTCTGCTAGATGCTGATGGCGAGAGTATGGTGGAAGTGATGGTTGTGGCTGTGATGTCTGTGGGGAATGAAGAGAATGGCCATTGATATTGTTGACTGAGTTTCCCATCTTCTGTAGGTTCTGTTGGTGATAGATTTGGCTCAGTCTTTCTATTTCCTTCTTTAATGCTTCTTGGTGAGCTGAGAGAGATGAACAAAAAAAGGGCAAAAAAAACAAAAAAAAAAAAAACCATTATCTCAACAATGATGGTGCTTTTTTGATGTTTCAAAGTTGACTATCCCACAAAAAGATTGAAAAAAACAAAACTACAAAATTTTGTTTACTTGTTTCAAAATGTGCCTTTTATTTGCAGGGACTATTTCCCTCTTAAAGATTTCAAACCCAGATATCAGCATTATTTTTGAAACATTTTTGTCTCTGCTTATACTAATCAATTTTCTCTTCACTAGGTTAGAGCTAATTGACATCACTTTCTAGCCAATCCTTTGACAATTCATGGAAACTACAGTTATATGCATCATATATGATATTTTATGAAATCCTATGACATGCAAGAAAATATATCAAAAAATAAAAATCCTCAAAAAATGAATTAGATAAAAGAAAACAAAAAGTTAAGTGAAGATATTAAACTTTAAACTTCTACAATTATAGAGAGAATACATTATTTGCCAAAAGAATCAAAATTACAGAGAATTTGTATGCATTTTGACAAAAACCAAAAAATAAACAAAAAATAAAATATAAATTACCGTCTTTGAAAATCTTGTCTTGGGCCAAGGCAGCAATACGTTGCTTCAAGGCACTATTGTCCATATTGAGAATCAAACGTTGGTGGTCCAAGAATGCAACTCGCGGCGACAATGCTGATACTTCCGTCTTCATTTTTTCATTTTTCGTATTTAACAGTAACACTCAAAATTACTTAAAACTCAATTATTTGCTACAAATAAAAACGATTATGAAAATTATATTATATTATATTAAACTTATTCACCTGCAAACTTGTTACGCTCCTTTCAAGCTCTGAAATGTATTTTAGCTTCCTCACCCTTGACCTCTGAGCTGATTGCCGGTTAGCCAAAATTCTGATTTTCATTGATCAAAATTAAAGGAAAAAAAAAAAGACAGTGAAAATTGAATCACACTATTGTTTCTTTATGCAAATTTTAATTTACACTAAGAATTGACTAAATTCTTGCAATATGGATCCACTGTGTATGTGTGTGATCCATGTGAAGAAATAAATTATTTTTGAAGAAAATAAGTGTTGAATTAAGATTTAGGAATCATTTTTTCCCAAAATAACAAGTTAAATATCTCAAATTTTATTTGATTTTTATCATGCATTTCATTTTAAATTTTCTATTATTTAAGCTTAATATTTAAAAAATTAATATGCAAGACTTCAAAGGCTGTTGATGTGATAATTAATTTTGTAACTAAATTCTAATAATGAGTTTATTTTTTTTTTATTTTTATTTTCATTATATTGTCGTTTTGAGGTGAAATCTGTTTTCATTAATTGTACGTGCATGTGGTGGGTTAACTATATAATATTACCTTTTGACCCTTTTGGCATCGAAGATAGTTTCGGTGCTGCTGGGGGCGGCGGAGGGTGGCGGCGGCGGCGGCACCGCCGCCGTCTCGTTCTTGCATGAGCTTTCCTCCTCGCTCGCTTCAATCTTGGGCTGCTCATGCTTTTGAATGGGGACGACGACGTCCAACGCCATTGGCTTCTCATCTTCGTTGCTATTTTGGTCCGACGGCGAGGACGGGTTGGACAGCGACTCCGTGGTCGACGACGGCGGAGGAGGAGGCAGAGCGACGGAGCCAATGTCGCCGCAGAACATGGAAATGAGCTGATCGTCGGAGAACCTGTCGAACCCGTGGGTTGTCGTCCCCGCCATGGCGGCGTCGGAGTTTCGGCATTCCTCGAGGAAGTTCGGCGTCTCGAGGAAGGCGGCGGAGTCGCTCGCCGAACGCCGGTGAGCGCCCCGCCGTGCCGACGAGAAGTCCATGAACTCGTCAATCCAGGACGGCAGTTGCTGCTGCTGTTGTTGATATTGAAGATGAGAAGGAGTGGCACTGGTGGTGGCGGTGGCGGCGGAGGTGGCGGTGGTGGTGTCCATGAAATTTGCCATTGTGGACATCCTTTGGTGAGGAAAAGATGACCAATTTTGGGTGATGCTTGGTATTTTAGGAGGTAACTGTGCCATTCCCTACGTAACCCCCAAATATAGAGACACAGAAACTTTAGGTACTACGTTAATAGGCTTATATCTACATGTGTGTGAGGAAATATATAGAGAGAGAAAACCAAGATATCCCAACACAACAATCTTATAACCAACTCAACGAACAACCGCAAATCTTACATCAAAAATCTTCTTCTTGGGCTTCTAAAACCAGTGGAGAGAGAGAGAGAGAGAGATTAAACAGAGGAGAGCCAATGAGCCATTGGGTCATAGAACCTCATTGGCTCATTGCGGTTTTACTTTTTTTTTTTCATTATTTGCTTCTAATGTTTCTCTCATTTTCCCTCTCTATTCTTAGATTTTGGTTCATGTGTGTTGGTTTGTCTAAGCTGCAGTGCAGAGGCTTTGGGGAGAGAGAGTTGGGTTCACATGGAAGAGATAATAGAGACAGCTTGCAACAGCTAGCTGGTGGAAGACTCAACAGTAGGTTTAGTGGGAAATATTAGCAGTGTAGTTTAATAACTAGATGAATCAGCAACCACGTGCAGATGTGACCCCTTCCATTGGCATCCATTACCTCAAATAAAAATACTATATATGCTTATAAACTCCAACCCCAGCGGTTGCAAGATTCTTACATGGATTGGCTTCATATGTATCAAAAACCATCAAAATTCTCTGTGGGACAAAATAGGGTAAATTTAGAATTTTAGACCATTTTGTCTGATAAAGTGCCTAGTCTACCTGTGTCCTATATACTAAATAGCATGTATTTAAATTAAATTTTATAAACTTTATTTTAAATAAATTTTATTATGCAAACTTATTTTTGAACGAAAATAAATTTGTAATGAAATTATTTATATTTGGGTTTAAAAAAAAAAAACTTCAAAGATATCCACGCCAAACCAAACATGCCGTTACACTTTAGGTACTGGAACTACTTCAATGCTTGGCCCACTTATTTTCCCCTGGTCAGGAGTACTGTACATATATATAAATAACATCACAACCGTTCATTGATTCCTATATATAATCATGCATCTTCTCTATTTATTGCAATTTGGTGATCAGAAAAATAATGGAAAAGGATGACAACGGATATTTGCTTTCAGGTTTGGATCAGATTATATATTAGCTCCTTTTTTATTAAGCTAATTAATAATATTCAATTGGATTTTGATCATTCAGTTGGGTAATTGGCAAAATTTTGGATTAAGGTTATAAACAATATATAGATAGGTGAACTAAAAAAGGGGGATTGATTTTGCAGTGGTGCAGTTACATGGGAGAAGATCTTTGGAGCAGATTAATTTATGGGATAGTGGTATAGTGGGAAGATGGAGGACTTTGGGTAAGGATGATGAGCTGTGAATAGAAAAGGGCGTTGTAAGAATTATGTCCTCTCCTCCTCCCCCATGTGAACTGTTTGTGAGAAACCAGCTTTCTTTGCTTTGTCTCCAAATCAGAGTCACATGGGGGAGATTTGTATCCCAGATTCCTTCCCCACTCGATCTTCTGAAATTTTGGGTACCTTCCATCACTTCATGTAGATACCCATGCTGTCTATTTTAAAGTGAAAGTAATTGGGAGACAATGATAATGATTAGGGCAAAAGTTGGAATGCATGTTAACTGCCTATTGTTTAATAGCTTCTCTTTATATTTATTAGTACTTAATAGAAACTCCACCCACTTTTGAAGATGTTGTATTTAATTAAGGATTAATATATTTGTAAAATCATTTCTTCATGAACAAGGAGAAAAAAAAAAGATGTGAAATATTTTCAGGATAATTAAGATGGATTTAATTTTGATACATCGTCGGTGTAAAGTTTTTTTACACTATTATCTAATCACATATTGTCATATCTTTGACTTCTTATGTAGTTATTTTAACTAAATTATTTTAATGATTTGACAATACATGATTGGATGATAGTGTAAAACTTTTTATACTAATAATAAATTAAAATTAAAATTAATTAAGACTCCTCATGAAATTACGAGTTACATACTTAGAAAGAATATCATTAGCCACTTGAATAATAGTTCAGGTAGTAACTTAACTTTTCATCAAAGGCAAGAAACCAGGTTTAAATCTTCTTCTTTAATTAGTAAACACTAACTCCTTAAAACATTTCAATTTAAAAAAAAACAATCATTAGGATCATAAATAGATAAATTGATTACATTAATTCCCTCGAGGCAATTAGTGTCATAATCTAACCATAATCCCACAAGATTTGAGTGGTTAGTATATATATCCCACTCCATATGGTCAATGCACAAAATTCCACTCTATGTTCTACACATAAACATTCAAATAATTAATATTTATTTTAAGTGTAAGTGTAACTAATCACAATATAACATAGATATATACTGCTTTGTTTTTTTTTTCTTTTCTTCCTTTTATTTCTGAAGAGAAAAGTAGAAAAGGCAGGGTATTTCTATAATTAACCGACTTGAACTAATGATTAAAAAAAACATGTTAAATATTAATAAATAATTAAAGGGTTTGCATGTGCACTCCACGACTAGCTTACAACTAAGAGAATTAATGAAGGACAGATATCCTAACATTGTGTCTGAAATTTTGCTTTGATCTTGCGATCCCTAGAATTCTGTGGAACCGTACAGACGGTATTGCAAGTGAAAAGGACTTATAATATGTATGAAGTGAATAGGAAGAAGCACAATTGGACGTGGGAAAAGCAAACAACTCCCTATCTGTCTCTTTCTTCTTCTATTTTTCTTTCTCATTTATTCCATTTTCAATGATATATAATGAGATATAAATAATAATGAAGGCAGCAAAAAGTGGATGCGCAAACACATTGATAAAAGAAGAAAGTTAGATGGCCACCATATATATTATATGGAAGTTGTGGTTTTGTATTCAATACACCACAAAAATTTAACTTTGAGAGTTAGTTTGGTATAATAGAAAGTTCATCTCATTAAATTTTACTCACATTTTTACTCTATACCTAATATACACTGAGGTGTTACCCACCTCACCCATACATACAACCAGGACTGCCTCTGGACATATGTATATTATAGTTGACTATAGGGTTCCTTAGTAAATTCAAGGTTTATGGACACATAGAAGAAAAATTCTTTTATAAACCTGACACACGTTTGGTTTTACTTAATTTATATACCAAATAATTTTTAAATCAAAAATAATCTCAATAATATTTTAATTATAAATTTATTTTAACTTAAATTAATCAAGACACGAATTTAGTTTACACCATTTATATAAATTAAATTAATAAAACAAACTGACTGATCGTTACTATTGTTTTCTTTTTCTATCATAGCTAAACGAGCTATAATGATAATATGTTACTTTTTTATTAGCTTAGTTTATATAACAATGATTTAGTCCATAAGTTGTGTAGGTGAAGGAGTCCTAGGGGTGATCACGGGTTCTAGTTAATCTGCGGACCTGATCAAACTAATTCGATTCAATAATAAATTTTTAGGTTGAGTCGGGTAATGACAAGGTCGGATCGAATTGAAATTGAATGAATTTGATATTAATCAGTTCAAGCATTGAATTTGCCTTTTTGTAATCTGATGACTCGACTATCTGACCCGATTATTATTTTTATGATAAAATTTAACTATTTTACATATCTTTTGGACATCAAAAAAGCATTACTTATCCTTTTGAGTTTAATTTTATGATAAAAACTAATTTTTTAAATATGCATCTTTAAGTATTGTTATAAAAAATAGAAATTATAAATTCTTTTATTTTTTTAAAAATTTTTATGCATATTGAAAAGAAAAAAATAAAATGTATAATCCAATTACTCGAACCAAATTAACTCAATTTTGGTCGGTTTGGGTTGAAAGAGTTTTTTTTACAAACTTGATTCAACCCAATCCAAACATAAAAAATCAATTTAAATTTATTTTTACCTACAACTCGACCCGTGTGTAGCCATAAGGAGTCCTATCAAATTTGAGAGTATGCATGAATTTTCTTGGAGAAAAAGGACTTTGAGTATTATTAGATTTGAGGATTATAGATTATTAGATTAGATAGCTTCCATTTCTATTCTTGGCTAATTTTGTGGCACAAATTAAGGAGAGAGGTGTGGGATAATATAATTAATGTATTGACAATGGAAGAGCTAGCAAAAAGATTTTGCTTCTCATGTGTCGTATGACTCGTATCCCTTAACGTAACGCGTATGCTAATGTCCACATCTAGGGCCTACGCTGAGGAAAAGTGAGTAGGCAAAGCTGCCGAATGAAGTTTGTTGCACCGATGAAAAATAGTACAGTAATGTTTTATAAATAACCTTTTATATATCTAAATAAAATAAAATATATTTTTGTAAAATAAATTTATATCTGAATTTATATAATATTATATTAACCCTTTTTTTCGTATAAATTTATACATAATTTGACAAGTCTGTGTACTGATTGTATCCTTTTATTCTAAGAATGATAAATGTACTATTTTTATTTTTATTTTTTAAAAAGGTAATGATATAAGGCAACTAGGGAAAATTTTAACAAAAAGTACTTTCTACATAATTATAGGTATTATTTATCATAATCACAAACAAAATCTTATTAAATTTGTCAAAAAAAAATATTAGATCTTTTTAACCCGAAATATAAGATATTGTGTGAAATTAACAGCTTGATACAGCAAGACAACAATGCATAACCTGAACTATTAACTTACTTGAATAACAATTGAAGAGAAAACTAAGAGAGATGATTTTAACAAATCTATTATGCTTGAATTTTATCAAATTTTAAATTGTTATTTTTTTTTTTTTGTCTACCGTTATAAACACTGCATTTTACTAACCGTATAAATTGCACCATCTTAACCCTCCTCAAAAGTAAATACACCAGAGTCAAGCCAGGCTAAGAGAACCCTCATCCTCTTTCATATCCAGCCCAGGCCTGTCACTCTCTCATCAAGCCTGCCTTGCGACAACATCTGGTTTTTGCACGAATATGGCCTAGGGCCTAGTCCTTTAACTGGATCAGTTGTTATAAATAATATTAGACTCACAAAAAACAAAAAATTTACAAGCTTACCTCAGACCCGAATCTGATGTATACTTGAATTGTTGTGGTTTGTGACACCAGGCTTTTTTTTCTTTTTGGTTCGGGAGGGGGTTGGGGGTTTGGGGGATTGGGGGATGGGTGGGGATGTTCCTTTCTGAAATCGATCCCAGGTGAGGTTCCAACAGGTGGGGTTTCTGACACCAGGTTTGAAACAAATTTAATGGCGTTTCAACAATTGGGCCCTTGCCTCCAAGTAACAAGCTTTCGATGTTGCTAATTTCAAAGGAAAAGATGATGTCGGATCAAGCTAGTGGTCTGACGGCAAATTGGACGCTTTGATAATCTTGCACCTGTGTTCATCCCCTATCCCCCCCCCCCCCTCTCCAAAATCCCCCACCCACCAAAAAGAGGAAAAGATGATGAGACAAAAAAAGGAAAAAGATGATGAAAACGGTAACAGACAACTTAAGGTAGTTGCAGCTTAAACAACTGCTTCGGCTTGATATTAACTTATGAACTGAGATGCCATCCAAGGAATTGAAAAAGATTCATAGGTGCTAAAAGAATAAGACATTATTCTTATTTTATATCATTTAATGATAAACATATTAGTTTTATAAATTATTATTGTTTACTTAAATTATAATTTTTTAAAGACAATAATAACTCATAAAATTTATATTATTATTATTGAATGACACAAAATAAAAAAAATAACGTACTTTTCTTATTCCTTGAGCACATTGAAATTTTTCATAAACTAAGCTCAAGTAAGAATGATAATCGACCAAACCATGCGGGAGAGCGAAAATTAGAAATAACATCAAAGATGCATATTCAGCTTGTGCATTGGACAAATCGTGGGTTTAACAAAGTCTGCTTAATGTGACACAAATTTAAAATGTCACTTTCTATTTGTGCAGGGCACAAATTGCATGGTACATTACATCTACCCAAGAATCATTCAAAAGCTCACACTTTTCGAGGGACGCCACCTACTGATTGCGGACAGTACACCAAATAGTTAGAGATGATGGATCACATCACCTTGCCATGGTTGCTTATGAGCACAAGAATACACCTACACAAGCTTGGGGGAGACTTGGATGAGCGCTGGGACAAGTGCGTGTCATTGTCCCCTTGACCACAGCAATAAATTTAGAAAGAAACTCTGCTATGGTTGTTACATATTAAAATATTCTTATAACAGTTTCACTCGAGCATACCATTTATGCAGCATTTCCAGCTTAATACCAGAAGAAAATTATATTGACCTCAATCTAAGACAAGTCCTCACTATAACCGAACACATTTAAAGTAGGCTTAATAACATAAAGAAAATGGTCTTAGCAAAATAAATTTACATGAAACAAATGGGAAAAAGTAATTTTTCCAACAGATCAGCAATCAAATACAGATTACATACATGGAAATCCATGCACAAACAAAGAAACAAACAACCTAAAGAAAACAACAAACTCAACATGTCAGCCACAAACACAGTAACACAAGTTTTAGCAGAAAAATCAGAGGATTTATGAGGAAAACAGTTACAATGATCTACAAATACAATAAATATAGCAGATACCAAATCTTGAATGTTGGAAGAATGGAATTGCTAGAATCATCGAGATGTCAGCTAAACCAGTAAAATATCAACGTCAACCAATATTGTTGATGAGGTGTCTTCTATGTTATATTGATCTCTATTTCCATTCTTAACTTTCATGCCTTGCCAATATCCATTACTCTGGTTTCACTCCTCTCTACCAAATAAAGGCTGAGAACGAATGACCAACAACAGCACTCGATCAAGTTAGACCAAGCATAACAGGAAAGACTAATGTTGACCAAGAGCAACTCAAGTATATAGCTCACAGAAATCATTAAATTTCATTCCCAGTGTCAAGGAATCATAGTATAGCTTTCTTGGACACAGATGCTTTCTTGAAGTTAGTTCTTTCAGGTTACAATGACCCACAGCTGATGTTTACTTCGTAAGATTGCATAATTTATTCTACGAACTTAAATTTACCTGTAGCTTGCGATCTTCCGATTGCAAATTACCAACGACCTAGGAAAAGCACAATCTTCTACAAGTTGTTTTTTAAAGCATGCTAAAAATGAACATAAGTTGATGAAGCCTGAAGCTAGCCATCATCCAGTTCCAAATTACCAAAAGCATTGTGTTCCTTGCACCCTAAAAGAACTTTGGCTAAAGGAAGATGAAACAAAATGCATCAATTTCACGGATTTCTTCTGAGACATCAAACGCTGCATCCTTCTTCAAAGTCTTTTTGCTCCATATGGCAGAACGGGATTCATATTCCAAGAGAGGCTCCGGGATGATGCCAGCTCTGAAGTTTGCTAGAAAAGCAGACAAACAGAAGAGCCAAGACAGAACGTGAACTTGCTGTTTTAATTTTCTCTTTTGTTTCGGTATTTTGTTGGTATTAGTTTTATGTGTTTGTTTTATGTTGCAGTCTTGTTTTGTACAAGGTGGTTTATAGCTTCTCAGGTTTGTTCCCCTTGTATAACTTTCGAAACTATATATATATATATATATATATAAAATAGAGAGAGAGCATACATGTAGGAGGAAAACACTGTAACCAATAAGGGAACATCTATGAAGAGATTGCTGGTGAAAGCACTGTTTAAGTACAGTAAACTGGACCCTTCTTTTTCTGGTATGTAATTAATCCATCGACTGCACTGTTATATGCATTCAATTCATTTCAAAACTTGATCAACAAACTACAAGACAATAATAACATCTTAGGTTTCATATCTTATTTTTCAAATTAAGCCACAAGGAACCAACAACAGACACATTGTCATTCCCTTCAATCCTGTCCAAAACCAGGTACTTTAAATGAAGGGAGAGAAGCAAGTATAAAATATAAGTATTTTAAAAGCCATCGGACAATAAACTACTAAATCCAGGATCAACTCTCATATTGATCAAAGATCACTGCTCCTAAATCTGGTTTAACACAGAAATGAAACCACAATGCTTCACATTCTGCCAGACTTATGCAAACTCATAAGTTCATCTTCATTTTAATAAAATTATATTCATCTTCATTTTAATAAAATTATAATGTTCTACTATGGGTGAGAGAATCAGATGATTTTCTTGTCTACTTCTACACTGATGAAATCTTAGGTGAGCTATAGAAGTAAACAACATCCTCCAACAAACATTTCCATTTTTATAAGCAAAGACCAAGATATTTGTCCAGATAAAGATTCAAACATCATGACATCAGACTTACAATGTACTGAGAAGGAAGTTGATAGATAACTGGAATTTATAAGGGAGGTAGTCCTTACAGCTCCAACTTACAGCAGAAAAAAGAAAGAACAACGGAGGTGACAACCTTACAGCAGAAACAAGCAGAAAACAAAGGAAAAACCAAAACAGAGATACCCAAAGGTCCCTCTCAGGAGTAATCTGAGCCCAGAAAATTCCCCACTCTCCTTACACATTCTGTCCTCCCTCCCCTCTCTCCCTTCCTCTTTATCCCCATGCACCATCCTCTCCTTCTGCATGAATTCAGAACCCTTTTCTCCACTACTGGGTTGCCACTTGTCCAGTTTGTTGCACTCAACTTCTTTCTCATACACCAGCCTATTGGGCTTTCCCCTCCTTTTATAGACTTGCGCTATTGGAGCCCTATCAGAAGTCCTTTTCCTCAGAGACAAAATAACCTGTTATAAACTATATAATTCACCAGGCTCCAATTGATAAGGATATATAGTACTTAGGCAATCATCAAATATTGACTCATCATACAATGTTGGGACCATTTTAATTATTTGCTCCCAATCTCAATTTGAAAACCTTAATATACATATACGTTCAAGTTCTTCCATGTTTGAAATCCATGTATTATGTATTCTTACTTTATTTAGCAAATGACTCTCATTCAAATCATGTTATCAATGTGATAAAAGAAGAGCACAATCTAACATAAGCCTATAAGAAGCATATCTGACAAAGTTAACAGTGCCTTTTTATTAAGCCTAGAAATAAGAATATAGGTGTATAAGTATTGAAATAGAGAATATTTCGATACCAAATGAAACTAAGGAACTTGAACCTGTGAAACTGTTATAGCACTAGTTGTTAAAAGAATTATCCCCCCATCTCTCAGCTACAGGATAGGGACATCCCCAGGAGTTTGCAAGTAAGGGAAAGAATTGGACCAGAGTTAGAAACATTAATAATATACAACGTTGAGGAATGAGGATAATAAGCATAGATTTATGTTCACTATGTTAAATGGGTTTTATTATTAGAAACATTAATAACCAGCATATCAAATACAGATGCCAATAACACGATGGATGAATCCAACACTCTTTACTAATACATACGTTGATTTTCTGGTCCATGTTACTTATATCTTGTATTGTTGGTCATAGCGACAATTCTTAGCAGTTGCTGATAACCAGCAAGCAAGGAAAGCAATAACACAAGCTTGAGAAATTCATCCTTGAGGTTTCTCCTATGAGTTTTCTCTTGTTATTTTCTTCTCTCTCAATAGAAGTGAGATATATAGGAATCCATGCAATGGAATAGAATTGGAAAAATTAATTATAACAGCTAAATTTTAACAGACTAAGATTAAGCTAACAGCATCTTGGAATTTGAAAATGTTATTGTTGAAGAGTAAAACAACATCCATTGAATCTTTATTAGGACATATGTCACAAAACCTTATTGCAATGAGCTCTATCTCTCTTACAGAAAACAGGACTGAACATCCAACAGATAGGGACTGTATGCTTCATGTCAATCAGCCTCAGCAGACCTTTTGCAAACACGGTCCATTTGGCCGCAAGGTCCCTATCTTCAATATTAAAATAAGAATAAATCAAACTACAAAATAATATATCTCTAGAGACCGTGAAATGAATTTTACAATAACACCATAAAACTACACAGGCATTTGCTTATCCTTGTGCTGAGAGTAAGAAAATAAAAGAAAAGAAACTTGCCAGCATGGTGCATTTCAATTTTCTCGATGAATACGCTAAGCATCCGTTACAATTTACAACTACAAGAAGGGCGGAAAAAATAAACAGAAAAAAAAGGCAGCATGTTGCTCTCAAGTATCCACCCATTTCTATGCTTCTACGTCAATTACAATGCGCAACTAAAGGGAGAGAAAATCAACGTTACCAATTAACAACTGATGCTATTCCAATTCCAAATGCACACATCAATCTAACGCTGAATGTTAAGCATGTCTTTAGCTTCACTCTGCTCCTCCAAGAGTCCATCGCTGACATACTTATTCAAGAGCTCCATCTTCTTCTTCTCCAGCACCATCTTCTCAATCTCCTTTTCATCCGGCAAAGGCACATGCACCACAAATTGCCTCTCCTTCTCCTCCATTTTCTCCCGCATCTCCCTCTCCTTCTTCCTCTCTTCCTCCACCACATCCTCTTCCTCCTCGTGCAGCAACTCCCTCGCCGCTGCAGTGGCGCACACGGTGACAACCTCCCCGCTCTTGACGGTCTTCCTCGCCTCCTTCCTAATCTCCTCCAACCTGTGCCACTCCTCCACCGCTTCCCTCCTCATCTTCTCCTCCGCGGGACCCTCCAGCCTCTCCAAAACCCCATCTTCGTCGTCCCTGTACCCATAGTAGCTGGCATCAATGCGCTTGTAGATGTCATAGCGGGTTCGCCTCTTCCTGAGCTCGGGGGCTTCTCGAACAACTCTCTGACCCCAGGCAGCTTCTTGGCGGCACCGAAGTACCGGTAGCCGGGGCCGCGGCCGCCGGGGTTGGGGACGTCGACGATGTTGCCGTCCAAATCGGTCATCTTGGCGGAGTGTTTGGTATAATTGGGGCCGCCGAGCTCGACGATGCGGCGCTCCCAGTGGCCCTTCTCGCGGATGAGCTTGTTGATCTCGTCGTTGAGGTCGCGGAGGCGGTGCTCGCCGAGGCCCTCGTTCTGAATCTCGGCGACCTTGCGGCCGATCTCGCGCATGATCTGCTGGCGCCACTTGTCGGCGTCGGCGAGGTCGCGGCACTCGGAGGCGAGGAAGGGGCGGCGCTCCTTGGGCTTCTTCTTCTCCTCCGCCTTGAGGGCGATGAAGCGATTCAGCATCGACTGAGCCTTCTCCTCGTTACGAGCCATCTTCTTCCTTCTTCTGCTTCTTCTTCTTCTTCTTCTTCCCTTGTTCTGCTTCTGCTTCTGCTTCTGCTTCTCAGAGAAAAGGAACCCTTGAGGTTTATTTCACTGTGCAGATACTCCCGCTTGGGACATGGCAATGGGGCGGGTAAGCGGGCCCCGACCAGCCCCGCATCTTCTATTTTTTATCAGGATTCGCTTTTACTAATGTAAGCGAACTTTGAATGAAAAAATTTAAATTTGTCCTACGGTATAAATAAAAAATTTATATTTTATTTATATTTATAATTATTTTAATTATAAATTTATAAGATAATTAATTATAATATAAAAAAATAATTATAATATAATATAAATTAAAATATATATTTTAAGAAGAATATAAATTTTAACTAATAATAAATTAAATAAGTTAATAACATAATTATTTTTTTTTGTATAATAACATAATCAATTATAAATATAATAAAATCATAGAAATTAAAATATTAGATATAAATTTAATAAAGAAAATAAAAGTCCAGCACTTGCTCTTGCATAACTCTCCATTATGCAATTAATTTTTCATCATTCTCTTCTTCTTTATCATTAATTGTAATATAATATATGAAAATGAGAAGAAAGTAAAAAAAATTAAAATATTAAAAGTGTGGGATGGGACCGGACGAATCGTTTCAAACTCAAACACACCCCACTCTACAAGTGAAATGAATCTTAACCCACCTCACCTGCGTTAGAGCGAGTTTTAAATCCGTCTGAGTACCAGTATATCAGGATGTATTTGTCATGCCTAATGGAGAGTGATATACCATTGGTCCATTACCAAGTACTCATATAAATTCAATAAAATTAAAAATTGATTTCTTTAATTTTCTTATAATATAAAAATACTATTTTGGTTATGTATAAAAAATTTTAAAAATTGTTGTCTTTCTCTTTAAATAATTTTTGTATGGTCTTTATTAACAATTTAAACTTTTATATCTCTCAAGATAAAATATTTTTCACTATTAGTTCTTGAAATTATTTATTTTCATATAAAAATTCACTCAAACATAACTCATTTACATATTTATTTTATTTAAATCAAAGTACATAATACATGTTTATTTGAAGTGAATGAAATGTTCTGAATAGAATTGAGATTTCTTCAATTGTATAAATAAGTATTTCATCATAAAAATTTAGAAATTTTCATTCTATTTAATAAATAAAAGTGTCAAAATCGAAAATGTTGATTTAAATGAAAAAGTAATTGGCCAGTAGGAGTAGCTTGTTACTACTTACTAACATCAATTTGGTTAATAAAAAAAGTTAATATTAATATAATCTTTCAATAATATAAAGTAATAATGAAATAATCATTTTATTACAAACTGTAAAAACATAATTAATAAATCATATTAAAAAATTAAATTAATGTTAATTTTTTTAAAGAATCGAAATAGATATTATTTTTTATTATTTAAAAATTAAATTAATATTAACTTTTTTTTTAGAGGATTAAATTGATGTCACACGTATTTTTAAAAACTAAATTAAGTGTATTACTCTTATCTATTTAAGCTGTCAAAATTTCAACTATATATATATATATATATATATATATATATATATATATATATATATATATACATCCAAGCTAGCTTAAAAAGGTATTGGTCGAATTCATGGTGAACTAATGCTTGTTTTCAGTTGAAGATGCAATATAGGTGTCTGTTTAGCAAAAAACCGTTTTGGTCGAGTCCATGTTTTCTTTAGACTTAAAAAAAATCTCTGTTCTCATTTTAAGGTATCTAATGATCCATTTAGCCTGAAAAATCTTTTTGGGTCAGGTCATATTTTCTTATGGGAAAAAGTATTTCTACACTCAATTTCTACATTAAATCTTTACACATTCTTTATTTTAAAAAAAAACACTTTTTAGTAGTTAAATACACTTTTTAATGCTTACAGGCATCCTTTTTTCTTTTTCTTAATGAAAAAGGTATAGATAACTTAGTGTATAATCTAAATGTAAGAATAACAAAACTCTTCGAAAAAGTTATTGATATGATTTGAGCTAGCAGGCTCATTTACATTTAAAGGTGTCATTTGGCACTAGATCCTTACATGAATTCTCTGTATATATTATTAATTATATAGATAGATATAAAACAAATGGAAATGAGAATAAGTCATTACTAAATTTTATTGGCTGATTGTAAATGAACGGAATGGACATTCCTTCAATTGTACCAATAGGTATTATATCGTAAAGTGAAGGAATCTCCTTCCATTTTCTTTTTGTCAACAGAATGTCCTTCCATTATTTTAACACTTACATTGCATGTTTAAATGGAAGGATATTTGTATTTTTAAATGGAATATCCTTCTATTTAAAAATACAATGTAAATGTATGTTTAATAATAAATTAATTTAAAAAAAATTATTTTTTTCAGTTTTTTTATTAAAATTTTAATTATAAATTATTTTAACTATAAAATAAATTAATTTAAACATGTACCATGTCAAAATAAATTTAGCCCATCAAGGTAGCCCATTTATTTTGAAAAAGTTTTGAGCCAAATCATGTTTATATAGGCTCAAAAAATCCAATCCGACCTGAAGAAAGCAATTGGCTCAATTAGAGTTGTAGTGAGCTCATTTTTATTTAAAGGTATCAAATAGGCTCCCATATCTAATATAATTTATATTAATGTAATTTCTATTTCTCTATTCTTTTCATTATCTTCAGTTTGCTTTGTATCAATGTAATTTCTTTCTTTTTTGCTATTCTTCAGTCCTTGACTGGTGATAAATAATAGAGTAAAGTATTATTTGAAGACCCAAACTTTTTGTTTTAGCCAATTTGGAAATTAAAATTTTATTATTATTAATTAATAGACTGAACTTTATCAGAGAATCTTTTGACAATAATATCCAACTTTGCATATGTGAACAATTTGGAATATGAACAAAATACAATGTTATATATAACCTGAAAACTTTTTTAATTAATATCTATTGCCATAATATTCTTTTATTGAGTTTAATTCCTCAATTGGTAATTTTTTAAAGTTGAGGTCTTTAATCACACTAAAGTTAAGGTGCTTACAGAATAGTTTTCTCATAAATAATGTAATATATTTTATTGTTCAATCCAGCCCTTTTCATTCTCGTATGTTGAGGATACATTTGATTGACGTTTAACACCCCCCCATTACATTTCAATTGTAATTATTTTTTATGTACAATGAAAGCCAAGACTTTCTCTATATCTAATTGTATTTGTGTCGCCAACAACCATTTCAGTCCTCACTGTCCATTCTGCAAGGTTGGGAGCATAGGAGAAGTCTCAGTAACTGTGAAACGAGATTTCAGGCCAATCCAGCATTGGTAATAGTCATGATCCATGAATGGTGATTCGAGTGCCCATGAAGAGATACGAGGTATCAAACTCGATTCAAACATGAAAGCCATTGTGTCAGTGATCTTTTGAGGTCCTACATCATTCCCACGAGCAATGGTAGCCTGTGCACCAATACATATATGTTACCAGAAGATAGAAATCCAACAGCAACAGTTCCTATCTTTGCACCTTTGGTGCTAAAACCAAACCAACAAATGCCATTATATAACAAGGTTTTCTGCTTGAAAATGGAGATTATGTCTCATTGATTGTTCAAAAGAGCCATATATGACATACCTCATATGACTTGGTATCAGGACCATGGGGAGTCATGCAGTTATGCAGACTTGCACCACCCGGCAGAAACCCATCAGCCTTTGCCTGAAAAGGTAAATATGTATTAGTGCATGTTTGGAAATAAATTATTTTTAGGAAAAAAAATCACTTTTTTTTCAAAACATCTCTAAGTAAGATTTTGATTATAAGCTGTTTTGACCATAAAATAAGCTAATCTAGATATACACTTAGGCACACATCTTAGAGAAGACAAAAATTTGCCTCAAATGACCAGGAATTGGTCCTGCTCTTTTCCCACAAACTACCATTAAGATGCAAAGCATACAGTTGTTCAAACCATCATCATAAGCCAAATTTTGATATGATTTACCTCATAGCCACCATGAATGAGGCCCATAAATTCACTCATGCAATTGCGATGATAATATGGAGGACGGAATGTATGCTCAGCAACCAGCCATCTGGGTGGGAAAATGACAAAATCAAGCAAATGCCACTCCAGGTTTATCAGTTGGCGCTGTCAACACTGCATAGAAGAAACAATAATTGTCAACAATAATAAATAGGTTCCACGCACAAAATTTAAGGGAAAAAATAAAAAAAATTAAAAGAAAGCAATGTGACAGACAATGCATACCAGTATTTATTGAAGGATCACTATGATCAAACAGAACAGTATTGTATGGGCAGAATTTGCTTAGATCATACTGCAAGTGAAGTGAAGAGTTTCCAAATTAGGATGCATAAATTTTTTAGTGGAATATACCCCTAATAAACTGAAAATAACATGATGATGATAGCAATCATAACTCATTTTCTTGAAACAACGTAGAAGAGAAACCCACCTTGTATGGAACATAATTACCATGCCAAGCAACAACATTGAAGGGCGAGAAATCTTGTACTGCAGCAAATAGTTCACCACCAAACTTCTGCACTATAGTGTACCCAGGATAGGAATTATCTTCGAACCATGCTGTAGGAACAAGGAAATCCCTTGGGGGCAGCAAGACCATTAGCACCTGAAATGTAAATAAAACTCATTTTTAATTATATATATCATGAATTTTTAAGCAATGGATAAAATAACTTAAAGTTCTTAATTGCAAAAGAGATAAGATACCTACTGGTCCCAGATCAGGAAGTTGAACATGAGTACCAAAAATTTCAGCAACATAGCCACGGGATGGGCCATGAGGCAGATTCACCGTAAAATGAAAACCTTGAGGTAATATAGCAATTTCACCAGGGGAAACTTTCAATCTTCCACATTCAGTAGTGATCAGGAGTCCTACAAAACCAGCAGAAGTTAGGAAAGATAAATGAAATGAAAAGAGTACTGTCCAAAATCTGTGACTCACAGGAAGGATTAAAGCATACTCTAGCTGTCAAGCAAGCCATGACACCAAAAGCAGATATTCATGGAAGAATTGAGATACATGCAAACAATTGTTTTTCATTCTAAAAATAAGACTCAACATAAAGAATCAAAGACAACTCCAATGAAAGAAAGCATGGAAAATATAAACCTTAAAGAACCCATTAAGAGGACATTTGCACCAGCCCTCTAAAAATCAGTACTTGTCATTCAAATGCAACCTTCAATGAAGAAATTTCTTCTACATTCAAGTATTAAGAGTACATACATTGTCTTTTCTTTGGCTGAAAGAAAAAAGACAGCATCCTGAGTTCATTGAGTGCAGATCAGCAGGGAAAATATATGGGTCCAGAAACAATTATGACTTAAGTGCGCAAGCACAATGCAATTAACCAAAAACACAACTTTCTTAGTGAAAATGAAGGAGTTTGTTATGGTCACTTACTTCCCTGTTGGGGAACTATCAAGAAGTCACCATCAGCATTGCAAAAGGCACAATTGTCCATTGATTTGTTAGCAGTGTACCTATAAGTGATATAGCATTTCCCCATCAATTAAAATAAAAATGTTACCTTTAAAATTTGAACTTATCATACCAAATCTGGAAATTTAGCATCTATATCTATGACCTATCCAACATTAGTATTCTTTTGCATAGGCTAACATGAAAATTGGATAAGGATAATTTTAAAAAATGGCTAGATGTTTGTTTAAAGCAACAATCCATGGTAGCATTTCTTATGGCAAAGGCAAAATAGCATATCATATTAATAGATCATTTTGCATAACACACAAATTGAACAGCTGAACCAATTACTTGATTACTCTTCACTCATCCTTGTTTACTAGTATCATGGCTATCAACAGTTTTAACTTGACATATAACATGTCCCTCTGACATTACCACCTTGCTCGGTAAACTGAAAAAAATTCAGGAGGATGCAGAAGAGTGAAGGCAGGGACATTTAAAAATCTCCACTGTCTTTGGTGCTATATATCAGTTGTCCACCATACATTGAACAAATAGCATATATTAATTGAAGTAACAAAATTTCTGCTTAGTTTCAAACAATCGCCAGAAAAAAGCTCATGATTCAGATTTATGCAATTCTGATCAGGAATCTACAAAAATCCTAACCGAAAAAAAGTCAAACGAAAAACAAAAAACAAAATTAAAAAAAAAAGGCTCAAAACTTATTTTCTGAACTGGAGGATAATTCATGGATTGTGCTTGGATTTCTGGTCTAGATGGCTTAACAGAAAATCAAACAGGATTAGAAACAAAACTAATCATAGGATACCAATTGATTACATGTGAATAGCATATCCATGGCGCATGAATGAGCTGCCAGAACCGCAAATCGTGCATAACCCATCAATAAAATCCGTCGGCGAATCGGGTATATCCACAGGTTTCCATCGCAGCTGAGTTGGGGTAGCAGAGCTGTTGGACTTGTTGAACTCACTCAAGAGTCTCCCGTTTGACGGGACCCGGGGCTTGAACGGTTCGTGGGTAACCGAAGGTTTGACTCGATACAGCCAACTACATACCCACGAGAGAAATCAAAATCATCAACAAAAATTACCATAAATCAGAGCAAGGGCACAGCACAAAGAGATGAACGCAAGACGAAAGTTGCAAACTTTGAATTTGCACAGGGAAGAAGATAATAATGGAAAAAAACCAACCTGAAAAGGTTGAGCTTGCGAGGGGCGGTGAAGGAGGTGCCGGAGATTTGCTCGGCGTAGAGGCCGTAGGGGCAGAGAAGAGGGCTGTTCTGGTCCCGCGGCAGAGCTCCGGCGACGGCCTCGGAGGAGAAGTGGTTGCCGAAGCCGGAGAGGTAGTCGAAGTCGACGTCCATGGTTTACAGAAGAAGAAGCTTAAAGTGAGTCTAAGTAAAAATAAGCAAAGCAAGAGAGAGAATCTTTAGCTTCCAAATGCGCAACGTTGAATTGAGGAATGATTGGTTGTCGGAACGTGGGAACACGACGACGGTGTTCCGATGATGCACGTCAACTAGATAAGTACACGACGCAACGATTCATGGGCAAATCCTACTACTATGACTTCATGGATAAATGCTACTATACACTATACATTTTTGTTTGTGATTATGATTCGTCAACTTCTTATATTCATTTTCTATTTATCACAAATTATAAAAAAAATATTGATGTTAAAAAAATAATGCTAAATCTTATTCAATAATTAACTTACTAATTTAATGTGTTATGAATTTATATAGATATATAGTAAAATTAACTTAAATATAATAAATATAGTTAAATAAAATACATTAAATATGAATTTAATTTAAATGAATAATATCAATTTCTTAAATTTTTAAATAATTTTAAAATAAATATATTAAATATTAATATAATTTAAATAAAATTATTATTATCAGATAATATAGGTGTATTAAATTTTAACAGAAGATAAAACTAATTTTAGTAAAAAGAATAAAAATTACCTAAATAATCCTCAAAATAATTTAAAATATGTTTAAATATGTGCATTTTGAATCCTTTTAAGTGTATGATACATTTTATAAAATAAAGTGTAAGTAAATAATTATTGATAAAAAAAATCAAAAGATAAGATTATAATAATCCTTAGTGTATTTGATCAAATCATAGATGGTTAATTTTTATGTAAGTGTTATAAATATTACACTTTATTCTCTATAATACAACATTTATCCTAATAACCACATAGGTTATTGTTTTTAAAAATGAGATGAACAATGAGTAAAAATGATTAAATCTGGAACCCAATCATTTTAGGTTAATTGTTAATTCATAGAGTGATCTTGAATTGTTGACAGTTGTGTCTCATATTTTCTTATATAAAAACATTTTTGTGTCTGAAAGACAATTTTTATAAAATTCAGAATAAGATAAAATGTGAGTTTCTCAATGCATTATCTTCCTCCTCTGCTTCTTTGGAATTAAGCAAAAATCTTGACACTGCTACAAATATCATGTTCCCTGCCTTTAAAAATTGATTAAAATAAGAATTGGATGATTTTACCCTCAGTTCTTGGGGTGGGACCACTTTGAATGACTCAGATAACTTGAGCAATAAGATGTTGGAGAGAATCAAGAGTTGGCAGTTGCCAACGATATGAATGTGGGTTTTGATCATAGTGTAGAAACAAGAATTGATTCTGAAATTAATTCACTTCGTCTGAGTTTAATTTTAATTTATTGTTAATGTAAAAAAATTTATATTATTATTTAATTATAAATTATTAAAAAAAATTTAAAATAAAATATAATTTATATCTTTAAAGTTTATCACTATATTAAATTATCTTTTAAAGTTTTTTTTTTGTTAAACTAAATTTTTTGAACTTTGAATTGACTTAAAAATATTATTTTTTTTAAATGAAATGAAAATCACTCCCATATGCACATCATGTGACCTATGTGCATATCACGAGACCATTTAATTAGAAAATTATATGTAATAAAATATAATTTATATTTTTAAAGTTTATCTTTATATCAAATTACTCTATTAAATTTTTTTTTATCTCACTAAATCTTCTTAAAGTTTGGTATAACTTGAAATTATATTAAACCTTCATTTCATTTAACAGAAAAATTAACGTTTTGAAATTAAGCCAAAATTTAAAGGATTTAGTGAGACAAAAAAAAACTTCAAGTGGTAATTTAATATTAAGATAAACTTCAAGAGTTTAAATAATATTTTTTTCAAAAATTTAACTAAAATAATAACTACCTAAAAAGTTAAGTACTAAATAATATATAATTAGATGATAGTGTAAAAAAATTTTAGATAAACATAACTAAATCCCCGGAGGAACCCCAGAAGTATTGAATTCATAGAGCTCATTAGATCATTATCCCTAGTTTGAGCTCTTCAAAAAAACAAAAATGTTAAAAAAGACCATAACAACGTTATTTGCTATATGCATTTTTTCTCCTTTAGTTGCTTTGTTTTACAGTATTGAGTTTGCAATTTCCAACTGCAAACCATTTTCTTCTCACTAACTCCAGATTTGGATAATACAAATATTGTGGAGACTTTGATCGACTGTGTCAATCGTCAAGTAGTTCCAGTCAATGAGTATTTAACCCAATACCGAGTTGATTATGTCTCAAATTCGTTGCTTAATTTTTAAGAGAAATTATATTATAAAAAATTCCTTAATAAAAATATTTTAATAATTTAAAAATAATTAACTACTCAACTTGCTAATGATGTATAAAAAATGACTAACAAGGAACTAATTATTAACTTAATTAACCACTTGGATGGTTAGTAATTCTTTAAGTTAATATCTTTTTTTTTTAAAAAAAAAAGAGAAACTACATTTTTTTTTCTTATTTCTATCATCAGTCAATGAACCCATCATGAATTGAGCTCACGGCTTCCTTTGCCCCTATATAAACATTGCAATTATCTATTTCCCAGCTCAATGTTTTAAAAAGCAGGCAACTATAATCACTAGGGCAAATCAAGTTAATGAAGTACAAAAATGAGTTTGACATCTACGAATTTGTTCAATTCAGGATTCCAGAACATTACCGTGCATTGCATGAAAGAGAAGATGCAACCATGTATAAAACCCTAGGCCCCAGCACAGTAAGTATGCAGAAAAGCTTAAACACTATCAATACTATGAATAAGAACAAAAATTTCATTCTGAACATGGTCATGGGACTTTCATCTCAAAATCAAAAAATAAAAACAGTAATGACATAGTTACCTGAAGTTAATATATGATATATATCACACAGAACAAAGTCTGTACAACTTGATAGATACAATGTTCTGGTGCCAACAAATAAATGAGTTGGGCAGTGTGACTGTCTATATATGTGCAAGTTCATATACAATATACATAACAAAATATGAACTCTGTTCAAAAATAAATTAGCCAAGAGGGGTGCAGGCGGGAAGAGGAAGAGATGTCAACTTCATTGATTTCTATACATCCTTCCTTCCAGAAGTCAATGCTTCTGATTTGCATATCGGGCACACATTTTTGACAAGCAACCATTTCCTTAAGCAATCTGCATGATATTCGTGCCCGCATTGAAGAATTCCAATCTTCTCTCGGTTCTTATATTCATCCTGTGAAATTATATACAAATATTCCAATTAATTTAGTAGCGAAAATGGATAACTTGTTCGTACATTCGCAGAACGGTTGGCGTGTGAAATATCAGTGCCCAAGATAACTTAAATATTGAATGAAACATGTTGCTAAAAGTTCATACCTGGCATATTATGCAAGAATCAGTTTCCTGATCCTCAGAAGCCGCCTCTTCCAAATTAATAGCAGTAGCAGGTATTAGAAAAGTTTTTGTCTTCAATTGAGTCATAATCATTTCCTCTGACAAACCCGTGCTTACATTGCCAATCCGCTCACCTAATGCAAGAAGCTCCTGTGGTCAAATTCCAAGTGTAAATAATTTAAAATTTTCCATAAGCACTATATTTTTAGTACCCTAGACTTCACATCAATCCACATTGATAGGAAAATACAATATCAAATTTTGTCTACTTGCCTCATAAGACATATCCTCAATGTCCAAGCGCATATCTCTGTGATGGTCAACCAAATTTCCCACGTCAAGTAAAGCAACATCCTACATAAACAAGCTTTAATTGATAAGACAATCATCGTAGTTAAGTAACGAAAAGGAAGTGTGATTCTATCTATATAAATAAAGTCATATGGAGTACAAAAGTAGTTATTAAGAGAAACAGGAAATATTACATCAACTTGGAAAAAACCCAACTAAGAGAAACAGGAAATATTACATCAACTTGGAAAAAACCCAACGGGGGAAGATTTCGATGTCCAAGAGTTGTCTCAGGCATGACTCCTCTATGAGGTCGGTATATCCGTAGAAGACCTGATGGTGCAGGGCCAACATGCCTAGCACTCATCTCAAAACCATTCTGTGCAGGGATCATAGCACTGCGTGAAGGATTTGTTAGAACTCTATATGAAGCTGGGGTTACTGGAGGATGAAAGTTGATACTGTGACCTCTCACTCCTTGCATAGGCAGTGGTGGATGATGATAATTACAGTGCCGGAGGTTGACAGGAGGCGGATGAGGAAACCTGAGGCCACTTCTGTTGCTAGCTGTATCATGATATCTCTGCAAACCCATATTTCCATTCTCTAATGAACTTCTGTTAAAATTAGGTGCTGGAGAATAAGAGGGACGACAGTCAGTCAGAAAGACCAAATCCATACACTACATGACAAATTTAAAGAAAAATTTGAGTGCCTTGTTCAGCACTTAAGATGACACCGTGGGACAGGGAAGCAGATCATACATAGAAAAAACACCTATGCATCTACTCCAAATCTTAGAGGCGCAAATTGAGTGTTATAAAAACAAGACTTCTCATAAATTTATTTCTTAGTTGAAAATAGCACATCCAAGAAGCTATAGTTTCCACTTTTCATCAGAAAGCCTGAAAAAAGCTTCTTACTGTTAGCATAAATTATTCACTTACAGGACATCCAAGTAATGATAATAAACATCTAAAAAGGGAACCTCAACAGGGGAAAAGAGAAAGAAATACATCTTTACCCTGTACATAAGGCATTGGAAGAGATTGATTCCAGGCTGTGGTATGACAATCATTGTTATTACTGTTCAACTGTTGGTCCAGCCAGGGAGGAGCCGCTGGCTGAAAGTGCCGCCCTAAAAAGTTTCCTCCAATCAAATGGTTTTGGTCGTGCACCATAACAGACTCACCTGATCTGCTCCATGCACTACCATGTGGTCCTACTTCCACAAGTGATGGGATGCCATTTCCTCTATATTGAGGCAGGGAAAATGATGCAGTATCCATCATAGCAACCCCATCAGTGGGTCTTGCAGGTGGAGCAACTGAAGAACTAGCCCAGGCATTGAAATACTGATAATTTCCTCCAATCCCTTCAGCATTTTTCCTTTTGTATGGACCTCTGACATCATCCATGAACCTGCTGCTTCGTCCAAAATTATCTGAAGAAACTCCAGAGACTGAAAATGTGCTTGAACCTGGCAACTGATCAGAGGCTCTGTGATTTAAAGGCAGAGGTAATACACCAGTACTAGACGAAGGATTCATGCCAGAATAATATAAGTTGGCTGTAGCTGGAACACCCATATCAAGATTATGTTGATGCTGAATGCCAGGGTACTGTGTCACCCCATACATCATAACATTGTCATAAGAATCTGATAAATAGTACGAATCAAGATTAGTCGTGTTCCCTGATGCTGTCACCACTGCACGTATATGAGGCTGAGAGATGTTGGTGCCTCTCAAAAGTACACAGGGTTCAGAATGAAAATAGCCATGTCTTTGTTGATCCATTTCCGAATCAGTCATTTGATCCATAATATAGAGATTTGTTGATGCAATTTAATCCTAATATTCCAAGAAGGGTGAATAAAATCAGTCAGACCCATACGAAAGTAATTAAAAACCAAATAGATCAAAAAACAACAAAACAGAGATTCTGCACAAGAAAATAGAGTGTGCAGTCAATTTCTCACTCTTCAATATTTCTCAGTCTCATCAACCTTAGTCTGTTAGTCAGTAGTTAACCAGTCCCTTAGATGAATAACTTATGGTTACAGTAGACATGCAGTAAAACCAGGGATTAAATGTCAATGCACCAACAGAATTTATCTCAACAAAAACATGCCTTCCTTCTTTAATTAAAAGGAAAAAGGGAAAAGAGAAATAAACAAAGAGCAAGAACCACCTAATTAACCTCAAGACACGTAATAAACATGAGGCCAAATTGTCCAGACGTGAAACTTAATGATTAAGAAAAGTGTAGAACTAAGCTTTAATTTTAATACCACTAGTCAAGTATGCATAGCTAATTCATTAATCATGAATTAACCAATTCCACAAGGAGTCAACACAAGTAGAGTGATAATATCAAATGCAAGTTCAAGGGAAAAATGATTTGAGAAGAGCATATGCATATGATCCCTAAGCTTTTAGGGAATAGTTACATACATTAACCATATCTAAAAGCTGATTTATGTGAAAGGACTTATTGTAATATTTCTGAACAGCCTTACAACTCTATTCTAAACTTCTTCTTTCTTTCATATACATTAATAGATAATGAAAACTGCAATAAAAACCAAACCTCAACAAAAATAGTCCTCTCACAAAATTGATCAGTGCCCCCACCAGTCAATAAGAATATCAAAATTATGGAACTCCATAACCAAAATTCAAAAGCAAACCACCACGAATAAGCATCTCTTTCTTCTAGATCACCCAAAAGAGAAAAATGTCTAACTTTCCATATTGCAACAACTACACTAATGCAAGTTCAGAAAGCACACAGATAACATTGCTGTTGAATCAGCCAGCTCAGCTGAGGATGAAGTCTCAATTAATTACTGTTGAACTTCCTTGTAAATTTATAACAGTTGAACTAAATATTATCCTACAGTGCAAAGAACACCATCCATTACATTACCAACTAGTTAGTCCATCCATAGAACAACAACATGATGTCAGGTTTTTATCAGGCAAGGGCCAAAACATACATTGAAGCAAACTAAATAAGAAAAAAAAAAAAAGCAGACACACACTAGAGGATAATGCATAAGCACACAAAATTTTGTAGCACACGAGTCACATCTCAACCCAAATAAGAATACTCTCATCAAGCAAAATGTCACAAGTACCACTACTCACAGTTCAGAGCTGAATGTTAAGTCCTACTTTTCTTCAAAATTATTCATCCTAAGATGGCTAAGGAATTTTTGAATCACTGTTTTTAATTTTTAATATTTCCAGCATACCTTCGAACAAGGGGTAAAAGGACCATAAAATTTATCCAACACAAGGTCAAAATTCCATTTGGACCAAAATAATACAGCACCCAACCTTTTGGGAATTTTCTATTTTGGGGGAAAAAAAGAAGATGCAGCTTCATTGTTCAGAAGATAGCGAACTTTAACCAATAAGATACAGCCATGAAGCCAAAAGGGTGTATAAGCATTCCAAATCCAAACATAAAACCGCAAGGAAACGTTCCTTCTGAGTTTTAGTTGTCATGCCCAATAAAATTTCTTCAAGCATACAAAACTTGCCCGTTGCCAGACTTGGAGAACAAACAAATCATTATAAGATGTTAAGTTTAAATTAATGAATTTCAGAGCCCTTATGAATTGCAGGAATTATTGAATAGATAAACTAATATAAAATAATCATGGAAACAAGAAAAACAGAAAAAAACATTTTCTTCTTTCACCACTTTCCGGGTTCGCAACCAAACAAGAACGTACTTAACCCGTATCATCCCAAATTCATCACCCACCAAACAATACTAAAAGAACGGATGATAAACCGTACCTTGTTATCATGAAAAGCTTGCAGCCTCCCAGTTTCAGACACCGATATAACGAACAAGAAACCCCCGAAACCAATTCTGTTGAAAATCCACAAACAATTTTATTTTTTTTTATTAAAAAAAGCATATTTATCAATGGGGGTCGAAAGTAAAATTTCAGAAATTAAAATCGGGTGCAAGTGAATGTCTCCATAAACCAAGAATGCAAGTTCTTCTCTTTCATCCGATGATCGAAACGACGAGTTTCGAACCCTAGACAGCCACAAAAGCACAGAAACTTGCAGGGAAAAAATTACCGGGGAAAGAAACCGACGAAAACGAGGATTGATCCCAATCAGCGATCAAAGGATGAAGACAGAAACGCCACAGGAAGAAGAGAGAGAGAGAGAGAGAGAGAGAGAGAGAGAGAGAACGCGAGGAAGAGAGGAAGAAGAAGGAGAGGAGGTTGCTTTCAATGGAGAGAAATTCTCATCTGTTTTGTGAAAATTATATATAATAATAATTTTTTATTTCCAACTTCGTTTTGGACTTTTCTTTTCTTTTCTTTTTTACCGTTGTATTTATTTTATGGCTAATGAGTTTCTGAACAATTTTAACCGTTAATAATTGTGTTCCGATACTACTAAATTTAATACTAATTATAATAATAATAATTATAATTAATCGTGGTAAGGATAGTTACAGTGTCTTGATTCTAGAGGAAAAAGTAAAAATCTAATTGGAAAATTAGATGGGGATTTAGGACAAATAAATCACTTTTATTTTATTTTTTTTATGTAAGCTTATGCAAGAAAAGAAAATTACTTGACATGCAAGACAAGTCACTGGGATTTCGCAAGTAATTGAGGCAGCTAGTTTTTCATGCAACTTTTTGCTTTTTTAAAATTTTTATTTTGGATTTTTTTATCTTTTGCTATTTTTATTGTTTAATATGCAAGGTAATTTCAAAAACGAATTAAAAGAAAAGTTGAAAGTAAATTGATAAGAATAAATAAACCTACAATTGGACATGACATGTTGGAGACATAAAAAAATTATGAAAGCTTAAGTTAGAGGCTGATGCATATTTTAAATTTTTTAAAATTATTTTTTTTTATTAAAAGAATTTGAATGAATGAGATATGAAAAGTAATTTTATTTAAATTGTGTTAATATTTAATATATTTATCTCAAAATCATAAAAACATGAGATCTAATAATATTATTTGTGTTTGGATTGAGTTAGTGTTTAATTTACTTTATCAACTGTATTTATTATACTTAAGTTAATTTTATTATATGCATAAATAAAAATATATATAAATTTGGATTATTCGTAAGAAATATATAGATTTGGATTATAAAATCAAAGGCTAGCTATATGAATTAAAAAAGCCTAACAAAGGACAAATAAATTTATGACACCCACAATTATCAAGAAAAAAATCATATATAATTGAGGTATGTAATAATTCATTAATAGTTTATTAATACATAATTATTAATTGTGATAAATTACAACATTAAAATAAATCAGTTACAAATATAAGATTCACAATCTAAAAGTTTATATATCTCAGATTCTCTCTTTCGGGTAAACATTCATAACTCTTCACTAAATGCACATTGAAATTAAGACATCCTATTTTATGTTGAAGTAGGTTTATTCTTGTCAAACTAGCAAAAGAAAACGCCCACAACCAACACTAACAGGATAATGATTAAAAAATTGGCAGTTGCCATCTCATGTAACATGCATGATTAAAAGAAAATAGACACAAGTTTGAAGCATTTAATATTCTAATTACATGAATTGATACCACTTGTTTGTTTGCTTATGGTTTGGGAGATATTTTAGTACAATCTCTAGGTTGTAACTAGTAAGAAATAGGGCCTCCATTAGGTATATTGAGTTCCCAATCCAATCATATGTTTTGTGGCATGGCTGGTGATTAACACACACACACCCACTTTCAACTTATAAATAAACTAATCTCTTTCTCCAAATACATCATCACCCAATCTTGTTCTCATTTTAAAACAAAAAATTATTAATATTTTAGTAGAGAATATTAGTGTTGACCCTAAGCAAAGGTTAATAATGCCCCATGAATAAAGTTGTTTTTCTTTTTTTCTTATTAATAATGCCATTCATCTCAAGTATTACTTTTTTTTGGGAGAAATTGTATAATATTGTTGGCATATTTCAGAAATAAATGGTTTTTTTTTTGGGGTTGATATATGGTAATTTTGTTGCAGGCAGGGGAAGTAAGTAGGGCCACAAAAGGGAGGTGTCACTAGTGGTTAGGTTACATCACAAAATGTTAATAAAAAAGAAAAAAGATTGCATCACAAAATAATAGGGGGATAGTAAAAAGTTGAGCATAAGTGCCAAAGTATATTCTCTTTCTCTTTTTCTTTTTTTTTTTTTCCCTCATGCACATACCAAGATGACACAACATTTTCAAGTGGGTCCTCTCTTCCCCCGGCCGCAAACGAATGATTACGGTGGGTCTGCACTTTTCTCAGGCATCTTTGGCTATCTCATCCCCACCATTACGGGTGTCAATTCGGGGGCTGGCCTCTTCGCGCAAATGCAATTTCGGGTCTGGTTTTGAATCGGGTCAAAAATAAGTGTGGGTTAGTATTGTTTAATTAGGCCGGTTTATTGACCTGAATATAATTTTTTTAAAAATTTAGTTAGATGAATTCTCTAATTATGTTTTTTTATAATACTTAAAAAAATAATAAAAAATAATTGAAATAAATTTTATTATTTTTTTTGTACTCTTTAACTAACTATATTTTTTAAGATTAAATTACTAAATTAATTCTTAAAAGATTTTACCGACTTCATAGTAGTTATTGAGAGATTATAATTATATCCATAATTCCTAATAGATCATTTCATCATTCAAGTTAGTTTTTAAAAAATTAAAAAATCAGTCATATTTAGTATCTAAATAAAGATCAAATTGAGTGATAAAATGATTTGTTAGAGACTATAATAATATTAAAATCTTTCAGAGACTAATGTGAAATTGATGAAATCTTTTAGAGACTAATTTAGTAATTTATCTCCTTTTTATGAAGTAATTAAAGATATTATTATAAAACATAAACATTATAATTAACAAATAACATAAAATCATAAAATAACAATTAACAATTAGTAGCACCATAAAGTAATTATTATATATTTATGTATAAAATTAATCTTATTATCATCAAAATCATCAAATTAGAGTATTAATTATCACCTCAAAAACATAACATTTATAGCCAAAAAAGAAATTCACCGTTGACCGAGCCTGACACGGGCTAACTCGCTTTGAACTAAGACAAAATCATACAAAATGCATATTTTACTAGTCCATTGGTAGGTCTGTTTGGGCTGACTCATCGAGTTTGATGCATTTTAACACACACACACACTCTTTGAGCCATAATCACCTAATTTATTTGCTTAATGTGATTTTTAGTAAGGAAAATAAACACCTAATCCAATGTTCATATTCATAATGATTTTATTTTATATTCTTTTTTTTTATTACGAAGTGTAATCTCACTCGAAATACTAAAACTGTCCCTATTTAAAAAATACCTATGACATTGTAGGTAAGTAAATTTATCTTACTTGAATTCTAACTTACTTACTACTAAGTTATACCTTTGTTGGTTATATGAAACAATACAACCAAGAAAAATGGTCTTTATGAATAGAGAAACCATATTTATATATGAATGCTTGCCAATTTTTCTCCAAAAAAAAGATGAAAAAATACAATATTACTTTTGTTTTTATCATTTCCATGAATTGATGATAGATTTAATTTTATCCTCTATTTGCAAAGTTTACTGATTAAAAAAAGTGCATTATCGATCTTAATTACCTAGTTCTAACTTGCAACCAACACTTTTTTTTAGGGGTCTTTCAACCAACACTTGAAAAAAATCAATTTCTTTAAATACATTAGTCGATATGTGCAGTGTGCTTATCCTATCTTGCAGTGTAAAAAAAAAAAAAGAAATGTAATTTTTGGTACATTATATGATAATTTTATAAATTGAGAATGAAATAAGAATGGAGTACTTATTCTCAATCTTAGTTTAGTAGCATTTGAATAGATATATGAAGTTAATATGAAATATAATTAAAGTTGACTTAAATAACATAAATGCCCTTCGTAAGAAAAATAAAAAAGTTTTAATTTTTTTAATGTATATCTTATATTTTTTTATTGTAATATAAATGTATATTTTTTAGAGTAATGTTCAAATTATAACTTAATAATAATAATAATAATAAATATTGTTAATTACTTAAGAAAAAAGAACAAATATTATTTTATTTATAAAAAAACGTTGAAGTGTGTACATTACTATTTGAAATGAACATATAATATAACTATTAAACTTTTAATTATGTTACTTTTTATTTAAATTTTTTGGTTATGCCACTTTCTAGTGCATTAAATTTAACAAGGATAATAACTATCATTTTATCTAACTAATGAGGCATGAAATAGAGATTTAATTCCATATTTATTTTTATTAACAAATATAAGAATTTTTCATTTCATGAAATGAAATCTATCAAATGAAATCTATCATTCCTCGGTACCAAATGTCACAAAAGAGTTTGTAAACAGTGAACAATCTCTCTTTTAGATTTGTTTATAGATATATATACACACACTGAACAAATCCTGAATCCAAATTTGGCAACTTTGCTGCAGACACAAACCGAAAACTTACAAGTACATTGCAGGAATATTCTTAATGCAGCTCTTCTTTTCACATCCTAGCTTGTAAACTAAATCATTAATAAGTGTCTTAAAAGTTTCCTTAAAAACAAGTTTCTGCAGCTAGCCTTCCTCTCAGGTATTCTGCTTTGTTCAAATTATAATTAGCGTGCATACAATTTTCTAATCATATTCTCACTTTCCTAACAAAAACCCATGGAATAATGCGCTGTCTTTGTGAGAATTTTAAGGCTGCCTGTTCCACAATTAATCCATAACTTCCTCTTATTAAATTCTCATTACAACACAAATTAGAAGGGTCAAGTAACTTCCCCTCCCAGCATCTTCCATTTGGTAATAAACAGCAGCTAACGACAATCACCGCAAACAGAACACTTTAAGTGATGCAAATTTAAGATGAACAAGGGACGTAGAGCTAAAATAAAGTATATATTCCTTGCGTACTAAACCTTTGTATTCCGAGTGAAACAAACAATATTAGTTTACACCATGCACAGAGAAACATTCTTAAACAAAAAGGTTTCTTGATATCAAAACAAAGGTCACTTTGTAGATTTCCTGGTCTATGAGACAAGAATTCTTAGCACGTCATAACATTTAATTAGTTCCAAAAGTACAGAAGAAAGATCAACTATTACTAAACCTTTCTTTTTCCGAGAGAGAGAGTATGATGTTTTAGAGGCTTGGGTTGTGAGCAACTAGTATCTGTTCTCCGGACATTTCGTGCTTCCAGCATCTATTCATTTGCGTGTCTTCGCCTTCTGCCGTTCCTTGGCTGCAATAAATCAACAGTTACTTTGCTGGGTTCTCCTTCTTTTTTTTTATTTGGGGAAGAGGGTTTGGGAGGAAAATAAATGTAAGTGTTCCAGTTTCAACCTATGACACTACTACCATTAAATTTCCAGCCCTCATTTAGTAAAATCAGTGGAAAGAAGTGTGTTTTTTTTTTAAATTTTTTTGACAAAGCCAAAAAGTTTAGGTAGAAAGGGGCTAAGCAAAGCCAAACAGTTTAAGTAAAAAGAAGTTATCGCATTTCATGATTAGAGTATGTCACGTAAGGATCAACCAAGTTTACAATAGTACTTACAGATTGCAATAAGAATTAAACTCAAAACTTTTAAGATTATGTATGGATAGAAGAGTTTGAAAGTAAAGAAAATAGAAAATAAATTTTTTATTTTGATTAAAAATTCTCAAGAATTTTTCAAAATGAAAGAATATAAAAAAATTATCAAGTTACATTGTTATCCTCTTTTTTTCAATTTTATAAATATTTTATAATTTTCTCATTTTTAAAATAAAAGATCAACTCTTCCTTTTTTTTTTTCACTTTAAACTCTTCCATCCAAACATATAAGAATAGGCAATTCGATCAAATGACATGTGCACAACATGACACAAGTTCACAACATGACATGTGCACTTTCTAGAGTGCAGCTGAAGTCCAAGCATACGAAGGGAAAAAGAATTTTACCAGCCTTCTCTTCTTCTCGCTTTTTAGCAGCCTCTGCCCTTCGTTGCCGTATCAGTGCCAAGCGTTCTGCATTAATCATAAACTAATCTTAAATTTAAAAAATTGAAACAAATATTTTCTTGGCCTAAAAGAAGTTGAGCCAACGGAACACCAGGAATTTTAGCTGCTTTACAAAAGTTAGAGTTAGACAATAATTTGACTGATGATGGTAAACTGAATAATGAGAGCAGAAAGTGAGTAGAGGTTCCATGGCACTCAGAAGATGCAAGTAAAAAGCCATGAATAAATAACTTGACAAGAGAGAGTCAGATCAATAACAACATGGGATGATACATATTTGTAAATGAATTTACTATAAATACTCGTTATCCACAACTAGCTTTATCTATTTATTTTTATGACAGACATTTCCCTGCAATGCGAGCAAACTGCTACCGCTAAAAACATCATAAATTTATACTACTGGACCAAAAAGAGAATGCCACAAACCAAATTGTTATTGCAAAATTTAAAACACAACTAGCCGTCATAAGATTTTTTCAAATAAACAAGATACTGGTCATGTTCATAGATGGTATCAAATGTAAGTCTATAACACAAAACAGGAATATTGCCCTCAGCAAAGTGTCTCTTGACAGTAAATTCTTAGAATAGCAGAGAAAGTGTTAAGTATAAATTCTGAACCCTTTAAGCCCTAAAAGATTAACCATGAACTTATAATTTAGAATACTCTCTATTATCAATACAACAGGAGGGAACAGGATAATTTCAGTAAACCACCAACAGATATGCAACATGTCAGTACACATATCTGCCAAAAATATAAAGCACCATATCTACAAGAAAGAGTATATCAAAGCCAAACATATATGCACTCCGCAGTGTAGTCTGTGATTCACAAAAAAAGGACATAAGATCATAACAGAGGAACAGTATTGCCAGTAATTAAACAAACAGTCACCTAAATCTTTCTTTGCTTGTTCTGTTTTCCCTTGCTCCTGTAGCCTCATATATCGCTCGTGAGCCTTTTGTTTCTCTATGTCCTCCCTGCAGATAACTATGTGAGAACAAGACCAAATGGAGCAAGGTGAATGCACAAAAAGAGAGGATCAGAGTTTTCATCTAAAAATATGCATTTCCCATTTAATTTATTGATTTTGTAGATGACGTTAGTTCATACAATATAATCATTCAATTGATTAATAACAAGAGAAAAGCTCATCATTTTTTTGCATCTTACGAAAAGAGTTTATGTATCAGATGAAACAAGAATGTTATCAGGAAAAAGGGAAATTATTTGTTACCCCGTGAAAATGGTATTAATTATATACTTCACAGATTATTTTGTAAGAACTCACAAGATTTTTTAGATTGTTTCAGACAACAAATTTTGCAAAACTGCATCTTACGCTGAAAAACCTCTAGGGCATTTCTGGAAAGCAGCTACGGCTAAAAGACCATCAGAAAAACTACCGTGGAGTGCTGAAAAGACATTGGCAACACAACATTTTTCCAAACAGAAAACAGAATTTTAATTTGACAATCACATAATAGATTTATCAATAGACAATAGCAGCATGGTCACCACAAACAAACATGCCAAAACAGTTTCACTGTACACAGAGAACAAATGTTTAAAATTTATCCACAAGAAATCAATAAACTAAACAGTCATGAATGTGTAACAGACCTTTCGCGCCTTGAGAGTTCTGTTTTCCTCTCCATCTGCAGAAAACATAAATATAACTCAAACAAGATGGTAGATATATCACTAAATGAAACAGTCAAGAAGAAACCTAGAAGTTCAGCTTACGTCAACATCTTTGGCCTTCACATTCTTCACCTTTGCTAAGTTAGGATTTTCAATCTCAATAAGTCCCTCAGTGCCTTTGCGCTTCTGCCACGAGTACAGCAATACCCCCAAGAAAAGACCACGTTGATTCATGTTAACAAAAGTTACTAGAATCAGAAGTAAGAATACAAAGCACCAGTGAACACCAACCTGATCAGGTTCTTCTTCCACCTCCTCCTCTTCAGACACTATCTCTTCTTCTGCCTCTTCCTAATAGACATATAACAAAACTAGACGTTTCATAACACATGTTAAAACGGTATAGTCCCCCACACACACAGCATCAACAAATATATCTTTGGCGAAAATTATTAATTACAAAAAAAAAAAAAAGCAAAAGCAAAGACCCAGGAAAAAAGAAAGAGACAAACAGAGGCACATCAACAACATGGGAAAAAAAGGATCAGTTCACAACAAACATGTATAAATGTTCAACATGTGTAGCCAAAAGAAAAGGAAGAAAAAAGAAAACTTGATTCAATTCAACATTATATATTCTGTATCATTAAATATTACTCTGTTAGTAAAAGTAATTTGATGAAGTTACTAAAGACTAGTTATGTACAAAGGCATCAGCAATTTACATATAGTCGATCATAACAAAGTGTAAGACATACCCGTTTAAAAGTACGTGGCCTTGTAGAGGTACCAGCAGCTGCATCCATTAAGCATGAAAAACCAAAAAAAAAATGTAAAAATAATAAATAATTTATTATTTAACTAGATCAGAGCATATGAGCATATAACAATAGAATAAACTTTTCATAGAAGTTCAACAAATCAAATTCTAAATTCCATTTTTTATAAGCTCGGGCATGTTCATTGGATGAAAGAGGAGGCCACAGTGATTAACTCTTAATAAGAAAAATAAAATTTTGCACCAACTAAAGTACAAAATTCGATGGCCACCCCAATTCACAGCTGAAATATCACAACAGTTAGAAGACCCCACATCACTTCTTTATTTTGAAACATGTCACCTTGAAATCTAATGAGAAAATCTGTTCATGTAGCATCTGAGTGGAATTTTCAAATTAAAATAAAACAAACCCATAGCAAAACATGTTAAACTTGCAAAAGTTCTATTTTCAGGTTGATCAAATTCTAAAAGAAAAGAAGCCATGGAACAAAACCCATCAAGATGAACTGAACCCAAGTATTTATATATATGAAGCATTTGATAGCTTTTATGTGCTACAGAGAGGGAGAGAGAGAAAGGGTAACCTATATCATCTGGGTGAGAGAAGTTGCGGTGACCAGTAGGCTTGCCCTTGAACTTTCCTCTTCCCATGTTTGGATGCAGAAAGTACAAAGGTGGAGAAGAAGAGAAGAGAAGAGCGAAGGATATGATGGTAGAAGAGGAAGAAGAAGGAAGAGAGTTTTTCTGGTTTTGCACTTGGAGAGAGTTTGAAAGCTGAAGAGTGTTGACTTCGTATCAAGTCTTTCGGCGTATGGGCATCACTCTGAGTATCAGGTTCCGCTAAAAAGCATAACTGCTTTTTATTTGATTTTTCGTTTCAACTTCCATTCACTTTGGTTGATTGGAATGCAACGAATAAATACCCATTGTTCCATTGATTAGGTTATTTAAATTTTTACCTATTCTCATAAAAAATTTATACTATTATTAAAAAATTTATAATAATAGAATAATAACTATAAGATATTTCAAATTTTTTTCGTAAATAATAAATATTAGAGATGTCAAATTTTTTTAATAATGTAATAATATATAATTAAATATAATATAAAAAATTAACACTTGACGATAAATTAAAATTAGACTTTTTATTTGATTATTTATAAAAAAAAATAATTGAGTTTCAAAACCAAAATCAACACACTTAACATAATATAAATTAAATGATAGTATCTTATTTAACTTTCGTTAATTGTTGGCTCGTTGCAACAAGTTGAAAAATTATTTGCTTTTACCAAATTAAAAATAGTTATTAAAAATTTGTTAATATTAAATTAAATATTATTGATAATAATTGTTTAATTTAACTAATTTCATTTCATTTTCAAACACAAGAACAAATTTTAGATAAGGTATATATATATTTTTTTAATTCTTTCGGTACTCTTTATTTTTATAAGAGTATCAATATCATTGATAATGAATAATTAATATTTAATTATATGTTTTATTTAATTAAAATATAATTATTAAAATATAAATATAATATTTATATTTTAAAATAAATAGTATATATGATCAAATATTGATCGTTAATCATGAAGTGGTATCAATACCCTTTAAAAGAAGAGTTTATATGAAGGTATATTTATTATATTGATGAATATCCAAAAATATGAAAGTGTTTGCTTTTAAGATATTTTGTAGATTGACGTTGAAACTCGGAAGCATAAAGGTGTTATTGCTAAATCACATAAAAGAGTTTTTGTTTTTGTTTTTTTCTATGTATGCTGTATAATCAATCATATTTTCACAAAAAATAATTATATTCAGTGATAGATGCACAGGGGTCCAACGGTTATACGATTTTTAATTGCTAAAAATATACTATCGTTAGCAACTCTATGTACCAAAAAAACTCTTTGTTTGATAATGGATTTGGATTTTTTAAAATGTAAGGTGCGTTTTAAATAATAAAATTTAAATGAATAATTATTAATAAAAAATAATTTTATTATTTCTCAAAAATAAAAACATAATTCACTCCTAATTTAGTCTCTAATTTAAATTAATGTATAATTTAAATTAATGTATAATTTAATCTTTAAATTATTAAAATTTATTTTATATTATTCTTTTTAGTTTCTCTTATAAGAATAATCTAAAATTAATCATAAAAAACTAATAAATGGACTCATAAATGATTGATTATAGTAGTTAGTACATTATGATAGATAATTAACTTAATTTTCTTTTAATACAAAAGGGTGTTTAGTGAAAAGACATGTAATTAACTTTTATTAAACACGTGTTATACTCTTGAGCTCAAACGCCAAAAAGCATGTAAAACAAACATGCTAATTTTTACACTTTTAGTCTAAACAAGTGAGAATTTTTTTTCACTATTTTATCAATAAAAAAAACTAGTGAGCGGGATGAAATATTTTATTTTCAGGAATTAAAATATTATTTTACTCTTTTATTTTTCCCTCCAAAAGCGCGAACTGAAGACGACGTCGTCGACATTCAGCAAAACAGTGTGTTTTCTTATGCTCCCCGTCTCCATCCAGAGTTTCCAGAAAATTCAGTGCCACCGTGAGAGAGAGAAGACGGAGCTCTATATATCCCCCAACCATGGCTTACCTTGCATTGCTCTCGCTCGCACAGGACAGCTCGCTTCAATTCATTCAGGTACGTTTCCTTTCCATTATTCTTCTGCTTTCTTCTCGCTTTGCTTCTCTACAATCTTAAGTTTCTTAGCTACGGTTTCCTAAATCGCTTCGTGGGAAGCTTTTGAATTTTTTACAAACTGGGCATTTTTCTCTTTTCCTTTCTGTTTTTGGTTTTCCTCGAAAATTTTGCGACTTGCAGAGAACTTTTATTTTGTTCTGGGCAAGAAACTCTGGTATCTATAGCGGATTTTTTCCAGTGGGTTAACATGATGGAAGTTCGAAAATCATGAAATTTTCATTTTTTTTTTCTTGGGTTAGTTGGAATAAGAGTGAATTATGCAATGGAATAGCCGTATCAATGCGAGTGTTATAGAATGAGTGTCAGCTTGATGCTACTGCAGTAATTGGACATGCCTCTGTTTATATGGAAGTTTGACTTGCATTGCGTTGTTGATGACAAGACAACTGTTTTCAGGTGACCAATGGGGAAAAGGAAGTCGAGAACGAAGCCTCCTCCCAGGAAGTGAATGGACAAGCTTGATACTGTTTTTAGTTGCCCCTTCTGTAACCATGAGAGTAGTGTTGAGGGTCGTCTGTAAGTTTCTCTTTACGACGTGTTGAGTTCCTAATTGCTGCGAAATTATGTTTTTGCTTGTGGCTTTTTAGCTAAAATATCTAATTTTCTTAATCATAGATGAATAAAAATTAAAAAAAGCTCTTTGTGCTGCTATAGAACTCAGCACTTTGGATGCCATGCATCCAATTGCTCACTGAAATAAGTATGATTTGGGACTCTGCCTTTGAATCGTTAGATGACCCATATATTAGTAGATGTTAAGTGTAACTTGGACTCTTGGAGTAAATTAGATAAAACCGCATGGGTTATGATTTGGATCATACAAAGATACTTCTATGAAACTTATCTCAAGATATTAGCTTGCTTCAAATTTTGTGGTGGATGACTACAATACTGGGATGATATACCCAATGGTTTTATTTTAATGTCAACTGTGAATAAAACTTTCATGTTTTGTGTATTGTAACAAAATTAACTTTGGTTTCAGTGATATGAAGAATTTGATCGGTGAACTTGTATGTAGGATATGTCAGGAGAATTTTAGCAAACCATCACAGGTACGTTTTGGTATGTGCTTAGTTTACAACTTTACATCAAAAGATTTGCTGCAACTTTTTGACATATTCTCAGATTATTAAATAAAACTTAAGTTATATTTCATGGATTGTGTTTTTTTCACGCGTTGATGTGTTTCTAATTTCATGTAGGTGTACGTACTTGCAAGACAGCAACTGCATGCTGTCATAATCACTGATTGCTTGTCTAGGAGAAACTTTATGAAAATAATGTGAACAAATTTTCTTCTCATGGCATATATTATTATCTCCTTTAGGGTCATTTGACATGCCTTAGTCAATTGCTTATGCAGGGAAATGGTGCCTATTCTTCTAATGGCTTCAATTATGAGTTTATATTGAAATTAATGTCATAACCTCTGATAGAGACTTTGAAGCTTACCATAGCTAGGAAGAGGTTAATCCGCTGGTCCTAAAATGTGAACACATATAGTTATTACAATGTAGGTGCTCTGGCTAATGGTTTCATTTATGAGTTTAAATTTAAATTAGTATAAGAATCTCTAATAGAAATTTTGAAGTTTACCATAAGTTGGTGTTGAGTTTATCCAAATTTAGGTGTTCTGTCGATGGGATGTTAAGATGAATGTCTTCTGATTATGCTGTCTTTAAGAAAGTGGTAGGAGGAGGAGGGTAATTATGCTTGTGTTTATTTTGAATGGATCTTTCTTGCTGCCAACAACTGTAGTATGCTATTGCAGCCAAACTTACCATCTATATTGTTAAAGAAGGAAATGGATCTAAGTTTCATACTGAGGAATGCTTTTGTATTGCTTCTCATGCATCAAATTCATATTCCCGTGTGCATATGTGGTTATGTAGTCCATTTTTATGGCTGTATGTTATATGAGATTTACCATTTTCAGATATATATATATATATATATACTAGTTGTTTCAATGCTATTAAGTAGGTTGAGTGCATTATGCTAAATGTAGTTTTTAATCTTTCAAGATTGATTTATATCAGTCTGTCATTACTAAATTTTGATTAGATTTCTCTTATTGACTTTGAAAACGTACTAATCGACCTTTTTTTTTTCCGTGGCAGCTTTAAGTGAGCCAATAGATGTGTAAGTTTCTTTCACTTGTCTGGAGTCTACTCTCCTGCATCCCCCCTCAGTTTTCTTGGTTTTCTTTTATAACTTGACGCGATTGTATATCATCTGACTGCAGATATAGCGAGTGGATTGATGAGTGTGATCGGGTCAACAACCTTGAAGATGATGCATAGGAAATTTGCTTCTGTTCTTCCTCTTGGAAGTTAGAAAACAAAGTTACCCTTGCAACTGCAATCCCATTGAGAGGCAGGTAGCTGGCTGCTTGGACTGTTCAGATTCTTTATGTCAGAATAGGGTATACTCTATGATGGCCTTGGTTGGTTTGAATTCCTGTTGGAGATTCAAGAAGTTTAGTCATCAACTTGAAAACTTTGTACTTGGAGAACTTATTAGTTGTCCTGTAACCTTAAGTAGGTGGATCAGTCTAGAATAAGTCCAGTTAGGATGAGTATCGTATGAACATTGTAGTATATACTTCCTTCAGGATCAGCCTAATATTATACAAATCATTACCCATTTTTTGTGTTCATGAGATGGAGAGTGCCTTGTTACATTCATAATATTGAACAACGTGAATCGACTCGACATGCCAGTCTGATGCTTATGGTTGCATAGAGACAAAATAAAATTTTGGTCTTTCATTTTTACACAATAATTTTTCAGACACTATTTAGCAATTGTGGCTTCACAGCGGATGTGAGAACTGGGAAGGATCTTATATTTTTCAAACTCACATGAAATGGTTTAATATTGCTTTTTTTTAATTTTTTTTACTTATATTTTAAGGTTATTTATTAATATGTTCTCTTCTTTTTTATATCGTAAGAAGTCATCTTAGTTCAAGGTAATTTTTGGCCTTTGTATTTTAATATTTTTAATGACATCATAGGTTAAAGGAGACTTTCCATCTTCATGTTAAAATTAAACACAATCAAGTTAGAAATATGTCCTAAGTTAAAGCAATTTCTTAATATGAATTTGAAAAAGGTAAGTAACTATGTTAAAAAGTTATCATAATCTAAGGCGATTGCAACTAATTTTGTTTTAAATCGGGAGGAAAGTTGTCTTAGTCCGAATGACTTCTCTCTGATTAAACAAAAAATATGTGCAACAACTAAATAAATAACAAGGCATACAGTTGACTTTAAATAAGTGAAAAGTCACAATGGTACCAAACTATATTTACTCTGTTACCAAAAAAGAAAGAAAACCATGATACATTACCACTTGGAGCAATCCCCGTAATTGAGTTGTCACCAAGCCATTTACCGGATATTTAAGGTTAACTTCAAAGCATATGATGTGGTATTCTCGTGTGACTAGGCTATGAATTACTTACTCTATAGGACTTGCAGCAAATTAGAGACAATGAGTCATTTCAAATGGATGTGATTTGCGACCATTGTCATTCAGACTCATCTCCTTAGGCTCCCTTAGCCTTGAATATGACTCACAACCATGGTTCTTTTACTCACTTTTCATATCTATTGTCTCTGTCATATTCTTGTTCGCCTTATCTTCCATATTTATACCCACCACATCTATATCCATCACATTCTCTTATCTCCTCCATTAAATTTAGCGGCATCGCTACTATTTAAGTTTAGAATTCACTTTTATACCATATTTTTATAAAATTCTTATCCTATCATCGTCTATTCACCATATATATTTTTAAAATTTTTTCTATCATAATGTGCTTGACGTAGCTGATGCAAATGTGGAGACACTTTTGAAAAAGATAATGACCAACCTCAAAACCCTCCATATGCTAAACACTATAAATATTACTATAGCTAGTGATTATTTTTAGTGTTATATTATTGCATGTATGATCGCATGTATTTGATATTATCATAGTTTGCATGATTGCTTATACTCTTTAACTAACTATTTTATAAAGCGTTGGGAAAAATTCAAAACAAAGATACCATATATCTCACCCCAAGCAATTTTCTTTCCCATGTTAATTTTTTAAAATCTATCTTCACAATTTTTTTATAATAGGGATAATTTTTTATTTGATATTTTAATATTTATTCAAGAAATATATATTATGTATGATTATAAATTGAAAGTTAGATATAAAAAAGATAATATATACACATACTAAAAACATTACATTCCTCAACTTCGACGAATCTCTACAATCTAATCAAAAGTTAAGAATTATAAAAAATGTTAAAAAAAATTATCCAACTAGGCTTATACATCAAATAATAAGAGGAAAAGTACATGTTTGATAATATTTAATGTTTAATTTTTTTTAAAAAAACGTCTTTCAATAAAATTTTAATTACAAATTATATTTTAAACACATAATAAACTAATTCGGCCATACTCTAAATATATTCTTATGATTTGGATTTTAGATGATGAAATAAATGATATTGCAAGAGCTAGAGTTGAGTGAGTGGGCCTATTACGAGATTATCCTGTCCCCGATCATCGGACTCGTACCTGTCACCTGCTTCGCTCTCTCGCTCTCGCACTCGCTCTGCAACACAACAAGGTTTCAACTTTGAACCCGAACGCTTCTCTTCCTCTCTTCTCTCTTGAATTTCTCACTTTTCGAATTCAATTTTCAATTAGTTTCGCTTTTTCTGCAGCGCCTTTAATTCCCTTTTGCACTCGCAGGCCTTCGCAGCGCAAACATTCTATATATCTCTCTGATTTCGTGCTCGTGCTGTTTCGGAAAAAAGCTTCAGAGTGTGGGATAGAAAGAAAAGTGCTTATGGGTCGTCCACCCAGCAACGGAGGACCCGCCTTTCGCTTCACCCAGGCTGAGGTATTCATCTATTCCATTTTCGCTCCAAATTTTCGTGTGTTGAACACATGCACGAGTGACATTTTATGGTAAGCTTCGAATTTTTTATGAGCACTGGGTGTGCCCCTCTACCCTAGAGCCATTCTTAATGGTCTGTTTTCAAAGTTTTGGTATAAATAAGGAGGCTAAAATTCCATGGCAATGCACTGTCTTTGCTATTCTTTGGTGCATTTGATTGGAGCTGAATGCACTCATCATTAACGGCATCTCGTTGCCCCTAAATTTGCTTTGGGATAGGGTTTTGTTCTTAGCATCTTTCTGTTGCTCTTTCCGTGGTTGTTTTAAGGTTGTTGCCATCTCCGATTTGCAAACAGATTGGGCTGCTCTGCTTCAGTAGTTTTGATTTAATTTTCTCAGCTCTTGAGGATACCTTACCCTTGCTCCCGCTGTACTTATTAACCTTCTCTTTAATATACTTCTTTTTCTATCAAGTTAAAATTTATTATTTGCTCATTTATGATGTTATTTTTACCGACTGCACTCACTTGACATAAAGCACTGAACTTTAAGCATGGCCAGAATATTAATCCAAAGTTATTTCCTTATTTTTCATTTTTCAGAATCAATAATGTACACAAACTGTTGCCGAAGATGGATGCTACTTGTTATTGCAGTTCTGTTTTTTGGTCTATTGACATAACATGGCATAATTGGAAAAAAAAAAAAAGAGCTTCAATTTCAAGTTGTTATTGTAGATTTGAGATTGTTGTCCTCTAGGCACAAATGATGATTACTATCTAACATTTTGCTAGAGCATTCCATATACTTTTACACATGCAAAGTAGGTGACATTTTGAGATTGGTAATGACATTGGCTTGCATTGTTTAAATTGTGGCTATTATTTATTCATATATTGGCCTGCACCTTCTGCTTTATGATGCAATACAAAATGGAACTTAATGATAGCATAGAATGGAAGGCTAAGTTCCAATGGAAGATTTTCCATAAAGGATGCTTTCATAAACTGTTGTTTATCTTTATAGGTAGCGGAAATGGAAGCTATTCTGCAAGAACACAACAATGCAATGCCCGCACGTGATGTCCTTACAGCTCTTGCAGAGAAGTTCAGGTGTGCAATAATGCCCATACTATTCTTGAGTATTTTAAGGAGTATGTGTAGTATTTTGTCTGCTTCTGAAAAGTGGGATTAAAGTTATGAGCTGCCCTTTTTTTTGGTGGTTGTAGTGAATCATCAGACCGTAAAGGCAAGATGACAGTGCAGATGAAGCAGGTATGACAACTATATTTTGTTGTGATAAGGAATCTTTCACACTCTATTTTCTTACTTTTCCTCTTCATTATAGGTTTGGAATTGGTTTCAAAATAAGCGGTATGCTATAAGAGCAAAATCAAGTAAGACTCCTGGAAAGTTAAATATCACTCCTATGCATCGCGATGATTCAGCCCCAGTAAGGAATATGCCTCAACCAACGGCTGCTCCAATTCCTGCTGTTTCAGGTAGAATGTCGCTGCTTTTTGGTGCTTAACTGTTTCATTTTGCTTGAGTCCATAAATACTTATTTGCTAGTCCTACATACTTTATATTGTGTTGATTTATTGTTGAACGTTTTGAACTTGCTGCCTACTAAACTCATATACTATACTGTGATGTTGATTTCTTGGATTGCTAATTTTTCTAAGATGATTATGCTGTTTTGCCAATCTGTTTAGTTTATACTCACCTAGAGGGCTGGATGTATTTGTGCTTTGTTGGATTATGTTTCTAGTTTGAACTTGCAGTGTGCATGGGGAAGGGCAAAAAGTAAAGAATTATGGTTTCTGGAGGGTGGGCTCTCTGTTCCCATTACAAGCTTTATCTACGGAATTCTCTGTACCATTTTTTTGGGGGGTGTTACCATTGGCATCTCCCTTTTAACAAGAAGAGTGGAAAATGGGGTCAAACCATCAAGGTTTGAAGCCAATTGGCTGCATGTGTCCAACTCGCCAATAAGAAAAAAAAAAGAGGTTTTAGTATTTTGAAGGCAAAATATGGTAACATACTTTGCCTGAAATACCAATTGTGTGAAACTAAAATTAACAAATGATATGTGTTGAATCGAAACTTGATCTTGCTAGTTTTGTTGATAAAACACAATCTTTCTGGTTATTAGTGTATAGTTTTTATGAACTCTGCTGGGAGCTACCACTGCATAACATTAATGCTGTGCATGCCACTTTCTAAGCCAAACATTTCAATTTCATTTAGTTTTTGCTGTAGCAGCAACAACTATAGACCAAAAACATTAACTACTTCGTCCTGCTCAAATCTCAGTTATTGTCAAGTGTCAACAAAAGGCTGGTTTAATGTTAAAGTAACTATTGACTGACATTTTATATTTTTGCTGAAGAAAAACTAGCACTTTTGATTCTTTTTAAAATGTTGCTCGCTCTGAGAAATTTCCCTGCTGTTCTGCTGTATCCCTTATTACAGATAAGATGTATTGGAGATGGAGAACTTCATGTCACTGTCCCAAGTTTAATATATTAAGTATTGCTAGCTCAAAAATGTTTATGACGTTTAATATTGCAAATGTTGTATAATTGTGCTATGTTGCAAATAATTCACTCTTGCAAGACTGACATTACATTTTATTGGTATATTGCTTATTAGTTGTAAACTTGTAAAACATGTAATACAAAACAAAGCGCATGACCATTTCGGCATCAGCCCTCATAAAATCATTGTTATGCACTTTAAACTTAGAGTAGAGCATTTAGAAGGTTGCCTTTTATCTTTCATCCTTTAACAAATAGTTAATGTTATTGGTGATAATTTTGATAATCTAATATCGTCAGTTTGAGTTTTCCATTAAAGGAAGTTTTTCAATGTTCCTCTAGTTGCTTTAATTGAAAGCATATGTAGGACTTACTGTGCTAATCATATGTGTACAATATACTTTTAGCTTCAGTCATGTATGACTGAGATTCTAAAACTGTTTCTCTCAGAAGATTTTTGGGGCTGCAGAAAGAATGAAAACTTTATGTATCTCAATGTCCAAGCATTGGATACAGTTTCATTTGACCTGATTTTTTGAACTTGTCTAGCTTATAAGGTTTAACAGATCCAGAATGATACCGATTACCAAAACCAGTGTGACAGGAACCTGATATAGAATTATGACTATCTTTCATCAGAATCAGTGCTTCTTTTGAGAGTGTTAACATTTTGGCTAGATAGATCTTAGGTTCTGATTATGAGTTTAAAATTAAAAATCTCCCCTCCAAAGTATATGTCTGTGAAAACATATTATGTTGCTCTAACTTTAGTTTGTTAGTGATGATCCTGGCTGAAAGATTAATTTATTTTCTGCCGATAGTCATTAAAAAACCCGTCTCAGGAAACAAGGTCCTACTACATTTGGTATCCTCAATATTGCCTAAAGCGTCTGTGTTTTATGCTCAGTCCTACTACATATGATGTTACTTACATTTATTCTTCCTTTTGTTCTACTCAGTTCCAACAACAGGAAAAGTAACTCCAGAAAATTCAGTTATGGAGTTTGAAGCTAAATCTAGAAGAGATGGAGCATGGTCAATATTTCCTCTTTATTCATGTTTTAGGATATTCTGTTGCTGATTTTTCCTCCTCTTAATTATTTTATATCTGTGGACTTGACTTATGGTCTCCTTTTTGTTAGGTACGATGTTGCTACCTTTCTATCACACAGATATTTGGAGACCAGTGATCCGGTAATTTTAGGCTGAGATTATTTCAATTCTCAAGTTTTGTAAAGGAATTAATGGGGCTTTTTGATGTGGTTTTCGGTTTCTCTTTTCCCGCTAATATATTTCCTTTGTGATCCGGACCATCCGGTGATTTTACTACTTATCTATTCCCAAATGCAATGTTCATATGAATTTCAACACTATGTGAAGTTATGTAGTAAAATGTTCTTAGTGGTTGAACCCTAATGGACTGTTTGTTTTACTGCAATGAACCATTGAAATGAGTCATTAGTTTTCTTTGGTGAATGACTGTTTTGTTCTTAACATTAACTGTCTGCTATACGATTCAACTGCTTTCTAGTAAGATGACTATGGAATGTACTGTTGAATTTTTGCTTTTAGATTTGTTTTTTTTAAAAAAATAATTTGGAAAGGCCATAAAGGATTTTACTTATTAATAAATAAATAGATTTGATTCAGTTTCTAGGTACTAATTAGTGGTGCTGTAACTATCTTGAGTTTCGTTGTCAAATCTTTTGTGTGAATCAGGAAGAGTTTGTCTGTGCACGTCATCTATTTTGTTCAGGGTTCTACCTTTATAGGTCATGTAATGGTAAAATCTTTCTCCATGTTTCAGGAAGTGCTGGTACGGTTTGCTGGTTTTGGACCAGAGGAAGATGAGTGGGTTAATGTCCGAAAGAATGTCAGGCCACGCTCTCTGCCATGTGAATCATCAGAATGTGTTGCAGTCCTCCCTGGAGATCTCATACTCTGTTTTCAGGTTGGAATAGCTGTGGCCAGGTGTCAGTAAAAAGTTACTTTGATTATGGTCATTTGTCATTTCTAATCTTGTTTTGCTTTTGGGAACATTTCTTTTTTCCGTATCATTTCTTGAGTTTTTGATCTTCAACATTACAGGAAGGTAAAGAGCAGGCTCTTTACTTTGATGCACATGTCCTTGATGCTCAAAGACGGAGGCATGATGTAAGAGGTTGTCGTTGTAGATTTTTGGTTCGTTATGATCATGATCAGTCAGAGGTATTAATTTTCATTGTGATTTTGTCTTGTAGGATATGATTTGATTCTGTCACATTTTTTTTCAGTTCTGTTCCTTGAATAATGGACAATCCATATAGAGTTAAGTAGCAATTAGTTTATCTATCAGTGGTTACACTTGTTATGCTTTCGATGTCTAAATGGTGCAATTTTAAGGACCTGACACCAAGTCATTTCCACTCCAGTTCTATAGATGTTTATATGTCATGCTGTAACGGCTGGTGTCTAAATATTGATTCCTGCAAAGGTTTCCAGATCAGATGCAATACCCTTTGCATCTCTTTCTGCAATTATGTGAACATACTAAAACCCTGTTTTCCATTGGATTTTTCATTCCAATGGCTTCAATTCTTTATGAGAGGATCAAGGAATGCAGAATGGTTGCAAAAGAGTGAACTAAAATGATGCATCGCTATGCTTGTTCGGTCCTATTGCTTCTACATTGGTGCCATTTGAAAAGGGACAGAAGCACGCGTTTAACAAGATTATACCAATATATGTTTTAAATTTTAATGTTGAGAAGATGACATATAACCATATAACTGGACTGTTAAAGTTCCACTCATTTGATGCATTTTGTTGATTCACCCATCTTGTTTTCTCGCCAGGAAATTGTGCCACTTCGGAAGGTTTGTCGTAGGCCTGAAACTGATTACAGGTTACAGCAACTTCATGCTGTGAATGAGTCAGCACCTGTGGATCAGCAGAAGACTGGCATGGATCATCCAGCAACTGTTCATGCTATTAGGGTTACTAGTTCTGCTGAAACTGTACCAAAGCTGCAGAATGCAAACATTCCCACTGTAACACCAGTTTTGCAAACAAATGCTTCTCTAGCCCTACAAAGTATGAATTTGGATCCAAAGAAAGCTGAAACAACTACTGATGTTGAACCAGGAAATTCCATCATCCCCCCAGGCAGTGCCGCATTCACTAGCAGCATTATTACAAACAGTGTTCCTGTAGTCTCCTGTCAGAACATGGCTGAAGGAAAATAACTGAGGATATTGTGTTTTTTTGTCCCCTCCCTTTTGTGGGGTTCATTTTTCCAAAGCTGTTAATGTGACTACAGTTTCTTAAAACTATTAGTGCGTGTGTTTTTTTTGTGGTCAAAAAGAGCTTTCGAAAAAAAAAAGTTTTTTCTTAAAATTAAGTTATTCCCAGCATGCACTTAAATTCGTTAGGCAGTTATCTTCTGCACAAATGCTTGTACATGAGAATATTATACAAGTCCACATATTTTCAGATGAAAAGCTTCATATATTCAGTCGCGTAGACTGCGGTTAGGCCAGTGGCCAAAATGGCAAAAGTTGAGATGCCTTGGTATACCATACTCGAGATCAATCCCTGTTCCTAACCCTCTTCTTCCTAACCAAAAAAAGGAGTTATGTTAGGATACATATTAAGGAATTAAAAATAAAAATTATTAAATAAAAAATATAAGTATTGGAATGTCTTAAAAATTTAAAATATATTTAATATTTTTTTTAAATAATTGTGTCTATTAAATGTAAAATAATAAATGTTATTTTTTAATTTTTAACGAAACTGAGCACAAATTGATATTGTGATCGGTTTCATTAAGAGAGAAGAAAAAGAAGTATCAAATATCTATATTCTGTTTTGAGTGATAGTGGTTCTACATACTTGTATGTTCGCAACATATTTCCTATAGAGTTCATTGCATTTTTTTACGATTTGTTTTAGATTTTGCTGCGCAATTATCATATTATAGCCTGTTTGTACAGCCTGAAGACCAACGCAATGCCCGTTTGACCGCAGGAGCTATTGAGCTCTTTTTCCAATATGCTCTTTAAAATGTGTCAATAAAACCATCTCATCCAAACAGGCTATTATATGTTTCCTTCAAAGCCTCCACTATATTCTATCTATTTTTTTAAAAAAATTCAAAACCATCAAACGAGACAAAGAAATTGGAAAATTTCAAATATCTTTAAAACAAGTTTAATTTGATAATTGAATCATATATAATTAATCTTTTTTTAATCCTTTTGAAAATTCAACTGTCAATATTTTGAGATTTTAAATAATTTTGACATTAATTTTAAATTATGAAAAGTGATATTATTTTAATTATAAAAAAAAATTAATATTAATTTAATTTTTTAATTATTAAAAAATATTATTAATTTAATTTTTTAATTATATAAAATTAATATTAATTTAATTTTTATTCATATAAAAAAATATTTTTAATGTCACTATTCATTATTTAGGTATTAATGTTAGAATTTTTTAAATAATTAAAGTAATAATATTTATATTTTAAAATAATTAAAAAAGAGATTTACGTTATATTTATTTAAGTTTAAAACTAAAATATGAATGAAATATATTTTGAGAATCTGCTAATTATTTTATTTTATTTTATCATATTTATCGTAACTTAAAATACAAACACTTGTGTTGTCAAAGATTGACGACTTCCAAAGTTTTATTTCCAAAAATGAAAATTCAATTCCACAATATAAAATACTAATAATATTTTTTATTTTAACATTTTGATATATAAAATATAAAAAAAAAATTGTACAAAGACCACGGTTCTCCGCCTGAAACGGCCATCGCCGCCATTAACCATCGAAACATTTAAACGCGACGTAACTCTCTCTCTCTCTCATTCTTCTCTCTGCGGACCAAAACACAGACACGTTCCCCTTCTGTCTCTCTCTCTAAATCTAACTTCACAATTCATTTGCACGCTCATCAAAAGCCCTAAACCAGAGGAAACTTCTCTCTCTGATGATCTGAAATTCACCCAAGAACAAGGACAAGATGCGAATCTTGAACTATCGCGGAACGTTCTCTGATGCCAACGGCGGCTTGCTCCTGCTCCGTTCCATTTATCATGTGCCTTTCAGTTTCAGGTTCTACGTTTCCACCTCCCGAGCCGTGCTCTTGCCGCGGTGCGGCGGGCCCGAGGTCCTTCAGCTCCGCTCCGATGTCCAAGTCCCTCGTCTCAAGCCCAATGAGGTCCTCGTTCGCACTCGTGCTGTTTCCGTCAATCCCTTGGATACCCGGGTGTGTTTTCTTCGGCTCATTTTTTCCTCCTCTTCTTGAAATTCTAGTTTTTGCTAATTGGGTTTGTTTGGTTGCTGGGAAAATGTGGGAGTGCGAGTGATTCCTGGGGAAAATGGATAGGAGAGAAATTGAAGATAGGTTGTCTTTTCAATAAGTTCGAGAATATTAAGGTAAATTTGAAGGATGTCTATCTCTTCTTTTTATAGTCTTTCAAGTGAGAGGCGCGCTAGCAGCATCGGGAAAAAGACATACTTTTATACTAATAGCATATGACTTTGAGGACATTATATTGCTGTGGTGATTCGCGTGTACGTTTATAATATGTAACATGTGATAAAATCATAGAAGTTATTAAATAAAACTCAATATTGCAAGATTGTTATCACAATAAAATAATTTTATATCCTCCTAACTCCATTCTCTTAATAATTTTCTTAATTATTAATTTTTTTTGTTTCTAAGACATTAAATATTTTATTTTTTATTAAATACTTATTTTATTAAATAATAAGAGAATTATTAAGAAAAAATTTTAAGAGAATATATCAAAAACTCATCAAAATGTGTTCTCTTTTTTCTTTTTTTCTTTCTTTGTACAATTTTATTGTTTAATGTATATGTTGTTTCTAACTTGGAATCTTCCCCTAGGACATTTTAAGCATAACATTCAATACATACTTTTTCTTTTTAATATTTTTTTGGCATAGGATTAAACCTATTATAAATAGTAGATTTTCTTCATTCAGCATAATGTGCATATTTTGAATTTTCTAAAATTGTCTTCTTTCTTTCAGCCAAAGAAGAGACAATGTATGTACTCTTAATACTTGAATGTAGAAGAAATTTCCTTATTGAAGGTTGCATTTGAATGACAAGTACTGATTTTCAGAGGGCTGGTGCAAATGTCCTCTGAATGGGTTCTTTTATTTCATTGGAGTTGTCTTTGATTCTTTATGTTGAGTCTTATTATTAGAATGAAAAACAGTTGTCTGCATGTATCTCAATTCTTCCATGAATATCTGCTTTTGGTGTCATGGCTTGCTTGACAGCTAGAGTATGCTTTAATCCTTCACTGATCACTACTGAATGTGGAAGATTGAAAGTTTCCCCTGGTGAAATTGCTATATTACCTCAAGGTTTTCATTTTACGGTGAATCTGCCTCATGGCCCATCCCGTGGCTATGTTGCTGAAATTTTTGGTACTCATGTTCAACTTCCTGATCTGGGACCAGTAGGTATCTTATCTCTTTTGCAATTAAGAACTTTAAGTTATTTTATCCATTGCTTAAAAATTCATGATATATATAATTAAAAATGAGTTTTATTTACATTTCAGGTGCTAATGGTCTTGCTGCCCCAAGGGATTTCCTTGTTCCTACAGCATGGTTCGAAGATAATTCCTGGGTACACTATAGTGCATAAGTTTGGTGGTGAACTATTTGCTGCAGTACAAGATTTATCTCCCTTCAATGTTGTTGCTTGGCATGGTAATTATGTTCCATATAAGGGTTTCTCTTCTAAGCTGTTTCAAGAAAACGAGTTAGGATTGCAATCATCATGATGTTATTTTCAATTTATTGGGGGCATATTCCACTAAAATATTTATGCATCCTAATTTGGAAACTCTTCACTTCACTTGCAGTATGATCTAAGCAAATTCTGCCCTTACAATACTGTTCTGTTCGATCATAGTGATCCTTCAATAAATACGGGTATGCATTGTCTGTCACATTGCTTTCTTTTTTTTTTTCCCTTAAATTTTGTGCGTCAAACCTATTTATTTATTTGTTTTTGACAATGATTGTTCTTCTATGCAGTGTTGACGGCGCCAACTGATAAACCTGGAGTGGCATTGCTTGATTTTGTCATTTTCCCACCCAGATGGCTGGTTGCTGGGCATACATTCCGTCCTCCATATTATCATCGCAATTGCATGAGTGAATTTACGGGCCTCATTCATCGTGGCTATGAGGTAAATCATATCAAAATTTGACTTTAGCCTTCTCCAAGTTGTGTGTCCAAGTATATGGTTGGATTAACTTATTTTATGATCAAAATAACTTATAATCAAAATCTTATTGAAAGAACTCTTGAAAAAAAAAATATTTTTTTCCTAACAATAATTTATTCCCAAACATGCACTAATACATATTTACCTTTTCAGGCAAAGGTTTAGGGTTTCTGCCGGGCGGTACAAGTCTGCATAACTGCATGACTCCCCATGGTCCTGATACCAAGTCATATGAGGTATATCATACATGGCTCTTCTGATTTCTGAACAATCAATGAGACATTATCTCCATTTTCAAGTAGAAAACCTTGTTATATAATGGCATTTGTTGGTTTGGTGCAAAGATAGGAATTGTTACTGTTGGATTTCTATCTTCTGGTAACATATATGTATTGGTGCACAGGCTACCATTGCTCGTGGGAATGATGTAGGACCTCAAAAGATCACTGACACAATGGCTTTCATGTTTGAATCGAGTTTGATACCTCGTCTCTTCATGGGCTCTCGAATGGTGCATTCATGGATCATGATTATTACAAATGCTGGGTTGGCCTGAAATCTCATTTCACAGTTACTCAGACTTCCCCTAAACTCCCCACCTTCCAGAATGGACAGCGAGGACTGAATTGTTGGTGACACGAATACAAATAGATATAGAGAAAGTCTTGGCTTTCATTGTACATAAAAATAACTAGATATATATCCTCGCGAAGGAAACTGTCTCAATTTTTTTACTGAAGAGCATTCTCCAACCTTTATACATTACACATTACTGAGAAAATGAAATAATTTTTTGTGCTTTCCATATAAGAATGATATAGCCAAGGTTGTCACAATAAGATATATAATTAGTTTTAATGTATATATGACAAATGAAAAATGTTTCACACATAACTAAAAACAAATATTGTGCTAATGATACATGGAACTGGCCCCATTTTTCATAATTTTCTAAACATATAGGTCTGGTGATTAAGATATGTATATCTACCTTAATCCCAAAGTTGAACTTTTGTTTCCCTAATTTTAAAGGATAGCTTTCAACTTCTAAAACACAATAGAAATAAATCACATGGAACCCCAATGAGTTGGTGAATAAATGCTTTGAGTCATAGTAATGCTAGGTGAGAGATAAAATAGTAGCTGAGAGGACACTGAATCATCAAGAATTTACAATTCTTTAATATTGCTGAGATGGCCAATTGAGAATTCTTCAATTTGCTGGTATGGCAAAATAGGAGAGTTTAGAAAAGCCGATTTGTCAACAGGACAGACTTTGTTTCAAAATTTATATATTATGTATAGATTATAATTAGATATAGACCCATGCATTGCGCTGACATATAAACAAAATTATTTAGTTAAAGAAAAAACATATGGTGCTTTAGAATTCTTCTACTCTCGTGGCTCAAGAACTATACAAATTAATAGTTGTTTACATAACTAACAATTTATGAGTGTAACTTATGCCACATAACTAATGTGAAGGCACACATGTCCAAACATGAGAGCTGTAACAATTTGCATACAGTTTAACCACCTTGATGTTGCTTCCGAACCCAAAGTTTGTTCATCTCCTTGAAATTTTGGAGCACAAACTCCAGCATTTGTTACAGTATTCGCATCTCTGCAGATGTCAGAATAGACATTCACATATTAAGTTCAATCTAAAATTAGCACTACTGCTTAGAATCAATACAATGACACTGCCCCATCGATAAAAGACAATAATTCAATTTTGATTAAAAGGAAACTACCTTTTGGTCAATACCATGCTTGAGAAGGTCATGAGTGTAGCCTTTTCTGATACTTATAGGGGCATTGCATCATAGTTCAATGCCATTTACAAGCGGATAAGTAAGATATTATATATATATATATATATATGTATAATATTAAAAAAATTTAATATTGATAATTGATCATTATATATTTATATAATTTATTAATTTTATACATAATTTAACAATTTTAATTATATACTTGAACTTATTTGAGACATTAAAAATTTAGAGTTGTTAATCCAATTGAAAATTTTTATATAATGTAAGCTAGTAAATATGCTTGCAAGTCAGATTAAATTTTTTTATATTTTTATAAAAAGGCCTAATCGAGATATAAAAAAAGCTTATATCAAATAATAAGTCAGGTCGCATGACTTATTTAAAGAAAGTATAACTTAACCTAAATTATTTCTATCCTTATAGTCAATGCACCAAATATAACTTAGAATACAAATTTATTTAAAAGCTTATATTACTTGAAAATTTTAAATTATATTAACAAGCATATACTTTAAAATTTTTAAAATAGACTTGTATCTTTAATTAAAATGATTAAATTATATTTAAAATTAATAAATCATACAAAATATATAATAATAAATAATATAAATATTATAATTTTTAATTATATATATATATATAGTAAATAAATAAACTGATCTATTAAATTAAATAAATATTTTTAATAATTTAAACTTTATAAAAATTAAATTTATCTTGTATAATATATAGGTGAAGCTTAATAAGTTCAAAAATAAGCTATGTCGTATAGGACCCGATAGATCACCTAACTTGTTCCATCCCTAATTGACAACTTCTAAAGTTTTATTTCCAAAAATGAAAATTCAATTCCATAATATAAAATACTAAAAATATTTTTATTTTAACATTTTGATAAAATATAAACGAAAAAAAATTGTACAAAGGACCACGGTGGACGCGTTCTCGGCCTGAGGTTCCTCATTCTCAACGACCAGCGCCGCCATTAACAATCAAAACATTTAAACGCAACGTAACTCTCTCTCTTTCTCTCTCTCTCTTAGTCCTCTGTCTGCGGACCAAAACACAGACACGTTCCCCTTCTCTCTCTCTCTAACTTCGCAATTCACTTGCACGCTCATCAAAATCCCTAAACCAGAGGAAACTTCTCTCTCGGATGATCTGAAATTCACCCAAGAAGTCAAGAACAAGGACAAGATGCGAATCTTGAGCTATCGCGGCACGTTCTCTGATGCTAACCGTGGCTTGCTCTTACTCCGTTCTATTTCTCAGGTGCCTTTCAGTTTAAGGTCCTACGTTTCCACCTCCCGAGCCGTGCTCCTGCCGCGGTTCGGCGGGCCCGAGGTCCTTCAGCTTTGTTCCGATGTCCAAGTCCCTCATCTCAAGCCCAATGAGGTCCTCGTTCGCGCTCGCGCTGTCTCCATTAACCCCTTGGACACCCGGGTGTGTTTTCTTGTCTCATTTTGCCTCCTCTTCTTGAAATTCTTGTTTTTGCGAATTGGGTTGGTTTGGTTGCTGGGAAAATGTGGGAGTGCGAGTGATTCTTGGGGAAAATGGTATAGGAGAGAAATTGAAGATAGGTTTGTCAACAATTACTTGATTGGTTATTTAATTATTTATTAATTAATTTAATGTTGTGCTTTGTTCACTTGTCGCTGTTGTATCAAGACTTCAGTTTCTTTAAAGAAAATAGTGAGGAAGAAAGTAAAGAAATTCCCAATAATGAAACGAATTACCCACGTGTACTGAATTAAATTATACCAACTAAACATAGAAAATATATGGTGCATTCTATCGACTCAGGTGTGATACTGTGAGAAGTATGGTGTACTTTGTACAGTAGGGCACTTATTGAAAATAAATTTGAAGGATGTATATCTCTTGTTATAGTCTTTCAAGTGAGAGGCGCGCTAGCAGCATAGGGAAAGACATACTTTTAAAAGAATAGCATATGACTTTGGGGACATTATATTGCTGTGGTGATTCACTTGTAGGTTTATAATATCAAACATGTGATAAAATCATAGAAGTTATTAAATGAAACTCAATATTGCAAGAATGTTATCAAAATGCATTCTCTTTTTTTTTTTCTTCCTTTCTTACAATTTTATTGTTTAATGTATATGTTGTTCCTATCTTGGAATCTTCCCCATACATTTTAAGCATAAGATTCGATACATACTTTTTCTTTTTAATATTTTTTTGGCATAGGATAAATCTTTTATAAACGGTTGATTTTCTTCATTCAGCATAATGTGCATATTTTGAATTTTCTAAAATTTACTTCTTTCAGATGCGGTCAGGCTATGGACGTTCCATTTTTGAGCCACTTTTACCTCTCATTTTGGGCCGTGACATCAGTGGTGAGGTTGCAGCCATTGGAGCTTCAGTGAGATCACTGAGTGTGGGGCAAGAGGTTTTTGGTGCGTTGCATCCGACTGCAGTTAGGGGAACTTATACTGACTATGCAATTCTCTCAGAAGATGAGGTTACTCTAAAGCCAAAGTTACTTACACATGTGGTATGTATAGAATTACTATTTTTAACGGCTCCTAGTACTATCTTGATGGCCTTTTGTTTTTCATATACTTTCTTGTTGACTTCTATATAGTGACTTTATTGGAATTATTGGAATTATCTTAGCAAGTACAAATTTTCCTCATCGGCCCTAATAATTTTAACTACCTCTCATTAAATCTTGCTAAATATTGATTTTGAAATTCACTAAATTAATCCTACAAACAAAATGGAAGGTTGTGATTTCATGCTTTGTCATTGACTGAAATTAGGTCTACGTAATTTAAATTTTGTAGTCCTCTTCATTCTTCTTTTGCCCCTTGCAGCATTTCAAAATGTTTTTCATGACCTTTTTCGCCCTTTTTGGCTAGCTGTCTGTAACCTATTGATTTGATGAATATGCTGTCAGAGTTAGTTGGAGCACAGTATATGATGAATGGAACCAGACAATAAAAGTGTTGTTCAACTGAGTTAGGCTCTGTCTGTGTGTGTGTGTGTGTGTGTAATATTGTGTATATATTTGTTGCACCTTTATCTTGGGGTTGGGTAGACTGGATGAATAAAATGCTCATTGATTAACTGGATGTCATAAACTACTTTGAAAAAAGAACCATCAGTTGATACATAAGTGAGAATATGTAGTAGGACTACTGAGCTGTATAGCAGTCATTGTGTGCACAGGTTCAGCAATAGTGAGGAATTTACTTTGATTACTTCATGAGAGTACTTGAATTTTCTTTATATATGACAGTATTTCGAAAATGTTTTTATTTATAAATATCTGTAGCTAGAGGGCAACATTTGAAATATGCCTAAGTTGGGAATGAACTATAGAATAGATTGGGCAATATTATGCATTACTCTATCAACTAATTTCACATTGGAGCTATTCGTTTTTTCTTTTCTTTCCCCAATCAATTTAGGTGAGAGATCAATAGAAAGAGATAAGCAGCTGCTTAGAAGTTATGTTTATTGGAAGGAAGATGTACTCAGCTAATATGTGAGTGATGCTAATCTTTCTAAAATGTCATTTAGGAGCAAATTGTCTGAAACTGCACTCACTTGCACCCTTATTTGACTCTCCTAAGAGGGATACCTTAACAATAATGTTTGCCGGAGCAGGTACATTTCATTGGCATTACCATCACTCTCATAATTACATTTTAAAATATTATTAGTTCTTACTGCATTTAACAATTGATCACAAATTTTTATTTCCTTATTTTCTTAGGACCATGGAATAAGATTAACGTAGGCTCCGGTGAGAGAAATAGATCAAATGGAAGATAGTTTGATTAAAACGGGTAGAGGAAGAACGAAGAAAATTTTAGGAGAAACCATTAAACAATACCTTACCGTAAATAGTTTTGTTGAAATTTTGGTTTTTGATAGAGCCCAATGGCATTGATTCATTTGATTGAACCATGTAGCCGACTCCACCTAGTGGGATAAGATTTGGTTGTTATTGTTGTTATTTACTTTGGACCATTGAAGGCGTGCTTAAATTATTTCATTTTTGATCTTGTAGGAAGCAAGTGCCATTCCTTTTGCGGCACTGACAGCTTGGCGTGCTCTGAAAAGTACCGCCAGGATAAGTGAGGGGTATGTTTATGTTGGTGAGATTATGATTTCCATTGGAATTGTTTTCTTACATTTATAGTTTTGTATTCCTCACTATATTTTCAGCTTGCTAAATACCTTTGTTTCACTCACTTATATCCTCTGTTTTATCTCAACAGACAAAGGATATTAGTGGTGGGAGGTGGAGGAGCAGTAGGGTTTGCTGCAATTCAGCTTGCAGTAGCTGCTGGTTGCCATGTTGCGACCATTTGTGGAAGTCAAAGCATTGACCGAATGTTAGTGGCCGGTGCTGAGCAGGCTGTTGATTATGTTGCTGAGGTGGTGATGAATCCACTTCGTATCATATTTCCAGCCATTAGTTCAGATTTCTCAATTATGACATAATGCTATTCAAATTTCCGTTTTCAATGAAAAATTCATTAAAGGGAAAACGAGCAAAATTTAGCATAGTTGTTTGTAGAAAACAGAAAGTAAGATGCAAAAAGGAGAAAAACAGAGGGATATTGAAAGAGGAGATAACTGACCTTCGATGAATGTCGCAAAAGACTGACTGTTATTAGAGTGGTTGGAAAAAAATTGTCTAGCTGTTTTAGTAAACACACTTATTATGTTTGCATGGGGAAAAACATGAAAGATTACTTCTTAAAAGTGTGAAAATAATGAAATAATTATGGCGAAATTATAGTAAGTTGCTTTGTTTTTTTTAATTGTTTAATTATATTTATAACCTTATGATTTTATTGATTTATTTAATATTAATAAAGGAGGGTGATCCTTAGTGCAATGGTAAGGTTGCTGTCTTATGACATGATGATCTCGAGTCCTAGTCCTTGAAACAGCCTCTTAACTCACAGGGGTAAGGCTGTGTACATCTGACCCTACCCAGATCCCGCAATGGTTGGACCTCATGCATTGGGCTGCCTTTTTATTTAACATCAAGAAAGAATAAGCTTTTTTGGGAATTTCTGGAACAAGAAAGTAGACGGAAAACTGCTTTTGGTTCTCTTTGTTAGTAGTTGAGATGTTAGTGGTAAATAGACAAGGACAATGGTAGTTGCCAGTGTATATGATTTTCTACTTGAAAGTTACTAGTTTTACCTAGTTCAGAGTAGTTGTCTGTTTTTTAAATTATTTTCATATTTATGATTGGTAATGTACAACTACAAATGACAAAGGCGTGCGTGCAGCAGTGCAGATGTATATATTACCAATAAGAAAAGTAAATTAATTTTTATGGAGGACAGAGGAAGGGCTAGGATTGAAAGTCAGGGTTTCTGGGGTTAAGCCATGGTAGAAGATAGGTAGATTCAAGGTTCATTGGGTGTATGTGAGGGTAAGGGTAATTTGTACCCTATAGGAGAGGGTTTTAGGGTCAGATTGGTGGCTGTCACCTGCAAATTAGGATTTGAGGTTTGATGGGTTTTACATCAGATTGAAGGAAAAAACAACTAGGGTTTTGTAGGGGTGAATTTTTAATGATGTCTGCCAAAGAAATTTAATCTGGGCAGTTGATAAGATTAACTAACATAGTGTAGAAGACGAGAAGAAAAGAAACCTAGGCATCACACCTTGGGTTTGATTGCATCATTCAACAAAAAAAGAGCAATTTCATGCCATAATTCATAAATTTGATCATTCTATTTAAGGAAAGCAATGGAATTGCTTAAATTGACCTCTATAACTTATTCTAAAGAACTCCCATAAGGTTTGAGAATCTCTACTGTTACATAAGGGAAGCTTGGACATTTAAATAAGATCCAATAATATCTAAGTAACATAAATCCAAACCCAAATACAACCCAAGACCTGGATATATGAAATTTATTTACTACAATGCCTCTAGGACTTAGAATATTAATTAATTGAAGTAACATCATACAAAAGCTAACAACCCTAAATTATATCAGTAATCTTATGGAATAATACAAACCAGCCCCAAAATAAATAAACTGAGCCAAAATACTATGATTTGATCTTTAAGCTCATGCTTTCCCGATGCTAGTGCATCTTCTGTCAAACTTGCTCTACCTTATAACTTCATTCTTGATCAACAGGACGTTGAATTGGCTATAAAGGGGAAATTTGATGCTGTTTTGGACACCATTGGTGTACCAGAAACAGAACGGATGGGCATTAATTTTCTCAAGCGAGGTGGGCATTATATGACACTTCAGGTAGGAAATCAAAGTTTATCATATTTGACATCCTCATCATACATGCAATTGTCATCTTCGCTTATTGCCAGAATGAGCTTTTAGATGTTTCCCTTTGAAAGCCACATCTGTGCTCCAATTTTTCTTTTCTCTTTGCTTGAAGGGTGAAGCAGCATCATTGGCTGATAGGTATGGACTGACTATTGGGCTTCCTGCAGCTACAGCTGTTTTATTGAAAAAACAGATTCAATACCAATACTGTTATGGAATAGGTAAAAGTTGCCAGTCTGACATGTTAGTTTTACTTTAACACCTTCCAGGCATGTCACTTGTCTGGTATATAATTTCTATCTTTTCTTTAACTTAATATTTTCACTAAGCATAATATACTTTACATGCCCCTCCCATCCCTCTTCTCCAATGCAGACTAAACAAGAAGAGAATGAGGTCAAGAGAGAACTATGATTTTTTGTTCTGACTGACATAATACCCGCAGCTAATCTAAAAAAAAGCATATAAAAAATTTCCTCCTGCCCCTACCTCACCTTGGGAAGAGAAGTTTGAAGAAGAAATTTAAATCATTGAAAAAAATCTGGAGCCAAACTAATTGAATGAAAGAAGTTCTGCTAATGGATTATGCTGCAATTTCTTTATAATCTAAGATCTTTCATTCCCTTTAGGGCTAAAGTCTGCAGACTCTACACTAGACAAGCTAAGAAATAACAAGATCAGTAACTGATTAGACATAACCAAGCTAATATAATGTAGTTATATACCAACATCCATAGCTTGTGGTGGGTGACTTGATCTTGAAGAAGGAGATGGCCATTGATACTTTAATGAAAAGATTACCAATGAGTATTTTACCTTACAAGTAGAAATTGAGTATCTACCTCTATGGAAGGATTTTCTTGTGCCAAAATTTGAGATGTAGAATTAAGATCATACAATTGTGCATCATACAACTTAAGATGCTCATAATGATGTATATAGGCACAACCTGATTAAGCCTATATGAAACCTCTTGGCTTCAGGTGTGCCTTTCCATATTTCAGATGTTCATTCATGTGCATATATTTCCTTTGGGTAAGAAATAGGGATTTATAAGAAGTCCATTAAATTTGAGCTGTGTGATATTGATATCAAGCTTTCTACCAGCTTGTGCAGCACTGCAAATATCCAGAAGTCAAATCGTTCTCTGCCCCTCCTAGAAAAAGAAGAAAACAGAAACTTGTTTAATGATTTGACAGTTTCTCACTCTATCTTCCTCACCAGTGATTTCTGTGCATGATTTTCACAGTTGAGGATATAAATAATTTTGTCTATTGATTTCTTCTTAAATTAAACCGAGGGTAGTGTATTATTTTCAACCCACGTTGACAAGTACCATGTGAAATTTTTGTTTAAAATGTGAAGCTGATTCCTCTCCTTGTGATACAGAATATTCATGGACATACATGAGGGCTGACTTGGACGGTTTATTTGAGATTCAAAAGCTATGTGAATCTGGGAAGATGAAGATACCTGTGGATAAAACATTTCCCATCACACAAGTGAAAGAGGCTCATGAGGCAAAAGACATGAAGCTTATTCCAGGTAAAGTAGTGCTGGAACTTGATTGAAGTCCTCAAGCTCATCACGGAGTTGCTTAAACTAGAATCTTTTTTTCCTTTTCTCTCTTTCTATTCAATGATTGTTCCACTTTTAATTGAAAAATGAATAGTGCCCTTTTCTGGGTTTTTACTGTCTGATAAAAAGGCAAACTTTTGTAAATTTTGATTCATAGTATCCGATAAAAAATCTGTAAATTGATTGAGAAGTTTGTGTGACGTTGACTTTTGTAGCTGTTCTCTTTCTAGTTTTTAATTGTGAAAGCTGCTGGTATGATGTTACACTTCTATAACTCCTTTTGTCTTGTAGCACTCTCCTTCAGTAGCCAATCCATGTTCTCTTGAATTGTGACATTGAAAGAGAACATTGCTGAATTATTAGCAGAAAGCTTGTAAATTGTATTAACCTGTAGCGCTAGAGAGTTGGGCATTATTTGTCATTGAAATGGCCAGATCTTATGAACACTGAAATGGCCAGCATTTGTCTGTCTATTTATTTATTATTTGAACTGCTATGTACAAGCTTTTTTCGTTCTTTCTACATCACATGTTGCTTTTGTGATTCATATACGTCAACAAAAAGTTCCTAAATTTAAATTTGTAAGCACACTTGAACATAATTGTTCAATTATATATGGCCTGGTGGAGCAGAATCTAACATGGGCTGTGTGGACACACTTTGACGAACCCTAGCAGTGGTCACCAAACCAGCTGGAAGGCAAGAATGGACCACCTGAATGTTTGTACTATATGTTGTAGCATGCAAGTTGGAATCCCCCCTTTTTAACTTGTATTCTATTCCATCAATCTAATATATAAATCTTTCAGGTAATAAAAAGAACCTCAAAATCCCTAAATGGCCCACCTTTAGGGGTTGGCTTTTACCTCAAAATCGGGCCTCATGCAGAAAAGCCCAAACTTCCAGACAAACTTACCTCAAATTGTTCTCTAAATATAAAATTGTGATTACACAATCTCCTTTTCGCAGAGGCTGTTTCTATAATGCGCTTGGAGAAACAGTTTTGTCTTGGTTGAGGTGTATCTGTTTGGTCAAACCTTTTTTTTTAAGTATCCTTGACCCGCTTGGGAGTTAGGGTCATAGGATGTGCAGTGCTGCGCTTCTCTCTTTTTCTGAGTGAACTTTTATGCAGCTGGATCCCATTTTGTCCAACCTATTCAAATTCATTGCTTTTTTTTTCCTGTTAGCATGTGTGTTGAGATGGTTAAGGTGAGTCAGCAATCTGTGTGCACTATTAATAATTTAATTAATTAAGGAACTCAGAGTATAATTGTACTTACACAAGAAAGAAAAGGAAATAAGAAAAAGGTTCACATCTTTGGATGAAGAGAAAAAATAGAATTAATCTTTTTTTTTTGGTTTGGTTGTGTAAATAAGTTAGAGGAAAGGAAATGTAATATAAAATTGTGTGTTTGTGTCATTTTCTGCTCAATAATGAGAAGAAATTTCTTTTAGTGAGACCAAGCTCAATTCTTTTTTTTTTTTGGGCATTAGTTACAAATTTAGGAGGAGAATAGGTGGTTTTATAATTAAGGCATTACATATGATAATTAGTATATGTTTATTAATAAGAAATCACTAATAAAGATTAAATTCAATTCTTTTATTTGAAACAAATATCATTGATCACCAATAAGTGTTAGAGTGGTAGTAAACAAGTGGTGTTCTCATAGAGAAGATTAAAGTATAAATTCTAAATAAGGTATTTGTTAAAAAAAAATTTAATTACGATAATGTTCAATAGATTAATTTTATAATAATTCTTGTAAAAATACTGTAAATAAAGACAAACATCACTTATTGAATTTCTTTTTTCTTCTTAATTTTTTTTTATATCTAAATTAGAGATAAAATTTTAAATTTGATCAATTTCCTCCCCATTTCAATTTCTCTGAATCCAGAGATGCACGTGGATTGTTTGTTGCATGCGTGGCAGGCAAATGAGTGACAGCCTTCAATTTAGCCATGTAAATAGGCAATAGGCATCCTCTTTTCTCCCACGCGCAACCATGTGCCCACTTTCCTATGTCATGCGTGCCCACCATAGTAGTGTACGACCGCAGGTCTCTGCCAACGGGTCCCTGTCCCTATGGCTGTGCTTAACAATTTCTGTCATCTGTATTTTTCTTTTCTTTTTCATAGGTTTATGAAAAATTTATAAACAAAAATATTCGTATAAATAAATATTATAAATAATAAATCTATAAATGATGTGTAAATAAATAGACAATAACCTTTAAACTATAATAATTATTAATTGCGTAGTGTGAAAAATTATATGCCTAACCAAATGAAATAAGAAAGAGAAAATCATCTAGCATTATGTATTTTCTCAAAAACTTTAACAAAAGAAAATTTATTATCTTTAAAAAAAAATTAAAATACAAGTATTGTTAATATATTTTTATATGTATTATGATTATGATTTTGAATGTGATTATATTATAATTTTAAAAATTATAAATAATTATAAAAAAATATAATTAATGTAATTATAATTACAATGACTCTTACAACATAATATTATTGTTATAATTATAATTGTGAATTATAATTTTAAAATTATAGTACATATTAAAAAATAAAAATAATATTTATTAAATTTTTTATTTTTATTAAATTATCTTAATATTTTTTTAAAAAATTTATATTTACTTTAAAATTTTAAAATAATAATTATTTTTATTTTTATTTAATAAAATTTATTTTAATTGCTTCAGATGCATTTTTAGGACACACTTTAATAAAACTGTTAAAATAAAGGCGAGTTTTTGCGAGGCATGGTAAAGCACGTGCGGGTGAAAGCGGTGACTCCAATGATATTTTTTACTGTTGTTGTTGATAATTCCGGAGATGTAAAAGCTTCAGACTGGGTCTGGGGTCATGTCAGGTCACGTGCGCCTTCGGATTCCTCACTGTTTTTCTTCATTCACTCTCCTCTTCCTTATTTATTCCCGTCTCCCCTCGCTTTCCAATTTACCATTCTTGTTATAGAAATGTGATGGGAAGAAGACAGAGATGAATGTGATATATTCGTCAACTACCGGTAAAACGGGAGTTGATTTACTTAATTAATTTTTTATTTATATTTTATTATAGTTTAAATTTAAATTTTAAAATTTTTAATTATTGAATTATTTTTTATAAGTTTTCAATTAATTTAAAGTATGTCTTCATTTTAGGATCACATTAACTTTTTTTTCATCCTAAATTTTATGTACCACCCTGCTTATTTATATGATTTGGCCACGTTCGTGCAATTGCTCTTCTCAATCATCGTCATATTATTCATTTAAATTAATGGCTCCATTGTTCTCTTATTGTCACCATGTCATCTTTGTCTGCTACCGTTGAGGAGAAATCTATATACATAAAAGATGACACATATTCATCTCATCTGGGTGGTCTCCTTGATTCCCACCATTTCCCATGTGGCCACTTGCATGCAAATAGCTTTATGATTCTGTTCAACGGTAGAAGAGAGCCCTTCATTATTATAGATTATACGTTCTATGCCAATCTCATTTATAAATGCGAAATGTTTGTTAAAGGAGGACGTGAGAAAGATGTATCGAGTTATACGTTGTAAGTTAAATGTTTAGACACTTCTAATTAATTCCTCTAAATATCTAGACTTGACATCCCACTTGTGATTTGAGGCCGCTTGCAAATATATAGCCATTCTCTAGAATTTATAATTTCATTTAAAACATAGAAAAGAAAAATATAAGAGAGTATATAGGATATATGTGGTGTGAATCATATACATACAAATGAAAAGTATTTAAGAATAACGTAAATGAATTGATAAATATCAAGATAGAGCATGTGTTTATATGTTGTAATGTCATATTTGTGGATCATTAATTTCTACATTTAAGATTCAAAACTAGTACCACACCAATAATATGATTTCTTTTCTTTTTTTTTTATGAATATATATAGGAAGTCTTGCATATTTTCGAAAACGATGGGGAAAAAAAAAGAGATAGAACAGAAATTGAACGGGTATAGGTCATGATATGTAAGGTATTAGTTCATTAATTAATATTTAAATAATGTCACTTGAAATTATCAAACTTTTATTCTTTACACCCTTACCTTAGAAATTTAATCGTACTAGACAATTCCATTTGAATAATGAATCACGGCCTTAACAATTCAAATTTAAAAAGTTTACAAGGTGGAACATAAGCATGTTTCAATCTTAATAACTTACAAAAGCATATTCAGTGTAAAATACTCAATATTCGAAGAATACCCATGAATTACCTTTCAAGGTTTTGGCCTTCAACCTCGCTGTTCATGGTGATCCTGGCCCAAGGTTCCCCTATTGAAAGGTGAGAAACTGGCGCTCCTTCAATTCTCCATCGGGCATCAATCTTCACTGTTTGGACTAACCATTACATCCTATTACTACAACCTCTAATTTGCCTTTTTCTAGTTGTAATGAAGTTTATATTGGGATTCAATCCCTGTGAATGGTTGAGGTAATTTCTTGGCTTTTGAATGACACCAATCTTATGAACTAGCTAGACCTCTTTAATGCTGAGTTGCTCGTGACCATATTGGAGACTGAGGTATTATCTTTGATATTGGGATTGGTTCTTGTTTTTTCTTTCACCATGCGAAGGAAAGTGCTTGATATTTTGCTATTCTAGCTACTACCCCATAGTTTCATCTGTATCTGTTCAAATTGTGTACTAAAATTTAGGGCATTGTCTGTTGGCTATGGTGAGTTTACAATGAAATTTTTAAACATTAAAACATGGCAATTGGAACACAATATGGGCTTGAAGAAAGGTTTCCTAACACTAGTAGTAGTGCACCTCTTGTGGAAGCAGAAAAATAAACAAGAGTGTTTACAGATGGAGAAATATATATATTTAAAACAACCTATGCATATGCCTCGATCCTTAACCCTGAGTTTGGTACTATACATATAGAGGATATAATAGCATCCTTGGGTGATGGTTGGCCATCTTTTTTGCATTCTTGGAGATTTTGAACATAATTGTATAGAGGAGTCTGCCAATATTAGTGAGAAAACAGAGTAGCTAGTGGTATTTCCTTGGAGTTGGATGTTATCAAGCCAATAACGATTAAATGTTTCATGCAATGGTGGTTGATACAAAAGAATACAAGGTCGTTGCTCAAAATAAGATAACCAAGCTTGAAGCTAGAGTTAAAAATTTGGAAGGGAGAAATCCATTAACCTTGAGAAATGAAAAGGCATAATTTTTGCCCATATTCAAAGTTTGGTTTTCAGGCTAATTTCTTAAATGCCCATTTTATTTTCAAGAAAATGATAAATGTCCTCCAAAATGTGCCTTATGCTTTAACTTTGATTCCTGTTTGTTTTAGTAGTTACGTTGAAAATAATTTGAGTAGTACACATCTTCAACAATAAGGAGAAAAGTATCAATTTTTAGAGAAAAAAAAATCTAATATGATAGCCAACAATAATTTTTTAAAAATTTCAGCCATGGTTATATAAAATACACTGTAACTTTTTAGGAGCATACACGCTCGTTCTTCTCATATCTGTTCTTCCTCACCCTCCAAAATTTCTTTATCACAACCTTCCCTTTATCTATTATTTTTCCTCCACTTTCTGCCATTGCCGAAGCTGTTGATCTGCCAAAGGTCTCGTGCCACGAGAATTTTCACAAAAGAAGAAGGGTACGATCGTCACACAAACAATTCAGCAATGGCATGGCAGCCATGCCCTACTGCTACTACTCCTACTCAGTTACATTTTGCTAAAGACAAACAGCATTTCGTCGCCTTCCATTAAACCCTTCTCTCTCTCTCTCTCTCTCTCTCTCTCTCTCTCTCTCTCGCTCTCATCGTCTCATCGTGCCCTCCAATCTGTACCTCTGTAGAGGCGACCCCACCATACAGCCAAGCAAAGGCTTTTCATTTATCGGCTTTTTTCAAACCCTTATTGACTGTGCTTACAATCCCCAAAAGAGCTTGTTCTGTCACTCAGTGGCCATATCTGGGTGAGTGTTTTTGTTGAAAGATAGGAAAGAAAAGAAATGGGCACAGGGACGCCATTGCCTCACCACAAGTAGCAATAGCCGCACAAGCGAGCTCTTCGTCTGCTTCACTTCCCGCTTGCCTTTCTCATCCATGAAGCTCTCTTCCAAGTCTATTCTCAGCCCAAGCCGTAGCAGAGAACAGCCCCAGATGCCTCTGTCATCTTCCTTAAGCAGGAGGCTTGGGAATAATGGCAGCGTCAAAGGTGGCCAGGCTTCTCCAATGTTCCCAACTGGGGGCAGGAAAAAAGGGTGTGGCTTCGAGAACCCAGAGCCTTCATCCCCCAAGGTGACCTGCATTGGACAAGTGAGGGTGAAAACCAGGAAACAGGGGAAGAAGATGAGGGCAAGATCGAAGAGAAGAGGAGAAGCAAGCTTTAGGAAAACAGAGCAGAGTTTTCAGGTTGCGGTAAACCCAGATCTCAGTCAACAAAACAGTCACAGTTTTCAGTATCAGAATCACCAGAGTTTGCAGCAAGAGGGTTTGCCACATCGGAATCAGAGATGGGTTCATCTTCCTTTGACAATTTGTGAAGCTCTGAGAGCGTTTGGGACTGAGTTCAGTTGCTTCTTTCCATGCCGGTCTTCTTGCATGTCAAGCGAGAGAGAGAAAGAGGGGAAGGCAGCAGGAGGAGCAGAGGGATCCAGTGGAGGGCATAGCAGAGAGAGTTCTTGTGGGGCCGCATTGGCAAGGTGTCTGGTCACTGTGCAAGAAGGGGATGCCAAGGGCAGGGAGATTGAGGTGGTGATGGGGGAGGAAGATAGGACAGATAGGCCAGAGAGAAGCCGAAGAAGGCATGTGTTCGAAGACATTGATATTGATTATGTACAGAAGATGAAAGATGAGAACTTTGTAGGGGAGGAAGAAGAGAAGGGAAGGGTTAGCATATGCATTCCACCAAAGAATGCTCTGTTGTTGATGAGGTGCAGATCTGATCCCGTGAAAATGGCAGCTCTGGCTAACCGATTTTGGGAGCCAACAGTTCAGAAAGAAGATGAAGAAGATGATGATGAGGATAATGGAGAAGACAAGGAACAAGCCGAAGAAAAGCAAGAAGAAGGTGACGAACAAGTGCAAATGGAGGAAGATGAAGGAGCGCAAATCAAAATTGCAGAGGACAGCATTCGCGAAAGCGAAAAAGGAGTTGCTTTTGTGGACATTGAAGAGCATACAATCCCAGAAGAAGAAGAAGCAGAAGCAGAAGCAGTAGAAGCAAAAGCAGAGGTAGAAGGTTATGAAATTGAAAGTAGAACAAACCCAGAAATGAGTGAGGCTCCTGAAGCAAGACAAGGAAAGCAAGAAGTCAAAGAAGAGGGGGGAGATGGAGACGATGATGAAGATGCAGGAGGCAATGCCAATGAGCAAGGTGAAACCTTTTCAGCTGCAACTTCCCCTGAAGTTCAAGCAGATCTCGAAAAATCAGAAACCGAAGAGGTTCAGCCCAGCTTGCTCCAAGAGGGTGAGGAGAAGCTGAAGGAGAAAGAAAACGACGAAAGCTCTGAACTCGCTTCCTCTCCTGCAGTTCCTGCACCTTCAGAACCCAAAAACAACGAAGCAGCAGCAGCATCAGTAACAGCAGAAGAGGGGTCAATGGAGGAGGAAGAGAAAGGAACTGCAGACAGACCCAAGGAAGACGAAGAGAGTACGGCGACGGCCCGAGATAGATCCGAACTCGATGACCCGAAACCGGGTCCGGAGTCAAAGGACAGAGAAAATGGGTCAAAGGCCGAGAGAGAGAGGGGAAGCTTACCAGAGTGTTTGCTGTTGATGATGTGCGAGCCGAAGCTGTCCATGGAGGTCTCCAGGGAGACATGGGTCTGCAGCACCGACTTCGTGCGGTGGCTCCCGGAGAAGCCCGCCAAGAGAACGGACGGCGGAGATCGCGAGCCCAAGAAGAGAGTCAGCATCGACTCCAAGCCGCCGGCGCCGCCTCCGCCGGCGCTGATGCAGCCGCCGAGGTCGTCCTGTTCGTTCCCAGCGCCGGCGGGAATGTCGATGGCGACGATGATAGAGCAGAAGCTGGTGGGGTCCAACGCTTACGAGCCTTTCGTTCTGACGCGCTGCAAGTCGGAGCCGATGAGGTCCTCGGCTAAGCTCTCTCCGGAGGCTTGTTTCTGGAACAACAAGAAGCTGGAGCCGCACCCTCCTCCGGCTACGCTTGGAGTCGGCGCGGCTGGGGTTGGATTTTGATCTCAATTTTATTTTTCCTGTTTTTTTTTCATGAACAAAATAATGAAATTGTTATTATCTGTAGATTATTGCAAAACTTTTTTCACGGTTTTTAGAATCCTTTGTATAATTTTTTAGCCATTTTCAGGCAATTGCTTTTCTTCTCTTTTGCAACCTTTTGCTACGTGACTCGTTCATAAAATTTGTTGTCACTGTTAATAAATTTACAATTATATTGGTAAAATAGACAAACAAGATAAACAAAGGAAGTACCATTCATCAATCAATAGCTGAAAAAAATCAAAAATTAAATAATTTTTTTGAAATTTTTTTTAATAAGACTTTAATTATAAGTTATTTTGAAGATAGATAATTCAAAAAACACTTATACATCCTTGCCATTTGGGTTAATTTCAAGGAATGGCACTTGAATGTTCTCCGAATGTTGGTGGGACAATTGGTTAAGGTTGTTGTGTGTCTTCTCGTCGGTTTCCCACAATTGGGATGGAATCTGGTCTGGTCTGGTCTGGTCAGGTCAGGTCAGTGATCATGTCATTCATCTTATCTAAAACTAGTTTGGAGCTTCATTATTATCCAATATTTATAGAGCAGAATAATATAGGTTGGAAGGACAACACTACAATATCAGTGTTGGAGAAGTTAGCATTTAATCACCAAACCAAAGACGAAGAGTAACATTAATTGTTAACACCATACACAGAAAGTCCATACAGAGAAAATTGTCTTATAGAAGTTTATTTATATATTTAATTAAATAGTTAGATAATATTTTTATTATATAACGAAGACAGTTATAATAAATAAATAAAAATAAGATTAAATTTTTAAAATATTAAAAATAAGATAAGATGATGATAATGATTATTTTCTTTTATTAAATTTTTCCATTTCTTACCAACCAAGCCTTGCAGCGTGGCTGTTTACTGGGGCTTCTTCGGTGACAGTAGAGCATATCTTAAAGAACAATAATTTATCAGTTTATACCTAATAATTATATAAACTTGAAAAAGGTTTTTGAAAGAGTTTGACGTGTCTATACTTGAGAAGACTTTGGGATGAATTATATGTAGTGACAATAAACAGCTTCACCCATAAAGCAAGCACCCCGAGTGTAAAGGTTTCATTCTTATTCCTTACCACTTTCCATTGCATAGTTTCCTTTGGCAGAGTCTTGCAGAATTTCAAAGCACTTTGTATGATAGTACTGCATTAATGAATTCCCAAGGCAGCAAATTCCATTGTATGATAGTAATCATTTGTTGGAGCCTTTTTCTCCTTCTCACCTTCTCATTCCATGTACTAATCATAGGTAAAGACAAAGCCAAAAGACAAGTATATATGCAGATCATAAAACCAGCTGATTATAAAATTGAGTAGACAAAAATCATAAAATATCAAAACCCATAATTTGAAAAGTAAACAAGAACCAAAGAGGACAACAATTTTGAATATTGTTGACAGCGAGAAAGATAGACGCTTGGTGATTGTTTGCAAAAACCCAAAAAACAAAAAAACAGTAAAAAACTTAAAATAGAAAACAAATTTAAATACGACTAAAAATTGAATAAAAATAATTTTAAATCATTTCAAATATTATTTTTATATTATTTTTTAAGATATCTGATTATTTTTCCATACGCATTAAATTTTGGTAGAATTATGCATAAAATTTTATATTTAACTTAAAGAGTATACAAAAAAATATTTTATTTGACCGTAAGTAAATTTTTTTTTATTATGGGAACATATACTTTATTATTATGTATTAGTGAGAGTAGCGACCTGAAAATGGAAGTCCGGCTCTGAGAGAAAAACACTATGGAAGCAAGTAATATAAGGTGTTTCAGCTCCACATTTTTTTAACAGATTGCAAATGTTATATGTTATGTTTCAGGTTGAATAGTTTAGGATACTCAATTTAGTATTTAAATTATGAAATACTCTTATTCAATAGACTAATTTTTTATAATATATTTTTTTCATGATCTTTAATTATAATAATCGATACTTTCGTTAAGAACCTTTCGATTCGAAAAGAGTAACTAAAGATGACAATAATGGTGAGATCGATATTATAATGTTATTTTGAAACTTGAAGGGATATGTAATATTATTTCCCACGTAGAGGTATGCAGGAGAAGACATTCTGATTTCTGGCACCCCCAAAATTGAGAGGTGGCACATGGATTGCAGAACAATAATGAAGGGAGGGCTCAAGAAAATTCAATCAGATCCCGGGGAAACCTTTGCCCCACTTTGCAACACCTTCCCATTTTGTTTACCCAAATAGCACTACTGATGGTAGTGATAAATAAACAAGCAAAATGCTTTCAATTTCTTGTTTTGGCTCAATGTGCCTGATCTTCTATTGCAATCCGTCTGGCATATTTTCAAAAGGTAACACCAAGTTAAAAGAGTACATAGCAAGTAGATAAAGTGAAAATGAGTAGAAAAAAAAAACTGATTAATGAATTTCCTTCCAACTCAAAAAACAATATTCTATCAAAATGTCAAACAATATTACTTATACAACTATGCAATCTATAAAACTTTTTGAGAGCCATAGCTATCCTCTTCTCCTAAGGTCAGTCACCACTGAGTACAACTACACACACGCACACTTAAAGTGTAATAAAAATACAATTAGATGAAGTTATCTAAAATTTAAAGTTATCTAAAATTTAAATGAAGCTATTTCTATAGTTATATAAATAATCATACAAAGCTTTATAAATAGTATTAATTTAAAACAATGAATTAGGAAGCTTTATGTGATATACTTAATATCAATGGTGAATGTGCTTTAAATTCATTTTTTTTACTTATGATTTCGGAATATAATAATTTACCATATGATTTTCGTCTAAAATTTTTATATGCAAATCAATAAAATTTGTGTGTAGATGTAAATTATCTTTTTTTGAGAGAGAGATACTTAGTATTGGTTGATGCGAGAGTTAATCTGAAGATACTTTTATCATACAATCAAAAGAAATTTTTTTTAGTTATTCTTCTTTTATCAATTTTTTTTTGGTAAAAAGTATATTATCCTACTTTATTGCTTTTATTAGGTATATAAAGTAAACAAATATTTCAAGGAAGTGGAAATTTAAAGATAATGAAAAGTTTAAAATCTGTGTCTTGAATTAAAATTAGTATAAATTACACTGACTTCTCTTACAATTTGGCTCATGCGCATGTATCTCTAACTGCGGCACATGAACTCTAGCCAACCACGGGCACTGTTGGCTAAGGAGAAGCAGCGAAAACAACAAATAGAAAAGGTGAAGCAGCAACACTGCAACATTGCACAATGCACTATTACAAGACTACAAAGTAAAAGGCTTAATCATCTTGCTGAAAATGCCAGAGGACAGACTGTAAGGATATGCACCTTGCTCTACATTTTTCTTTTCTTGAATAAGCAATAATAATACACTAATTTTTGAAGACAGCGTTTGTGTGAATCCACTGAGTAGAAATCCTGCAACATATCTATATATATTTCTAAAGGTACATTCAATGGACTGAGTTAAGCACCTCAAGCCCTCAATTTCCTCCTATCAACAAAACTTAAAAACAATTTTGACATTCAGAAAGAGTATATAAAGGAAAAAACAGACACGTATAGCTTCTATAAGCCTTTAAATATTCCACCAAGACTCGTGACTCCATGAAGGATCACTTGCCACCAACATTACCCTCGAAAGTGAAAGACTAAAACACGGATTAGATCACTTCTACAAATGGATAAGAGGAGCTGCTGACCTATTCCTCCACTTTGACTTCACTGGACTTTCATTATTAGGAATTGTTTGAACTCTGATCTTCCTTCGTGCTGCTCAATTTGTTGTTATTTGTGGAACTCTCAACTGATGAATTTGATAAGCCTGACTGCTCAGTGATCTTGCTTTCAGTTTACTTTTCAGTTGAACCTTCCACAAAGGAGTTGATGGTAAGCTGGTCCGAATAAAGCATTAAACCAATACCATTGATGCCAAAAACAAACGTAGCAAGGTAGCACAAACCATTTATTATTGTCCTGTGAGAAAATATGATCAAATGATTGTTAGATGCTTAAAATAACGAACCGCATGGCCTCTGAGATAAGTGATCGAAGCTACCTTATGGTGATTGTTATCTGGTGGACCTGAAAAGCATACCATTTTCACCGTCAGACTATTTTGAGCAACCAAAAGGCAGTAACAAAATAAGAACTTAAAAGAGCGGTTCTGTTGTTGTTTAGTCTCTCCTGCGTTAATTCAATAAAATGCTTCTCTATCAATTCTATCAATATGACAAAAATACAATGTATTCCTTCAAATATCCTCTTTATGTGACGAAATATGGAAGACCACATAGTTCTTTTTCTTTTTTTTTTTTTTCTCTGAATGACATATGAAGTATGAACACCCCAGGTAAAGGGTTATGGTCGTTGTAAACACAGAAAAACTGCAATTATTTCTTTGTCAAAATTATACAAATTTGATACCTGTTGTATTTAATACAATTCAATTTTCATTATCCACAACTATATGCCATATCAACACAGATTGATTTTGTGCTCTAAAACGCACAAGCTATAGCCTGCAGATAGACACAGCACGTAGATGTGTGCACACGAGATATCACCACTTCTTGATGAGCATAAAACCAGGCATCCTTGCAGGAGCTGGTAACTTTTCTTATAGCAAGTCATCTAATTATAATATTTCTTTTTTACCTGTTTTTCCCCATTGATTACTACAGAGATAAACATTAAAAACTGAACTAAAAGGCCTTTATTTCACTCGTCTGGAAAGTTTTCCAGCCAAATGCAATATAATATTCAGCTATCAAGCTTTTCTCCAGACACAGACGGTTAGATGAGAACACCTAATATCGTCCATTCCCAAGACTCAATATACTCCCTCATGATTAGCAGGATTTCTAGCTCCATGCTAACCAAGGATTGCATAACTTGTATCCAATAGTTGAACTTCGGTAAAATTACTTACTCTGACAATCGCAGTCAAGTATTCAAGAGACTGATCAAGGATGTAAAATAATCGTGAATTTATACAAATCAACATTAAACAGCCATGTTAGAGTAAACAAAGTTCAAATTGTGTCATTACGCCAAGCAACAATGACTCAAGTTATGCATGATTTCAACAAACAATACTAAAGGGTACAACGTTAGCAAAACTCTTTGTAAAATATACCCTGACCAAAAAGATATATTTGAAGACTTCTGACCTGAAGCGTACAATGTCAATCAGTACCTCCATATTCCTGTGATAGTTGGATTTCATCTTACTGGGATCTTCCTGTGTTAGGGAAGCTACATCCTCTGTTTCTTAAATTGCAATGTTTACTTTTTCTTTTTGCAATAAGTTTTTTGGAATTTTAAATTCGAAATTGTAACAATAAGAACAATTAGCCACCAAAATTTAAAAAGAACAATTCATCAATAAGATATATTATGATTTTACTATCATGACAGTTGTCGAGAGCAAGTAGCTATATTCAAATAATATCAGAAGCCTAACACTCTGGCCTTTTTCTTTTGGTCCAATTAATCAAAGAAGAAAACCTTGCCTAAATGTAAACCTTACTAATAACATGATGCTTTCCCGGTGCAACAAAAAAGAATAAATAAGGACAGATAAAAGGGCATGAGACAAACCGAAAAATTATCTGAAACTGTTTGGCGACTGAGAGCTGCCTCTATGGTGTGGTGAACTTATAGAGAATAAGAGCAATAACACCCGCATATATTGCCCCAAACAACTCCTGAAGAGGTGAAGGTGGACCCTTAGCTGCAACGGAAGTTGACCCCATAGCTTTCATGCTATCCAATGCTTCTTTCTTCGATGGCTTCTTCACTCCAGAAGACCTAAATTTCTAGAACCACCAACCCATTTCATTGAAAATATAGATTGAATCATAGCAGCACATATCAGTGATATCAGACTAAAAATTAACGTGAACTGCATAGCAACAAACCCCATGAGTCCAAAGTCAAGGGATTTAATTTTTAAGCTAAAAAATTCGTGCTTTGAGCACATTCATCACCGAAAAACTTCCGAAGAAAAGGATAATTGTGCTCATATCCTAAGACAATGAAAATCTAAGAACAGCAGAACATGAACTGTACGAAGAAACAAGTCTTTAATGCCTTGGCACGTTTTGCCCGGCGCCTGAGAGACAGAAAGAGTAAGACAGTGATGGCTCACGTGAGAAGAACGCTGGAAGCAACTTGGATTGTAGAAGGGTCGTCTGTGGTGGCAAAAACCGAAGGAGTAGAAAATGGGAGTTCGATGGGGCCCTCCACCGTTGCAGTGGTGAGTTCGGCGATATGGGTTAGCCATGGTGAAGTTGCTGGACGAGTGGCTGAAACAGAGTGAAGAATTGTGGGTTTGTGGAGAAAATGATGAAGAAGAGGGGATGGGAAAGGAAGATACAGAGAGGAGTTGTGGTTGGTAAGAGACAGAGGGACATGGAGGTTTGGGAAGAGATGGTGGTGACAGTGAGAGTGCAACATAGGAGATATGGTGATGATTCTCGTTCCCTCCTTCACTGATCGATGAGCAGTGTTCGGTTCCTCCGTCTCTCAGGAATGGAAGGTTTCTGCAAATATCATCGGCAATTTTGGATTTTGGTGGGAAATGCCAAGGAAAATGTAAAATAATTAAATAACCCATATCCATTACACATTTTAAGATATTTATTTTATTTTATTTTCTGTTTTACTCAGAAAAGTTACACTAGTTCTATCAATAATAAGACGAAATTGGTCTTTGATGACTTTGGTGTATTGTAGTGAAATATAAAATTGAGGCGTACTATTTAGCCGAATAATAATTAATCACAAATTTAATAAATAATTTAATATAAAAGTCCAGAGAAGAATAACACTCATAAAAGCCTATACAAGTTGTAAAATATTTTGGAGGGTCTAATATTTTCTTCTTTCTCATATAAACAAACAAATTATCTATCACTACTACTAAAGTTTGGTAATTTTAAATATTATTTGTATACTGAAATTTTCACATTATTTTTGTACACTTTAATTATGTATAAATTTATAATTAAATAAATATATCAAGTAAATAAATAAATAATAAATAATAATTAATAATTAATTATAAATTCATTTAATTATTTAATATAGATATATTTAATTATATATAATTAATCAAAAGAAAAATAATAGAAAAAAAATATGCTGAAATAACGGTATTGAAAAAATGTGGTACGGTGATGGCTTCCCTGTCATAAGGATGCTCTGCCACTAACATCTCATCACCGCACCTTTTTCCCCTGCGCCGCCGCAGCCCCTCTGCCCCTATCCCATTCCGTTGGTGCCGCCGCAAGAGGCAGGAGAGTCTCCGTTCGTCTTCCACAGGTCTGTCCTCCATCTCTGCATATTTTGCTTTCGGTATCTGTTGAGATATTAGTGTGTGCACCGAATTTGGAAGCCCAAGGGTTGCGGGTAGCACACTATGCCTTGGAGCAGGGTCTCCCTTTTTTTTTTTTTTGGGTTTCATTGCTTCTGGTTTCTCGTAGCTTTAATGGGTGCTGTTTAAACTTGTAAAGTCGTTTGATTTTTCATGTGTTTTAGAAATGGGGTATTTTTCTATTGCATTTGATTTTAACAATCATACTTTTTCTTGGATTGAGCTAGCTAGGGATTCAGAACTGCGAGGTGAGAAGGGCGCATTCGCAATTTTGCAAACCAGAAGTGAAGTGAAGCACGAAAGAGTAGAGAAGATGGGTTCCCCTTTGGTAATTTGTGCTGCTTCACCAACCATATCCATATCCATATCCACAACGCACTGCTCCCACTCGCGGCTGCAAAAACTGCCAACTCGCTCGATTCTCGGTGATAATAAACCCACTTCGCTTTCATGGCTTTCTTCATTTCCCACTTTAAACATTGGCATAGGCTCCTCCGTCGCAAACCCTCCCAGTCCATCGCTGAGCAGCGTAAGAACTCACTCTCCTCCTCACTTCCTTTCCGTTTTCTCTTCAATTAAATGAAAATAAAATGATGACTTGATTCAATTTTATTTTTCTTTGGCTTTCACTAGCTCATTAGTAGAACTTGGGAATGTTTGTTTTGTATATATCATATACGTAGGACTCCTATAGATATTAACTTATTATTAGGACAATAAATCCCAATGGGGTTTTCCATTTTATCATGGTCACTTGGGTTCATCAGCAACTTTCTGTTAGAAATCCAATTGAACATTCATAACCGCATCAGTTTGAGAGGAATTTCCAGCATAATTTTGATGCATAGTGCTTGGTATGTTGTTGTAATCATGACACGTGATCCATGGTTCTAATTCTGAATAACTGGTAATTATCAGAACTGTTTAAGTATCTTTGAACTTAATTTCTGATTTTTTTTTTTTTGGGCATGAGGCCTTCTTTTTCTGTGATGTTTTGATAGGGGGTTGTGGATTCCTCTGTGGTCTGGTGAAATATCAACATTTTGGAGGGTGACATGAAGATTATATAGAAAACAGTTCTAGTTCCAAATATTAATGCTTGCTTTCTATTGACTTGAATGAAGAAAAGTAAATTTATCTCTTCTTTATACCAACATCTGTAGGGTTCTTTTATTCGAGCTGCCTGGACCCGAAGATCTCGAAGTGAAGCTGCAAAGAAACCTAATAGGAAATCATGGAAGCAGAGGACAGATATGTACATGAGACCATTCTTATTAAATGTTTTCTTTTCAAAAAGGTTTATTCATGCAAAAGTAATGCACCGAGGAACAAGCAAAGTGATATCAGTTGCTACCACAAACTCCAAGGATCTTCGAAACTCTCTACCATCCTTGACAGACCATAATGCGTGTAGAGTCGTTGGAAGGCTTATTGCTGAGCGATCAAAGGAAGCTGATGTATATGCAATGGCTTATGAACCAAGAAAGGATGAAAGAATTGAAGGTAAACTAGGGATTGTTCTTGATACTATTAAAGAAAACGGAATTATTTTTGTTTGAGCTTATTCCCTATCAATTTAGGTTGTTTCATATGTAGCCTTTAACAGTTTTATGGGTTGTTACAAATTCTCTTTGATTACATATGGATCTTTTGTGCTTTAATTTGCTCATTGATGCCGTAGAATTTTGTGATTTTATTATATTGATTTACTTTGGATGCTAGCCTATTTGATTGCTCATTGTTATCACAACCAACCTTCATGCTGAATTGGTAGCTATCAAGCAAGGTCTTGCCGTGGCTTCGAATCTTGGTTTTTGCAGGATTGATTGTGAATCAGACTTGCTTGATGCTATCAACTTAATTCAGCAAGCTGATTGCACCTTTAACGATTATGGTAATCTTAGCACTGATATAAGGAGCTGGATACGTGATTATGGTGAAATTCTTATCACACATGTGCTAAGAGTAGCAAACTTTTGCACAGATTTCCTAGCTAAACAGGGAGCTTCATGTAATGATTTGTGTACTATATTTCAGGATCCACATGCTGGTTTAAATTATTTCCTTCTAGGTGACAGTTTGGGTATCTCTTTTGTTTGGGGCTAGTTTTTTGTGGATTGAACTGGGTGGCTGGGCCGTGGGCCCATGGCAAAGTAGCCCAATTGCCCTAGTGTCCAACCCTCCTGTTTCTGTAGTGATCATCCCCATTTTACCCAACTTGCTGGATGGCTCCTATCCTATGAGATTGCGACGCAATACCAATTCATTGTGCATGGCTTGAGCTTGTATTAACCAATCCCCCGGGCCCCCACAAACCCAAGCCCCAATTCCCCAACCCAACTCTTGCTGCGAGGTATCAGTATTCAGTGGCCTCATGCAGCGGCCCACACCACACCCATGCCACGCTGGTCTGTTTTCTTCAGACTTATCGAGTCATCTGATTTTTCACGTGTTTCCTAAACTGGGTATTTTCCTCTTACAGTTGATTTAAACAGTCATACTTTCTTGGATTGAGCTACCTAAGGATTGAGAGGTGAGAGGTGAGAGATGATCTTCATTCCCACTTCAAACATTGGCATAAGCTCCTACCTCGCAAACCCTCCCAATCCAGCCCTTACCAAAGTAAGCACTCACTCTCCTTACTTGATTCAATTTTTTCTTTCAATCATTGGAGCTCTGCTTAATGCTGCTTTACTAATTCTTTAAAGACTGTATTCTCTGTTCTCTCTGTCTTTGCATTGCTGAGTTATGGCTTCATAGTTTATTTGTTTAATTATCTCAATATTGGATTGGAGGTTCTCTAATTCCGTTTAATGCTTCAACTTTCACATTTTCATTTCCCTTATCTTCTGAATGGATTATTGTCCAAACCTCTATTTTCATTCTCAATTCATGCTTATGTGACCTAAACATGTAGGATATTTCCTTAAACATGTAGGATACATTCTGCAATGTTTGAAGGGAAGAGTTTAGTTAAGAGATATAGGCTCATTTATAATTTGTTGCAAGAGGAATCTGGGCTACATGCCTAGTCAGTTGTGGCAAAAACACCATCTGAAGTCAATGACGGGGGAAAACTATTTACATGGGACTGCAGGAAGAGAGATCAATTTTTATAATTTTTCCCTCCTATTAGTTCCAGCGATGACATCATTTTGCCTGTTGTGAACTGGATGAAGGGTACTTATATATGTAAAATAAAATACTTATTGAGGTTTAAACATAAAAATACCATGTCATCTCTGTCAAGCATTGGTTCAGGCATGTGGAAGGCCTTGAGTGGGGGTTTTCCTAGGCGGTAAAGCTTGATTGCGAGATCCTTGAAGCTATTGCTTGTGAATTTTGGGGAAGTACAAGAAAGCAGCAAGAATAGCAACTCCTCAGGTGAAGTAGTGAAGCAGAGCGTATGCTAAGCGCCGATGTGCAAAGCAACTCAATGACAAGAGCTCGAATAGTGGAGGTTTTTGAGTTCTCCTTTAGATCGAAATTTGACAGTGGCGTTGAGTCATATGAATTCAGAAGCATTGGCTGCTTGGTTGGGAGTTCAGGGGAGATTGATGGAGTACGGGAGAAGCCGCATAAAGAGATGGAATGGTGGGATTTGGAGATGCGGTGGATGTAGGTATTGATAGAGGGTTTGTTGAGGAGGCCAGAATGGCAGATGCTGCGTGCGCGTGCTCGGCTTCTCCACAGCCCTCTCCCGCCACAAGTTGTAGATGGTGATCCTTTCAGAAAGGAGGCGTCCAACATTGAGACTCTGTGCTATCAGAATGGTAATTAACGGTGTGATAACCGTTCTTGACGGTGGGGGCTGTTTTGACTTTTGAAAACATTTTTAAGTATAAGGATTCATTTTAAATTGTAAAAAGTGTAGGAACTAAATTAAAAATGAATGTAAATTATAAGGATTAAAATTATATTTTAACCTTTTTTTTTCCTATTGCATGCAATATTAATACTTTGTTGTAACTTATCAATTAACTATAATTTGTCAATCTGATTTTGAATGGCTTCCATTTTTTATAATTTATTTACTGTCTCATACGAATAACTACTTTCATCTTAGAAATAAAATTAAAATAATTATTCTTTCATGTTTCATTATTTTACTTGATTAATCTAATGCCAAAATAAATTAAAATTGTTACCGAGTTCATGTTAACATGCAAATGCCGGGCATAAGAACTAGTTTGTAATAAAATTCAATTGATTTTAATAAATAGGATCACTAACTTGCAAGTGGATAAGGAAATTGTAATTTGAGCCTTTGAAGTGCCTTCATAAAAATTATAGTATCAAGCACAACACCTTCGCAACCAGGCCATGTAAATGTAAAGTACAACTCAAACATTAGTGCCTCTATATCCTTTCCTGCAAGTGAAAGGTATCTCTTTATCAGCAAGTAAATTGATAGCTATACGAGTGCCATATATGGCCCCAATGCAATCATTAAAATGAGTTCAATACCGTTCATCCTCCGTAATGCGGTTAGGAACATCCCTAAACATAAAATCAGTAGGCCTAATGTTCTCATTTCTTAGTTTTCTAACAACTTTTAATACTCGATAAAATTGTCTATTAATTATCTCTCTATAATGTTGAAATCTCTCTTCAACAATTCTCTATGTAGTTCCATGACCATACATATATAAAAAAATTGTTTGTTACCTCTTCTATGCCAATATGTCTTGTAGGTTCTAATCCATACTTTTGATTCAAGTCAGCTTACCAATTGCCTAAACACATGCTTACCAACTACCAACTTACCAGCTGCCTAAACAAATGTATTCTTTCTCTTCTATCAATTTATACAATAATGATTAAACAAACAAAAATTCACATATTGCAAATTTTAAAGTAGCTATGTTGATTCAAACCATACATAATGATTAGTTGTTTAACTCTAATATAGGCTCAATAGCCGTTTTAATTACTCTAAAACGGCAATTACATTGATGAACAAAAAAAAAATAAAATAGTAGCTACGTTGCAGCAAGTTGACTTTTTATGGTGTAGTCGTTATGTGAAGTTATAGGCCTTTCAATTGGATTTAATTAAATAAAAAGTATATAAAATGTAATTTAAAATAAAAATAAATGATATTTGTGTTAAAAAATTTTATTCAAAACCTCTTTTATTTTTACTTTTTTTAAACTAAGAAGAGGTAAATAAATGAACTTTTTTAACTTTTATTTTTTAAAAAAGTTACATTTAAATATATTTCAAAATGTATTAAAATATTTTTTAAAAAAAATGTATACCAACAGGCTTTAAATATAGTACATTGAAAGCACTTTAGAATTTCTACTTTATTTTATAGTCAGGGCTGATTATAGTGAGATTAAAGGCGTTTGTAGTTCTTATTTATAGACTAGTAGTTCCCATATTGGTAAAGAAGAAGCTAGCTTGTCCCAGCCTATAATTTTCCCCTTTTGTAATGTCGTTGGCAGATTATAATTGGGAAGAAGAATAAAATACGAAAAAATATTATCTGGGTATGTTTGTAACTATAAAAATTAAAATTGAATTTATTATAATTAAATTAAATTAAATTAAAAATAATTTTTTATGTTTAAAAGTTATTATAGAAATTATAAATTTTATATAAATATATATTTATATAATTTATAATGTTATATATAATATAATAATTTTGATTAAAAGTTTAAGCTAATTTAAAACTTTAAAAACTTAAGCCTGACCTACTTAAATACTTTTCTATTTTAGTAAAACAAATAATTTGGTCCTGGTTTTGAAAATAAATTATTGTCCCCTTAGTTTGAAAAATAAATTATTTGATTTCCTATGTGAAAATAAGCAATAACATTTTGATTACGTGAGTAGTAACTTTTACTTAATTTAGATAATATGAGTCAATCAATTATTATCATTTCTTATAGTTTAAATTTAACAAGAAAAAAAATTAAATGAGATAATTTGTATTCATGATATTTAAAATTTATTTACATGTAGATTTTTTTTTGTAAAATTAATTCTAACTTATTTTAATAAATTAAAACATTCACATGAGATTATAATATATATAATAGACACATAAGGTGTTAACATAGTAAAAGTAAATTACGTCTTTAGTTATAAAAATTACAGTTTAATTCCTAAGAGTCACATTTCATAAAGAGGATCATACTATTACTACTCTTGACTTGAGAAGATTAGGCTTATACGACGGTTCAAATAGGCTGAACCATATAGGTATATTCTCAGTTCATACCAAAAATATATATATAACATAATTTCATTTATATAGATATTAAAAAATATCTATAAAATTAGGAGACCAAAGTATATGTTTTCTTAAAAAAGGTAGATTAAAATTGCAATAAATTTAATTTTTTTTAACGTCAAGTCATCACACTCTATTAAATTTTTGACAGCATATTAACATATAGATCAAAAGTGTTTAGTTTACAAAAATAAATGGATTAAATAATTTATTTTTAAAATAAAAACATTAAATTGTTAGCTTTGCTAAATTAAAAGATTTAAAATTGCAATTAAGTAAAAAAAATAAAGTACAAAAATAATTTTTAGTTAAAATTTGAGAAGCTTTACACCATCTAAATAACACGGCTTTTTTTTTAACCATTATTTTTTATTTTATTATTATTTTTCATTTTATGCCTTTTTTTATTTAAGTATTAAAATGTGCTAGTTTATGATAAGGTGAGAAATCCCCATGACTCAGGGTGTGATTTCTCACCACCAAATTTACAATTTTTTTTTTCTGAATTCGCCATCTTACAGAACAGTTTCTTTTCGAAAATTAAGAATAAAAGATTTAATTTTAATCTATAACTAATATAAAAAAATTTATATTATTATTCAATTACTTTATATTTAGTATTTAATTTTTTAAATAATTATCATCTTAATTAAATTTTTTAATAATTTAATAATTAATAATTAAACAACAACATAAATTTTTTTACAATAAAAATATATCAAAATTAATTTAAAAAATAAAATGTTTATATCGTTCCCGCCAAAATCTTCCTCATGCTTGCTTTTGGCACTCCGGATATACGAATCTTGATCGAACCTATATTTGCCCAATGGATACAATCTGCTCATGGTAAAACTTCATATGGGCTTGATGTACTTTTATCTTCAACGAATAGTCCGGCGTTCAACGCAGGGCGAAGCATATGGTTGCCTGGTTGATTAAATGCTATTAATGAGAATAGTAAAGTTTCGCCATTGGTTTTTAGAAACTATTTATAAAGTTGGTTTTTAATGTATTTTTTTTTTTACAAAAATTGTTTACTGCTTTCAGGAGACACCCTTGTGAATCACATAACGGATGGCGACTTTTGAATATCTATAGAACAATTTGTTTCAAAATTACTTAAAAGAAATCGTCATTTATTAGATGATAGCTTCCTAATTGAAAAAGAAAAAAACTAAATTTAGTGACGAGAAACCATCCTCAATCACGACAGTTTTTCACTATATTACAAAATCAACTTATTTTGATAATTAATTCGGGAAAAAACTTAAAATAAAAAATAAAAAAAATAATCATTGGTATATCTCGTTAATTGGAATAGCAAAAAATTGCCGCTCGGGATCTACAAAGAATATTCACGACGGAACATAATACGAGTATTTGTTTAAAAAATTGAGACAGAAATAAAAATTATATTACTTATTTTATAGGTATTTATGAATTTTTTTATTTTTTTAACATTTTATATATATTATAATTTTTTTATTTAAAATGACATAAAATTTATCTTTTTTATTATTTTATAATAAATTTTTTAATGGATGAGTTCATATAATAAATATTATTAAAAAATTTATATTATTTAAATAATAAATATTTATGTAAATTTATTATTATAAAATATAATTAAACTTTATATATTATTTGTAATTTATTATTTTGATTTTATAAGTATTTTAAATTATTAAATAAAATTATGATATATAATATTAAATTTTATTTATTTATGTTTTTAAATTCATAATTTTTAAAATTTCATTTTAAACTATTAAATATCTACGGATACCTGCATCAAAATGAGTAGCCGAGACAAGACGAGAGCGGAGACAAGAAGAGCCATCTGGAGTCCTGTAGTACCGCCGGCTAAAATTCCTATACGTGGGAAATAAAAAGTTTAAAATAAGCCACGCAACACAGCCCGTGGACAATTCTAGACCACTTATAGTCTCTTTGTTAGGATATTTATGATATGGCAGGTGGAGTGAGATAAAATAAAATGAGATAAAATAAAATAAAATATTTTAAATATTTTAATAAAATTAATAAAATAATAAAATTCATTAATTAATTTTATTTTTATATTTTTTAATTTAAAAAAAATAAAAATGAGAATATACACTAATATGAGATTATTTATTTTATTTTGAAAAATCTAAATAATAATATAATTTATTATTTCATTCTATTTCACCAATTCAGATAAGTCCCGAGCAACTCTTAGATAAGACTGGATACCTCCAACAGTTGAACCAAAAAGGACAAGCCAATGCCAAAGACAATGTCAGGGCCAAACACCTCCGTCAGCTCCGAGTTTCACATAGCCATGTTTCCATGGTTTGCCACGGGTCACATGACACCTTTCCTCCATCTCTCTAACGAGTTAGCCAGAAGAGGCCACAGAATCACCTTCTTGCTACCACGGAAAGCCCAGCTTCAGTTGCAGCACCTCGTTCGTTACCCACACCTCATCACCTTCCACGCTCTCACCGTTCCACACGTACATGGCCTCCCTCCAGGCACTGAAACTGCCTCAGAGATTCCCCTCTCTCTGAGCACTTTCCTTTTCATAGCCATGGACCGCACCCGCGACCAGGTGGAGATAGCACTCGCTGCAGCAAAACCCGATCTCGTGTTCTATGACGCTGCACACAGGCTACCAGAAACAGCCCACAAGTTGGGATCAAAGCCATTAACTATAACGTGGTTTGCGCAGCGAGCTTGGCAATAGGGCTCGTGCCGGCCAGGAATGTTCCCAAGGACAGGGCCATTACCGAGGAGGAGCTGAGCCAGCCTCCACCGGGTTACTCTTCATCCAAGGTAGTGCTTCGTGGCCCTGAAGCTTCAGCACTGTTGTTCCTATCAATGCCTGGTGGAGAAGGCACGATGACGTTTTACGAGCGCATCACGACGGCCTTGAAAGACAGCGATGCCATAGCCATCAGAACAAGCAGAGAGCTTCAAGGGAGCTTCTGTGACTACATTGCAGCACAGTATCAAAAACCAGTGTTTTTGACTGGACCAGTGTTGCCTGAGGAGGATGAGGGAGAGTTAGAAGAACGGTGGGCCAAGTGGCTCGATGGGTTTGAACCTGGGTCTGTGGTGTTTTGTGCGTTTGGGTCCCAAATCAACTTGGAAAAGGCACAATTCCAGGAGCTGTTGCTGGGATTTGAGCTTGCAGGTTTGCCATTTTTGGTTTCTTTCAAGCCTCTTGATGGGTGTTCAACTGTGGAAGAGGCCTTGCCAGAGGGATTTGAAGAGAGGGTCAGAGGAAGCGGAGCGGTTTCCAGGGGTTGGGTTCAGCAGCCATTGATGTTGAAGCACCCATCCGTAGGGTGCTTTGCGAATCACTGTGGGTTTGGGACTATGTGGGAGTCTCTGATGAGCGACAAGCAGATAGTGCTAGTTCCACATCTTGGTGACCAAGTCTTGAACACCAAGCTGCTGGTAGAGGAACTGGAAGTGGCAGTTGAGGTGGAGAGGAGAGAAAATGGGTGGGTTTCGAAAGAGAGCTTGAGTGAAGCCATCAAATTGGTGATGGATGAAGGCAGTGAGGTGGGTGCAAGAGTGAAGAAGAACCACACCAAGTGGAAGCAAACATTGACCAATCCAGTGCTAAAGAATGGTTATATCGATAGGTTTGTCCAAAATCTTCAGGAGCTTCGAATTTGATCGTGTGGCAACTTCTAAAAGGGGATTTCTAAGGTACTCCTCACTAGATGGGTATCGAACACCCCCTTTCTGAGAGCTTCGTAAGTAAATATTGAATGGTTTCAGAACCAATCCCTGTCTCACTCTCCTTCTTGCTCGATCACGCCGTTGCGGTTCTAAAGGCTGAAAATGAAACTTACCAAATTAAAGAATAAGAGAAAAGAAATTGAGATTGTAGTGCTGTCAAGAGTCAAACTCAGGATTAATCATTCCTGCACTCACGAGTCAAGTCAGCTATTCCTGATGAAAAGTCAAATTTATACTTAATGAATAAATAAAATTCTGTAACTTGCTGTTTTTATAGCTTTCTTATTTTTGGGCGAAAAAAAAACCTTTCTCATCTTCAACTTCTTTTCTTCTCTTGCCTCTCTTTTTTTTTTTTTACTTGTTCTGCTCGATATTCAGAGCTTAGAAATATTATTGTTTAATTTTATACTTAGAATTAATTAATTTGAGATATCGTTGGGTTAATATATAGGTTATTAATCATAATAAAACTATTCATTCTTAGTATTTTCTATATCCTGAACACATGTCGCAGATGTATTCATAATTTTTTTTCTATATTTCATTTATTATTTCTTTATCATTCATGCTTCTTCTCTTGTCCCTTTCTATCTTCTACTTGGTATCCTCGACATTCAAATTTGTCGTTGGTGTGAGGCTCTTGAAAATGTTATTAATTAATCTCACACTTGGAATTGATTAATTTAACATAGTATTGATTAATGGGTTACTAGTCATAATAAACTCCTTCCCAGCTTTCTCAGTATTGTGAGCATATGTTGCAGATATATTTATCATTTTTTTTCTGTGTTTTATCTATTATTTCCTTATCATTCGTGCTTCCTTTTGTCTTTCCATGTCTTCTGCTTGGTTTACAAAACATTCATATCCCATCACTGACCTGAAATTCTTAAAAATATTATTGATTAATTTTACACTTAAAATTGATTAATTAATTCGATGTAATACATTTAATTAATAAGTTACTGATCATAATAGAACTTATTCTCAGCTTTCTCTACCTTGAACTAAGCATATAGGAATAGAGGGTTTTAAACATCAATATCCAAGGAGATAATCCATCCAGGTAAAGGAAATGAGAAATAATTCAAGAAAAAAAATAAAATCAATAAGATAACATCAAGGTAATTTTGTCCACTCATTATGCATTTTTCTACCTATGTAGATCAGAATGAAATAAAAGTTATATATAACTCAATACGTAGAACTGTCTTTTCCCAATAAAAGTTGAATCCATGTAAATATGCATGTGATTTGGACCACTCAAGTCCATTGCATGAGCAGTGCATTTAACAATGTCTCTGTCGAACAGTTTCATCGGATTCTAGAACTGTCAAACTCAAAACTGCCCTTTCTCAACTGTGAAAGATTTATTTTAAAATAAAATAATGTTATAATTAATATATATATATATATATATATATAATTTATTCAATTTTTAATTTTTTATTATATTGATTTTTAAATTTATAGACTGTTATGTTAAAGAAAAGTTTACATACATTTTTTTGTTACAAAAATTTAATAGAAGAAGGAAAAAGATAAATTAAAATTGAAACAAAACAGCAATTTAGTTGTGATTTGATCACAAAAATAAATTGTTTTCAAAGAAAACTTAAGGGCACTTCAGTTGCGGGCTTATGACTCTCGGACAAGTTTTACACAAATTTATATATAAAATATATGACTGCATTTTTTTAAAAAAATATCTATATAATATTATCTTTTTTAAATTTACTTGCATATTTACATATCTATAATAGTTTAATGGTGCTTTCTTTTTTTTTAGCCATTAGTATAATGGTTCTTTGAGAACATGTAAATTCTACATATATAGAGTTGTAAGTGCGATCAATATAAATCTTATCTTTTACATTTTTTTATTTATTTATGTGCTTATGTGAAAGATTGTGTAGATTGCAACAGCATCTTCGAACCATTATCATCCTTTCTATGATCTCATTTTATTTAGAGAAAGTTTATTCATATGTCTCTTAAAAAGGTGTGCATGATTTAGGGGTAATGAATGGTTTCAGTTATAAATGGAAGGAGACTTTGGCAATTCCAAATTAAAGTAAGAGATATACTTTAAAAATTAAGTGTAATATTTATAATTATTAATTAAAAAATTAATAATTTAAAATTTAATAAAATATAAGTACATAAATAATAAAATATAATTTATTAGAATTATTTTTAATTTTTTTTATTAATAGTTATTTATATATACTTTACTTTTAAAAGTGTACTTTACATTTTTAAAACATTGATTGTTATGTTTAAGATCTTCGAGAAGTTCGAAAGTAATTAATTGAATGATTTTAATCATGTTGTTCAATGGATTGATTTGGTTCAAGTTTGAGATATCTTTAAATTTAACAAACTCATGAAAATGAAAATAGTGAATTGAATTGATTTGGGTCAAAATTTTTGTCAATTTGACCTAATCTCCTATGCACATATGAGGTTAAATTGGGTTGAGTCTCCAAATTTATTTTAAAAAAAACAAAATAATACTATAATGTTTGTTCATAATTTTTTATTCTTCAAAAAAATCAACCAATACAAATAGTGAGAAATTATACTAACCTAGAGGTAGTACCTCGTGCAACTTATCACTTAACTTATTTGCAATCTTACTAAACTGGAGTTTACCTATTTATCATATAAGTTAAGTTTAAATATGTTACATCTCAATTTTAGAAAATATGACCAATTAGGGATTAGATATGCCTACTCTCAGCCTCATTGACACATGATAAACTTAATACATTTTAATATAAAACTATAATTACTTAAGTTTTACAATATCAAATATGTAAATATATTATCAAAATATTTTACACACACATTATCAAAACCTATTTTTTTCAACTAAAAAAAAAAAGAAGAAAGGAGACAAATTAAAGGAATGTGTGTGGAGGTTAGGGAGGTGAAGTTAATGAGGGAAGGGTTAGGCATCAGAAAATGAAAAAGGTAGGGTGTGCTATGAATGTAGGCCGGTAGAAAATTACATTCAAAATTATTTGTTTTGCATGTGTAACAACCTTTATAAATAAAGGGTTTTGAAACAGAAAAGAAAAAAAGAAATGAAATGTTGTTATGAGTAAAAGAAAAATGCTGCTATATTTTTAGTCTTCTTCTATTATATCGATAATATAAGAGAAGTGTTAGATCAATATAATCTTCTTCTCATATATTTTGTAAATATTTATAATGCTCTTGGGTTACTGTCATAGTATTATCTTACTTTTGTTTAATTTTTTTGAAAGCTTATAATAATGATTTTACTATAATTTATATTCTGTTATCATTATACACAATATGATTTATGAGCTTAGAGTTAAACACTCTAATTTTTAAATTGTTATATTTTACTACACTATTATGATATTTTAAGTTAAATATATTTTTATGGTACTAATATATTTTGAGTATTACATTTATTTTTGTCTATATTTATAATTTTATTATTTTATGTTATGATTACGTGTACAAATTATGCTGTTAATATTTTGATAATATATCTGATAATATCAAATGCACTAAAAAGAACTCTTAGTATGTCATAGTATGATAAATGACTATATTGCTATGAGATTTATGTGTACTTAATGCTCGAGTTAAAATACTTAGGGTTATAAAAATAGTTAGCTGATGCCCAGTTGAAAATATTTAAGGCTAAAAATTTAAAAGCTAATGCATAATTTAAGCTGCTCTTCTAGTAAAGCATGAAAATATTCCTGTAAAAAATTACTGTTTAATGATAAAAGATTTATGTGAGAATGATTCTTTATAAATATGAGATTATTTAAAAAAGAATTTTCTAAAAGAAAATATTTTCAATATATTAGAATTTGAATTCATTTTTATTTAATATCAACTAAAAGCCTTGGAGTACAATTTTTTTATTTAATCCTTATTATTATTATAAAGTATACTTATATTATTTTTAGTTAATTACATTTGGGTATTCTTATACTTACTAAGTTGCAAAACTCACCCCTTTTCATATTTCTTTTTCAGAGTCTGATCAAGAATTTTTTGTACCTCTAACTTAGAGAGCTGTTCACTTCTAAAGTGAAAGAGATTCCTCTTATAAAGATGATAAAGACATAGACACTTAATGTTGTAATCATAGGGTTGGGTCCTTGCATATTAAGTGTTTGTAATTTAAATAAGTGATTATGAAATCTGAATTATTTATGTGTGTAAGATATTTTGACAATATATATAGATATTTGATATGGTGAAACTTAAGTGATTATGGTTTTATGTTGAAATGCATATGTGATAATGAGGCTTTGGGGATAAAGATGCTTAATCCCTAACCGATCATATTCCCTACAATTAGGATGTGACACAGATAAGTAGTTTAGATTTCTTGATTATTTATTTAAATTACAGATACTCAATATACAAGACAAATGGACCCAATCTTATGACTGTAACATCAGATGTTCATGTCTTCACATTATCTCCATAAAAGAAATCTATCTCACTTTAGAAGTGAACAATTTTCTAGGCCAAAAGTGTAGAAAATTCTTGATCAGACTCTGCAAAAAAAAAGGGATGCGTTTTGCAGCTCAGTGAATATAAGAACATTCAAGTGCTATTAACAAAAAATAATACAAGTACACTTTATACTGATAATAAGAATTTAAATATTATAAATGTACTCCAATGCTTTTATCTGATAATCAATAAAATTGAATTCAAATTATGATATATTAAAAATATTTTCTTTCAGGAAATCATTCTTAAAAAAAATAAATCATATTTATAAAAAAAAAAGTTTCATGAAAATCCTTTTTTATCAAACAATAATTTCTTACTAGATTATTTCAGGCTTTACTAAAAGAACATAATATACGAATCAGCCTTTAAATTTTTAACTCCTAATATTTCTAACTGAATATCGGCCAATCATTTCTATAACTTCAAGTACTTCTGTCTGGGTGTCAAGCAGTCATTTCTATAACTCCAAGTATTTTTATCCGAGCATCAAGCATACATAAATCTCATAATAGTGTGATCATTTATTATACTATAGTATATCAAGAATTTTTCTTAGTATCTCTGATATTCTCAAATATATTATCAAAATATTAACAATATAATTTATACACGTAATCATATTATAAAAATAATAAAATTATAAATATGGACATAAATAAATGTAATACTAAAAATATACTAATACCATAAAAATATATTTAGCTCAATATACCATAATCATGCAGTGAAATATAACAATTTAAAAATTAAAGTATTTAACTCTAAGCTCATAAATTATATTGCGTATAACAATAACATAATACAGGTCATAGTAAAATTACCATCATAAGCTTTTAAAAAAAATTAAATAAAAGTAGAATGATACTAGAGTAATAATCAAAAAGCATTCTAAATATTCACATAATACACAAAAATTATATTCAACTAACACTTTTTTATTTCTCTCTCTCATTTACAAAGACTCTTTTTATTCTTTCAACATTATGAAAACTCTTTCTATTTATAAAGGTTTTTCAGCTTCACGCATGCAGTCCAATAAGACTTTGCGTATGATATATATACTAACCTATGTATCCTTTAAGCATTAAGAAAACATTTACTGCCTTCGCAACTTATACTTTCTGATATTATCTAACCATTTCATTTTTTTTCAAAATCTCATAATGCTCCATTGCCAACATAAATGCTAATCTCCCCCATTCTTTCACTCTCACACACATCACTTTTTACCTCACACTATTTCTATCTTTCTCCTTTTTTTTTTTTTAACATCATTAAGTCTATTTTACCATCTTTCAATTAACCACTCGTTCATTCATTCTCTCTTTCTCTTTTTTTTTTTGCATTTACTAAATTCTCACAAAACATTTAAAATGATTTATTTGACTAAGTTAGGTTAAGCTTTTTAAAAGATTTATTTAACCTAATACGTCAACTTATTTATTAATATATATTTATATAAATACTAACTGTATACATAATTTCACAATCTTGATATATATGTTCTAGGCTTATTAATCAATTTAAAATTTTTTATATAATATATGTCTTTAAATAAATTTATATTTTAAAAAAGTTAGAAAAAACTTATATTAGATAAATTAGACTACCCTATGCAAAATACAATCACAATTTACCTGTTTGAAGAAATTCTTGTACCAAAAATGTTTTTTTAAGGAGATAATTTATTTTCACTCCTATATTCACTCCAATCACTTATGAAGGGTGTGTTTAGTTTTTAGACACTCAAATAAGTTTTGGTATTTACTTCAATTTTTTAAATATAATTTTAATTTTAAAAATTCATCTTATCTAAAATAATTATTTTTTATTTTTAATTTAAATATAATTTTTTATTAAATATAAATTATTTTATTCAAACTCACTTCTAATCAAAATTAAATTTATTTAAAATCAAATTTATATATTTCAATCTACACACGTTCCAAGCTTTGACGACGGTGAATTGTGGCGGGGGATTGTGGGATTGCGAGAAAGGTCCGGGTTCGGATCCGGGCAAGCGAAAATCCGCCCAAACCGGCTGCGCCGCCATCCCCAAAATGAATACAAAACAAAGCTCCGTCTGTTTTGTTGCGCAGAGGCGGTGCCTCTGTTTGGAGCTGCAACAATGTCTACAAATTGGATTCGCTCAAGTTCTTTATTTCGATTATTCACCGCCTCCAGAATCCCACTCTCCCCGCTCTGCAAAATCCCATTCTACAATGCCATTTTCTCGCAAACACCCGCCATCAACCACTCCTCCTTCAAACCCATCTCCTTCCAGAGGGTCCCGACGAAACCGCCAGCAGCGCCGTCACCGGCTGCATCGACGCCCGCTTCTCCGCAACCCATCAAAGAGCTCCCCCCGAAGCTTCGAGAAATCGTCGAGCTTTCCGGTCTATGCAAGAACCCAAGGCCAAGTACGAGCAGCTATTGTTCTACGGCAAAAATCTCAAACCCCTCGATACCCACTTCAAGACCAGGGAGAACAGGGGTCGAGGGCTGTGTCTCCCAGGTCTGGGTCAGAGCCTTTCTCGACCGCGACATGAACGTCGTGTATGAAGCTGATTCCGATTCCGTTCTCACCAAGGGGCTCGCTCCTCTGCTCGTTCGAGGCCTTTCGGGTCGACCCGTTCGGGAAGTTGTGAGGGTTTCGCCGGATTTCGTCGTGCTCCTTGGGCTGCAGCAGAGTTTAACTCCTTCGAGGAACAATGGGCTCTTGAATATGTTGAAACTGATGCAGAAGAAGGCGCTTGTGTTGTATATGGAAGCTGAAAAGAGTAGTGATTTGAACGCAAATCCAAATTCCGAGTTGAGAGTTGATGGTTGTGTCGAGAATTCAAATACTTTGCAAAGTTCCAAAATTGATAAATGCAGGGAGCGGAGCACTATCTCCGAGGGTTGAAGTAGAACATCCTATTGATGCAGTGGGCTCAAACGTTGGATTGAGTTCTGAAGATGGTGCTGAGCATTTAGAATTGGGAGCTAATGCCGTGGGTGTAACTGAGTCAAATCCTGGTATTCTGGGAAGCAGAGGGGAAAGGATCAAGGAAAAGGTGGAGAAGGAGCTTAGTCCTATTGAATTACAAGTTGCCGGTGCTAAAGGAAGCGATGGCAAGACACATTTTGACCTCAAAGTTGTTTTTGCAGTGTTTGAAGGGAAGAGTTTAGTTAAGAGGCAGAGGCTCATTTATAATTTGCAAGAGGAATTGCAATGCCTTGTCAATTGTGGCAAAGACACCATCTGAAGTTAACGAAGGATGATAATTGATTACACGATACTGCAGGAAGAGTGGTCAATTTTTCTCCTTTGTCCCTCCTATTATTTTCAGTGATGACGTCATTTTGTTTATTGTAAACTTGATGAAGGGTACTTATATTTGTAAAAATACTCGATGAGGTTTAAACATAGTATATTTCGTCCTTACACTGATAGATAATTTACTTGTTTATGGATTTTTTTTTAATTGTTTTAAAAGCGCATGAATCTATAATTCTTGCAACTGATGCTCTCATTTCAAGACTATAGTTTTGGTCATCTAAAAGTGGAAAAATAATGTGGTTTTCAAACACAATTTGAGTGAATGGCTTATTGTTTTGGTCAATTTACACAAAATAGTATAACCCATTATTTCAGAGTCAGGTCCGATAATAACTAGAGTATAGGTGCCAGCAATTGTGGTTGTTTATACAGTCTGTAGTCCTCGTATTGGCAAAAAAGATGTTAGCTTATGATAGCCTACAATTTTCCCCTTCTCTAAAGTTGAGACATTTTGATTTTCTCTCTATGAAAGTCTCATTTTCCAATATATTTTAGGTGCAAAATCATAATGCATACAATGTGATATTCTCTTGTTAATTCTCTGTTCATATCCATGCATAAATGGATTATTTGTAGGTTCAAAGGGATTCTTTTTTAACTCTTGAAAGAGTATACATTTTAGAATGAAATGGTATACCATGGAAGACTGATATTATTATATCTTATGCTAGTGAGGAAATCAAAATCCTACTGGTTTGCTATTTGTAACTCAGGCTGTAATGTATAAAGGGTATCGTGATGTATGTGGTGAATAATGATAATTGAACCAGTAGGGGCATATTTATTAGACATGACACATTTACTACAGAAATGCTGGAATGATTTCTGGCATTTCCATTCATAGAAATTTACATGGGAGGAAGGAGAAAAATCCTTTTGAGGAGTAAGGATCAATTATGATTCTATTGGCATATTGAATGGATTATATCATATAATGCCTTAAAAGTCTGGTTTATGTCTTATTGGTGGCAGAGACAGTGTATGTTTCTACTTTCCAGTTATTTAAGTACAAGAGTTTCAGTGATAACTTCTCTCTCTTTATATGCTTTCCCTCTTCAAAAAAGAAAATAAATTGCTACATGCACAGGAAAACTTGTACTGTAGTTCCTCTGGCTTCTCAGTGACTTGTTGCTTATTTGTAGATGTTATATCGCTATTTCTCCAGATATGTGTGTTATGTGAAGATCTAGCTCGGAGATGGTAGGCCACTTATTCTTGCATTCTTGCACTATAAGGTGGATACTTTCCTTTGGAACAACCTTTATGGAAGTTTTGGAGAGCATTGAGTACGTCCCTCTGCTCTAGAGCAATTTGTGATGGTTTTGATATAAAGGTTTTGGTAAAACAAGGAGTCTAAGATTTTATGGCTGTGTGTAGTTTATGCAGTCCTTTGGTGTGGGTGGTTGGAGAGGAACGCTCGTATCTTTATGGGAGTTTCTTTCCCCCATGTTTGATTTGGGATAGAGTTATGTTTCTGGCTTCTCTGTGATGTTCTGCTCATGGCTGCTTCAAGGATGTTGCTATCTCATATATGGTGATTTTCGCTCAATAAAGTTTTCATTTTTAACTGATGCAAAATCATAATGCCTATGATATGATATTCCTTTATTAATTATGTGTTTATATCCATACATAAATGGATTACATGTAGATAATTCTAAGGGATTCTAGTTTGACCTTTGGAAGAGTATACTTCTTACTGTGAGATGGCACACTGTAGCAGATTTATTATTATATGTTATGCTAGTGAGGAAATAAAAAATCCTACTGGTATCCTATTTGTAACTTAAAAACTTTTGGTTGTATTGTATGAAGTATATCTTGATGTTTGATGATGATTGATGAATAACAATTATTGAACCAGTAGAGGTGCATTTTTATTTGACATTACACTTTTAGTCTTTTACTACAGAAATGCTGGAATAATTTCTGGTATTCATTGAAATTTACAAAGGCAGAAGAAAAAAGATTCAGTTATGAATGTAATGGTGTTTTGAACTAATTATATCATATAATTCCTTAAAAAGCTGGTGCATGTTTTATTTGTGGCAGTGTACGTTGCCAATTTCTTGTGAATTTAAGCAGACAAATTTCAATTAATGATATCTGTTTCTCTCTACATGCTTTCCCCTTAAAAAAGAAAGTATATTGCCAGTGCATTGGAATTCGACCGACTTCCAAGTGGACGATGTCCCCTTAAATTTAGCTAGCCATGGGTCCCACTACTCTGTATGTAACTTGGTTTTCATTGGCTGATCTAATTTATTTGGTGACTTTCTGGTGTAAAGTCCAGTGCGCCTAGCAATACTCGATAAAGAAACCTTTGGATATGGAGAAGAATGTTAAGAGAAGGTGACAGTATTATTTGTTTTCCCCTTTTGGTGTGCTAAGTGAATCATGGGTGTGCCCCCTCACTTTGGAGCAGTTTCTCTTGGTTTGTTTTAAAGAGTTTGAAAGAAAAAGGAGGCCAAAGTTTTGTGACAGTGTGCGGTTCCAGTAGTTCTTTGGTTGATGTGGACTGGCTTCATTTTTAAGGGCCTTTCTTGGCCCCTAGATTTTCCTAGTGACAGGGTTGTGTTTTCGGCTTCTCTTTGGTGCTTTGTTCATGGCTGTGTCAAAGGAGTTTCCATTTCTAATATGCAAAGAGACTAGGCAACCATGCTACATTCTTGATTCTTTCTTTTTCCTTGTTCTTTTCTTTCCTTTTTTTTTATTATTTTGGAGGATATATTATCCTCCCTCTGGTTGTACTTCACTTCTTTCCTCTTTACTAAAATTTCCTTTCTCTTGTTTAAGTTAACCATGTTTTATGTTAAATTCAATTGATTTTCTTTTTCTGAAATAAAAGATAGTTGTGTGGCACCTAATAAAACATGCTTATGGCAGTGGGAAAAAAAGGTTTCTCTAGTTAGCTGAAAAAAACCTTTTAATTTAGTTGAGATGATTCAATATATTTTTTCAAAATCAAGCTAGCTGGAAAATTAACCTATCTAGGCATTACTGTAATTGGCGTTTCTTTGCTCTTTGTATGAGCTCACTGATGGTTAAGTATTACTGGCTTGATTATTGAAGTGTTGTTGAGCAAAGTTGTTCTTGGACTATCAGACCTGAGCATACACTTCCATATGTAATTATGTAAGTATCATGTTTAGGATTTTGTTGGGGTTCTGAGTACTCAGTGGGTAAGCAATATTGTCCAGTTGGAGATATAGGGGCCGAACAAGGAGCTGTGAGAGCTGTCTCATATTAAGTATATAATGTACTCTAATAGCTATGGGTCCCATTGTCGTTTATTTTTTGCATAACTCACTTTTAGGAATACAAGGTGCACTAGGTTTGCTCATAGACTTTCGTGGAGTTGTTGATATGCTTTAGAGGATTTTGAAGGAAGAAGGGGTATTAAAGCATAATGGAGATCAAGATGTGCAGCCATTTGATATCTATATTTATAGCAAAATGCTATAATCTTTAATTTATGCTGCTCCATCGGATGGTTTATCTCATTTGTGGTGATCTGCATCTAGGCTTTCTGTTCTTTATCAGCATATTTCTTCTGTTATTATCTACTATAAACTGGGAAATTGTGCATTAGAACTTGTAGGCTGGATGACATGCTTTCTGAAGTTCTGTTCTGCAAACACCATTGGTAGTGAATGGAAGATGATGATTTATCACACAGGAGAATATGGAATGAAGGATTAAATATTTGGTCCTTTGCCTTTGTTGCTTTCATTGCATCATCCCTATAGAAGTTTATGGTGTGATAACTAGATCTGTCCCCCTGTTCCTTCAGTAGTGAAGTTCTGAACAGTGTGTTTGATCCTTGGATGCCCCCCGGGTATACCCATATGACTACTGTAGCCCAGTCTAATGTGAAGAGTAACGTTTTGAACACAATATCTAGGACAGCAAATTGGAGAAGACACCAAATGAAGTGGACACCAAAGACACCGAGGGAGTTCTCATACTATATATTGCATTTAAACATTGGACAGCATCGCCCGCGAGCATGATTAATTTTCTGTTTTTGTCATCCATTCACAAGCAGTATAATATAGCATCTGTGGACAGTGACAATAACTGTGGTCAGGAAATTATATATTTGTACCCTGATATCTCTAAATAGACAAGACAAGGACGCTTTAGATTTTAGTTGACAAAAGCAGATTGCCAATGGAAATTAATAGTTGAGCTCCATGACCTGTAAAGACTACTTTTTCATTCAATTGTTTAGTATTTGCCTCTGATTAAAGATAAGAACAAAGCCACCAACAGTTGTGAAAGCACACAGAGAAATCAGAAATTGCTGAACCAAAGCTTCACATAGCCATGCTTCCATGTTTTGCCTTGGGCCACATCACTCCTTTCCTCCACCTCTCCAATGAGTTAGCCAGAAGAGGCCATAGAATAACGTTCTTGCTGCCCCAGAAAGCCCGGCTACTACTGCAGCACCTGAATCGTTACCCAAATCTCATCAGCTTCCACATTCTCGCCGTTCCTCACGTAGATGGCCTCCCTCCAGGCACCGAGACTACCTCAGAGGTCCCTCTTTTCATGAACCATTTGCTTGTCATGGCCATGGACCTCATCAGTGATCAAGTAGAGCTAGCGTTGACTGCAACAAGACCTGACTTTGTGCTCCATGACAACGCACACTGGCTACCAGAAGCAGCCACCAAGTTGGGGATCAAAACCATTTGCTACAACGTGCTTTGTGCAGCGAGCTTGGCAATAGCTTATGTGCCCGCGAGGAATGTTCCCAAGGACAGGCCTGTTACAGTGGAAGAGCTGAGCCAGCCTCCACTGGGCTACCCTTCGTCAAAAGTAGTGCTTCGTGGCCGTGAAGCTCGAGCGTTGTGGTTCCTATCACTGTCACTTGGAGAAGGCATGATGACGTTTTATGAGCGCATGACAAAGGCCATGAAAGACAGCGATGCCATAGCTTTCAGAACATGTCAAGAGATTGAAGGGAACTTTTGTGACTACATAACAGATCAGTATCAAAAGCCTGTGCTTTTGAGTGGATCAGTCTTGCCTGAGGCTGAGGAAGCTGAAGGGAAGTTGGAAGAACGTTGGGCTAAGTGGCTAGGTGGATTTGAACCCGGGTCTGTAATATTTTGTGCATTTGGGTCCCAACTCACCTTGGAAAAAGCTCAATTCCAAGAGCTGTTGTTGGGGTTTGAGCTTACAGGTTTACCATTTTTGGTTTCTTTGAAGCCTCCTAATGGGTGTGCAACCGTGGAAGAGGCCTTGCCAGAGGGGTTTTGAAGAGAGGATCAGAGGAAGAGGAGCGGTTTCCAGGGGTTGGGTTCAGCAGCCATTGATCTTGAGTCACCCATCAGTGGGGTGCTTTGTGAAACCACTGTGGATTTGGGACGATGTGGGAGTCACTGATGAGTGACAATCAGATAGTTTTAGTCCCACATCTTTTTGACCAGATCTTGAACACTAGGCTGTTGGTTGAGGAACTGGAAGTGGCAACTGAGGTGGAGAGGGGAGAAAATGGTTGGGTTTCAAAAGAGAGCTTCAGTAAAGCCATCAAGTTAGTGATGGATAAAGGTAGTGAGGTGGGTGCTCAAGTGAAGAAGAACCACATCAAGTGGAAGGAAACATTGACCAATCCAGTGCTAAAGAATGGTTATATCGATAGGTTTGTCCAAAATATTCAGGAGCTTCGAATTTGATCGTGTGGCAACTTCTAAAAGGGGATTTCTAAGGTACTCCTCACTAGATGGGTATCGAACACCCCCTTCCTGAGAGCTCACTGATGGTCAAGCTTTACTTGTTTTGATGGCTGAAGTGTTATTGAGCGAAGTTATTCTTGGACTGGTCAGACTTGAGCATAATCTTAAGTTATAGCTGACTCTTCCTGTACCTTAATTCTGGCAGTAATCCTGATTATAGGTTTAAGGAGAAAGCACGTTTATCAGGATTAAAATTTTTAAATAAGATCTTTCCCTCTTCCATCCCTCTTCTGCATGGCTTGAACTGCATGAAGCCATCAATTGAGTACCTATATCTACTGTTCATAGTTTATCTATTGACCTGAGACTAGTTTTTTTATTCCCTTCTCTGCAGCTTAAGACCGATGACTGAAAGCCATTCTTCTTTTTGAGATTATTTTCTCTTCCTTAGCCCTTTGCTATGCTTAAGAAAGTTACGTAAGGAGTTTGGACAGAAGAATTTAGCTAAGGGGTATAGGCTTAATCATTGATCTGGGAATTGCATGGATTATAAAGGATTGTGTTTCAATGGTTTACAATTTGATAGCATATTTTTCCCCAAATTGACCACGTTAGCTCTCAGATGACAATAGTGTAGTGTACTAAACACTGAAATTGCACACACGTTTACTTCTTTCTTTAGTTTCAGTGTATTTTCTATTGAACATTCTGCACCTTTTTTTTTCCAACATAGTTGTTACTGTAATTTCCTTGCATTTTTTTGGCCTCTCACTTATTAATGCTAGCAATACGCGTACATGTTTCAGAGATCCTTCTTTAGGAAGAAGATTAAATTATGATCACGTATGGATCCACTGGCCTATCTTTCTTTATATATGGTACTATAGTTCCTGTTGGTTAACTGCTGCATTCACTATATGAATGAATGGGTTATCAGCCGAAGCCATTAATGTTCGACTTGTCGTTTTTTTGTTGTTGAAGCGGTTGAATCATCGTTAATGATCAACTTTCAAATTGAGAAAAATGTGTAATTGGAAAATTGTCTAAAACTCTATTAACCAGGATTAAGATCCTCTAGAGTGGGGAAAGTGCATTGTCGATAACCATTAATTAAAAACTCAGCTGTTTATATTTTGATAAAATACAAGAACATGTATAATAAACTATGTATTTGTTAGAATACACTCACTTAATTTTCTGATTAATTATTACTACTTGCACTTTACTCTAAATTCCTATTAACCGCAAAGCTATACCTGTCTCTGGTCTAGTATACCTCAGCCACAGCAGCAAGCCCTTGTTGATTTAAGAAATGCTCTTTGCTTGTTCCCAACATCTCTGCTAGTGAAAAAGGAAAGGCAGGAAATGGAAGAATGAACGGGAAAGCAACTTCAGTAGGATCTTACAAGATATATATATATATATATATTATATTTATTTATTTATTTATTTATTTAAACTCCTTAACTCATGGTGTAAGCTGATTATGTTGAAATGTTTTGCATTATATTTTAACTGGTTATTTAAATTAGTGTTGAGGTATATTTGGACTTTTTAGCATCAACAACTTTCTTATTTTGTAGTAAAAATATTGATCAAAGATCTTACAAGATAGTCCAACATGCACGATTCCTCAAAGTTGGGGTACTTCGAATTCACTTTTCTTTTTTTCAAATCATTTCCCATTATCTGATCATCCTTGCTATACCTCTATAACATTTTGGCTTCTATCAACCTTTTGCTCTTTAGTTTTTCCTTTCAGCTTTTTCCTTTCATCTTCTATTATCACGTTATTATGCTGTTTTGGTACTAGACTATATTATCAAACTATTGAATGATATTCCTCTTCTGAACACTTTCACTGAGTGTAAACGAACATTATACAGCCATAGAAAGATACTTGTAAACCCTTAATTGTTAGTCTATCGTTAGTAACTTGAAATTGATCATTTTGTTGCCACTCTACTCTTTCTTATTGTCATCACCATTTCTTTAGGAGCAATGTAACGATTTGTTAGATTAATGGTCACCTATGGTGTCTCTAACTACATCCAAATCAGGATGCTTAATAGGTTGATGATAATCTAGTAGTATTCATGAGGCTTGATTAAAACATGCTTTTTATTAAATCATTAGAGGTGGACTAATGGTGAGCGATTTGGATAATTTACAAGAGGTCAGACGTTCAAACCTCAATACCACCATTGTACCCGAAAAGAAATATGCTTTCTATCTACTTCATTATTCATTTGAATTCCTCAGTCACATACAATTCCACAAAATATGCTAATCAATCTGCGTTGCCGTTGTAATTATTTTAGCAGTCGCCACACTGCAGAAAGGAAGACACAATGAACACTTTGTCAAACTCAATCAACACATTCCAAGCGCCATGATCAATCGGACCTTGAGCCAACCTTTGTTACCACTTGGAGATGTGCATTAGAGTTCATGTCCATAGCTACTCAAGTACAATTTGTACTTTGCATAGAATATAATAGACTATCTAATAACCAAAACTGTTCATTGGCCAAAGAAACACTAACTGAGAATTAATTTGGGTATCACTATGAGTCCAGCATACACAATTTGAGAATTTATATGCCTTGTGAAAGAGAAAGAAACATCATTTAAAATAGTATGTCCAGATCATCTTACCATTTTAAAATCCAAACCAAATCAAATTGTGCACAATACAAGCCACACCAGGCCCAACTGGACCAATAACCAAATAGGGGTTCGGTATATGAATACCCCTGATACTAACTATAAAATACAAGTAAATAAACAAAACAGGTTTGGTTTAATCAATTAGATTCAGTCTTTGATCAACCAAATACTTACTAACTATAAAATTGAAGTTAATAAACAAAATTGAATATGAAGAAAACAATTGTATAATATCCGATGGCACTTCAGTAATTACAAGAGCAATTTTGGGCAAGGCCTACATACCTGATCACAAAAATTGTAGTTATTAATATCCGATAAATATATTTAAAAAAACTCTAATTGATACTTACATGGTGGGTTAACTTCTAAAGAGAGAATCCAAAGTCTAAAAAGTTAGTTTATATATGGGAATTGAAGGCTCTGATTGTTGCTGATGGAAGCATTTGGAAGAAACTGCATGGGAATTTCATGGCCAACCAAAATTATATATTAATCTCAAATTTATATATAACTGCCGCTTCAGCACCAAAAAAATTGCCAAGCAATCCAAGCTATGAAGCAATAGCTCAATCAAAAGGGCGCTTTGTCATTACTATCAACTCTATGACAGAACAGAGGCACAAGGTCTCAAATTTACAGTGAAGAGAGATATCCTTGTCTGGGTCCATATGAACAAGTACACCATCTCTGAAAATAAATTTCAAATCAAGCTTCATTGGTTCATTCAGTGCCGTATCTTTGCTTGCAGTTGCATGTTGGCTTGTTGAGTGAGAAATACATTCAGCTGGCACAAGCACCTTGCCTGGGTTTCTGGGATTACATGTTCCCAGGTTCGAACAGTCAAGAGATGCTCCATGCTTTTCATGGCTTAAGGTTTTATTAGATAAATCACTGAAATCTTCAGCCAGATATAATTTCCTAACTGCTGAAATAAGTTCCACAGATAATGATGCAACGGCATCATGGATATCTTCCACTGTCCAATGGCTACTATTCAACCCCCACTCATGAACAACCATTTTCTGTGTCAAATGATATAGACTGTAGAGACATCGAGGGCAACACTGATACAAACAAATAACCCCCGCTTCATCAGGACCACCGCCCTTACTTGAAGATACATCAATATCTATAGCATTTCCATCTTTACCAGAGTTAACATCACTTGATTTAACACCAGTCTCTACCAAGGACAAGCTGAGAGGCTGATTAGAGACCGTCCTGGAGTCACCATTCTGCACACCCTCTGGTTCACGGGAACTGTGAAGTCCATTTTCAGAAAGGGTAACAGAGTGAGTGAATGTGGATTTATTCAAGTCATTTGACGGCCCAAATTCTCCATTTGCAGAAAGAGAAACAGAGTGAGCGAGCGTGGATCCATTTAGGTCTTTTGAGGACCCAAATTCTCCACCCACCACTGCAAAATTTCCAAAATTTAACGATAGTGTCCCATTCTCCTGATTTAAGGATGGATCATCAGGTTGGCTTACAGCAGCAGAGTTAATATGCTCATCTGAAAAAGAATGATTTTGTAGAGATCCTTTAGAGCTTGCATTTCTACCATCATGATCAAGATTATTTAAATTATCATTTCTGTCATTCAAGGCAAGACATCCAGTTGTTTCAGCAAGAATTCCCTTAGAACTTCTCTCCAGCATCTCCACATCATCACCATCCATAGGAATAACCAAATGGCAATCCTCACCTTCAGCTTGGTGATCTTCACATGTGAGATGACTATTCAATGACCCAACACTTTCTGGTGTAACCTTTGTCACAAGCTCTGGGGAATCCTGCTCTAGACTGAAATAGAAGGAATTACTATTAGAGATCACATCCATTTAAAGAAAAAAAAAAAAGAAGTAAATAACTATGCATAATAGTAGGAACAATAGTAATACCTCAGCAATGCATAAGCCCAGTTATTCACCATATCTTCCAGATAAGCCACTTGCGATAGAACACGAAGATATTGATATCTGTCTTTCCCAGCTTGAATTTTTGTATTGATTTGCTCAACTAAGATCTCAAGAACATTCCGTACCTCAAGGGAAACTTCCCTAACTGATGTATAAGCACCTCTGTATGCTGACAAACCCACAGCGATCAAGCCTCTGACTAAACCAGATCTTTCTTTACTTTTAATGCCACCAGAGCTACAAGAAACTGCGACCTTGTCTTGTGAATTATTAGGACGAATTACACAGGAATTGAAAGGCCATCCCTTCCAAGGTCCACTTACATCAGCACAAGGACCATCTTTGAGTTTTGATGTGACCCAACAAAGTTCAGCAAAATGTGGGTATCGAAGAATTTGATAGCCAAATGTGGAAATTGCCAACAACAGCGTTGACTTTCCCTTCAGTGACCTACTGTTGGGTGGTGCTGGAAGTTGGGTTTTACCCTTCTTTTCATTGACTGATCCATTATCTTTTTTCTGACATACCCTATCGATACAAGCTTCAATTGAACCATAGGTTCTGTACCCCTTTTGGGCACCCATATGAATATGAGATCTCTGATGAATCAATTGAACCTGCTGCTCAACTATATTTCTCAATAGCTCTAATGCAGATTGATTGATCACCACATCATGATCAAAATTCCCATCAATCTGCAGAGAGAATCGAAGAACTGTCTGCTCCAAAGGAGTTGACTGGCTGTATTTAGATTGATAACTCTTGAAGAATTCACTTATTTTACATGGAAGTTCTGTATAGGGAATTTCTGAAGTAGCCTGTTGGCAAATGAAAAACAAAATATAATGATCTAAGAACTTTTATAAATATAGTTAATTTATCAAAATGAATTACCTATTATTGTACAAAGCAAGGAAAATGGATTGATAAAAATTGTGATCAAAGAAGTCATACTTTGCCTGGCAATGTTACTGTATAAACAACTGTATCTTAAATATTAACAGCTATAAACATTAATCTATGAACTAGTCATCATAATTCTTATAAGAATTAAGAAATAACCTAGTCCATATAGACACAGATCAACAATTAATTAAAAAATAAAGAAAAAAGATCTAGAAACCAATTATACGAAGGCATTTATTTAATACAGGCAGATAAGCATTCATACCAGAATCATCAAGGATGTGGATACACCAATGGACTCCACCTGCTCAATAAATGACATCCAGGCATGTGAAGCCCTTTTGCTGGCTTGGCCTTCGGCAATCTCTGCTGACTTGTTTTTGTCTTCATTGAACTCATTTTCCTTCTCGACAACTTGGCTTGGTGTGAAACAAGATTTTTCCATCTCAGGAGATAGATGATTTTTTGAGCAGTAGTCAACTTGGAAATGCGTCTCCACAGCCCACAAATCAATTCTCGGCATGAATACTATGCATGATTGCACGCTAGAACACTTCACTGCCAAGTAGTAACAAAACTGTGAATATCAAAGCTAAAAATTGCTACAGGTAAATTATGATAGAGCTGGCTATCAATATTCTCATATAGAGATACAAATTTTATTCATCTTTCTCGCTTGGCATCTCTCAATGGCTAGAGAAAAAAATGTAATTTCTTTGGAAGCCTAATTCAAAAGTTATAACTTCTAAAAACATCAAACAAATGCTTGAAAGCTTATTAGATCTCCATAGTTTTATTAGTTAGCATACTAAGTCAGCAGAGCTTCCAAAAGGACAATAACCTAGCTGATTGGGTGGTTTCCTCATAGTAGTTGTGCCAGATTCCAAACATAGCCTATATAGTAGGTAATAAGAGAGTACAAATGGGACTGTAAGCGTGTTAGATACAATACAGCATTTCATCCTACAAGAAAGGAAGTGAACAAGGAGAGAAATTTTTAAAGGCCCAATCCTTGTAGAAAAAGGAAATTATCGTGTCTAAATATATCTATTTGGTTGTGCTTAGATTTGGAATATCTGAGTATTTTGAATACTGAGACAAGTGACTTTGCGTGTTACACCTATTGTTACTTCCTACTTCTTTTCAAACCTTAATGTTGTCAGACACTGTCCACAGTTTTTTTTTTTTTTTGTATAAAGAAACAACCTTAAATCTGTCAGGTCATCTGCTTCCAGAAAATAATGTAACCATGTGTTGTATTTAGCCAATTACTCCAACCTACTCCATGGCAATTCCTGATAAATATAGAAACCTGAAGATAATTTTCTCAGCCATTCCTCATAAATACACAAGGAGGCTTCAAAATTTTCCCTTCTCCAGCTTTCTCAAGCAATGATCATTGTCATAAATCATGATGACCAAAGGTGCAAAAATGGTATGCTATGTGATGCTAAAAAATGTCATAGAAGGATGTGACAATATTGATGGTGAGAAGAGAATAGCAAAGTAACATGAATGCATTGTAGTCTTGTAGTGAGCCAGTGATCCATGGTTCAATAGCAGTAGCTATAAGATATGCAGAAAATAATCACTTCAAGGACATGTATATGTATGCATGTACATATGTACATACATATATATGTATATGCATCTCAAAGAAAAAATCAAATGCAAAGCTTGCTGGTGATAAATATCAGGATTGGCATGGCTGGTGAAACCCCAAACCCGAACAAAAGTGCCAAATGTAAACATGGGAAAAAAAGTAATCCATAAATAATGTCCAGAGTAAATTTCATGGACTGCCTTAGAGGTTTAGCAAACTTAGAGAGACCTCCCTTTTTGTTTCCAAAATTGCACAGACCACATTTTAAATTTTAGCATAGTATTATAAATCGCCATTCTTGATTCTAAAATTACACAGACCTCCCTTATTTTAAATTTAGCCATAGCATAAATCACCCTTTATGGAGTGCACTGTTATACACATAGTGCACTGTTATGGAGTTTGTAAGCATATGGAAAGGTTACCAGAGAGGTAAAACCAGCTGCAAAACTTCATCTCTCATATTTTAGGCATCTATTACAAACAATTAAAAAGCTAAAAACAAAATTAGGAGAGAGAAAAGTACTTAATATTTGTGCAATCCCTTGCACTACATCTCCATGCCCTTCTTGTGAAATAGTTGCCATATCAATCTTCTGAATTTCAACATTCCCAAGAAAGCAGTAAAGAAGGCAAGATGCAAGATGTTTCTGGCCAGATCTGGGATTTCCAGCAATCAATATCCGAAATCCCGATTTGTTAGTCAATGCAAATGACATGTCCGGCAACAAACCACTGCGCATGCCAACATGTTGCTTTACAGAGGGTTCAAATTTCACCCTGTTATCATCATCATCAGTATCATCCACACTATCATGAGAACCAGCAGAGCCGTCATCCACAGATAAAATGCCAGAACAAGTGAGCTTCCTCTGTACCTCGGCAGCAATATTTGCTTCTTGAAGAAAATTATCAACATGCAACCACCAGTGATCAATAGGCATTTTCCTTTTGTCTAGGGCAGAAATCATCACATTCTTAATCATTTTTACAGCTTTAGATATAGGAGTTGGCAACCATAGATGATCATCAAGATAAAGAGATATGAGGACAGTGCATAATGGCCGCAATAAACAAGGAATAAGGTGGGTGGGAAGAGGGGAGCACACTATATCATTAGCAGCATTTCCAGCTTCTCTCCGGGAGCATGGTGGTGGGGAACAAGATAAAGCCTCCAACCAATCCCTCTCCTCCACTGCAAAGGACGGAACAAGAAGGTGCTTACAACTGGAATCTTTCTCTTCAGCTGCAGATAGCACTTCTTGCAAAGGGAAATTCCTCTTCAAAGCATTCATGGCTGCTTGAGTACAGAGAGCCTGGAGATCAGCACCAGCAAAGCCAGGAGTTTTTCTTGCAATCCACTCAAGCAAGAATCCAGTAATTGGTTTTGGCCACCTCTGTGTGTGAAGTGAGAGAATGGAAGCTCTGTCCTCAATTGATGGCAATGGAAAATAAATTTCCCGATCAAATCTTCCCGGGCGCCTAAGCGCTGGATCGACAGCTTCAGGACGATTTGTTGCACCTATTACTACAACTGAACCCCTAGATTTCAAACCATCCATAAGAGCAAGTAATGTTGACACAACAGAACTATGTGTCTGATCTTGCTGCCTAGTACGGCAGGGTGCCAGTCCATCTATCTCATCAAAGAATATTATAGAAGGCTGACATTTCTCAGCAACCTGAAATAATAATCTTAGTTGGCGCTCAGCATCCCCCACATATTTCCCCAAGCAATCAGCACCTTTACGTGCAAAATACGCAATCCGTTTATTTCCACAAGCACATGCACCTATCAATGCCCGGACCACTAGGGTTTTCCCTGTTCCAGGATATCCATGCAACAGAACACCTCTTGGAGGGGTAAGCCCCAAATTATCAAAGAACTCAGGATATAATAGGGGTAATATAACAACTTCTTTCATACACTGGATGACATCTTTAAGCCCAGCAACAGATTCCCATCCCTGAAATGATTGTTCACTGGAAGAATCTGAACCACCAATATACACTGGGGCTATTCTCAATAGATCACGATGAAGCCTCTTGTTCTCACGTTTCAAAAATTCTTCATCCTCACCACAATTTTCCAACCATCTCTCTTCTGCTTCAATATCCTTTCTCCAAGCATCATTTGAAAGCTTCCTCATCTCTAACTTCATTTTCCTAGCCTTCAACTTTTTTATCCTGGCTAAATATTTATTACCATGAGGTTGGAAGAGATGCCGATGATCTGTGCAGGCTATAAGAAATTTACGATGATCAAAGATGCAACCATTTGCCCTTGCACAAGGCTGAAAAACACAGATAGCATGTTAGTTCTGATAAAGGTTGGTATAAAAGAAATAATATCCTTGTTTGTAAAATGTAAATAAAGGGAGTTCAATATATTTGTGAATGTCATTCTTAGACAGAGAACATGTAGCCAACCAAGTGATAAGTTTTTGGACAACGATCAACACGACAACCAATGGTAGCCCCTCGCCTCCCACAACGTGTGCACTTCAATGCTCTTCCTCTGCAAAGTGCAGCCCTCACATTTTTTAAGCATCCCAAGCCAGCAAAATAAACCTGCAAAAGTATGTCATAATAAATTTTACAACATGAAATAGGAAGATTATTTAAATTTTGAGTCTGCCAACTCTGAGCAACAAAACTGTTAAGCTGATAAAATTTAACAAAGAGAAGAAAAGCATTTTTGTTCATGAGTTATTAATAATTGAAGCAATAAATATTGTGCATTAACAAAAACCATTGTTTTAGAAATATAAATGATAGAGAAACATCTAAACTGGAATCCCTTTTGCTTTGGCTTTATTATGCTCTTTTGCGCTTCAATTTGGATAGAAAAGTTTTAATCTTCATTCTTCTGATTCAAAATGAAGCAAACTATTCTAATTGCTTACCTACTTTATGAATTTAAAGAGAAGTTCCACCTTAATATCCCCGCTCCTTGGTAAAAAGCTCCTTTACAGGTTAAATCATTCATTTCAAGAGAAGTACTCAAGATGATTGATACTAATGGTAATGCTGTATGTTCATGCATCAGATAAGGCTACTTCTCCTTGTATGCACATTATGTAATGTTCTAGTTGGGAAAAAACTGCCCATTCATTTTTACACTACCCAGCAGTCATTATTTCCGGATTTCATAGCTGCTCTGAAAATTGGAAAGCCCTAAAGATTAAATGACACTATTTTAAGTAGTGGAGGCTAATTTCTTCCATGAAAGTCATTCCAGAACACAGATTTATCAATTGGCTATTAATCCATGATGAGCTGGTTTTTGGAATCCACAAAGGGAGCACCATTTGTGTTTCTTCTTTAAGATGTTAGAAAGCAGAAACCACCTCTTTCATGGTTGTAGCATCAGCAGAGGACTTGAAGAAAGCCTACAGGTTTGACATAATGCATTGAATTGGCTATAAGTCACCATGCAATTGGAATACTGTTGTTCTATCTCCCTTATGTCAACTTGGAATAACTTAATCTATTATTTCTACTGCATTTCGAGCAGTCTGTACCAAGGTTCACCCATCCACAATGCAGACTCACTGATTTCATTTCACAAATCTTTTAAGGATGTTCTTATCAAGAAAACAATTTTAAGGGTGTGGGCAATAAGCCTTCAGATCTATACTATCATCTCCATCTCCAAAATTAAGGGTGGAGGGTGCATTAAAGAGTTCAAAAATCACCCAGTGCGTGCGTGTAACTTGCCAGATTTGAAGGTTTCTTGTCTTCCTCCAGACTACATTTCTGTTCTAAACTCTGCTGAATTTTGAGATGATAAATCAAAATGTTTACTCAGGTTACTCATATGACATTATTGCAATTTGAATCGATAATAAGTCCCAAAAGTTCCTTAAAAAGATGGCCCTATTTTGATAAGTAAATCCATCCACCATCATAATAACACCCATGAATTGAAGGATTACAATACAAAGGAACTTTTATCTTATTGTATCAAATATAAGACCCAGTGATTTTGGCCAATGCTACATAGATAAAAACAGAGAAAGCAAATGCTTAGGAAAATTCTACAATAATCCCTACCTTTGGTTATTCCAAGCACATTAATTTTCTTAGTGTTTTCTTTATGATGTGCATATGGTGAAGTTCAACATCACCAAAGGCAGAAGTAATTTTAGTCTATATATCAGAGCACAATTAATAAAAGGTATGGGGGGGTGACAAAAGCCCAATCTAACGGTGTTAATGTGATAGAGGTGGATGACAAAAGGTAAGAGGGAGGAAAGAAAAAGAAAAATGGTGAGGACCAATATAAGCATAACTTAAAAAGACCACCAAGAAAAAATAAAAAATAAAAAATAAGAGAGAGACCACCAAGACAGGAACCAGTATAAGTTTAAATTCTAGATCCCACTTTATTCAAGCTATGAACTAGTGCTATCAAGATATACAGCGTTGGGAAATGTGTATGGATTACTATTATCATTATTAATAACATTGCATCCATATTTTCACCCCAAAAAAAAAAGCCTATATGGTCCTTTGGGACAGATGACATAATTGAAATGATGCACAAAGGATTAAAGAAAAGGATTCTTAAAAAAGTTTTAAGACAAATGGGAGCTTCAAAAGTATACAGCATCTCAAGTGTTTATCCACATCCTAGGCCAAGTAATGTAAGCAAACACTCGCCTTATATCCCTCATGTATGTTCCCAAAGAGAAAACAAAATATATTAATGCACCAACTCAGAATTTAAGATGTCAGCGGTGATCAGCACAGGCCCTACTTCATTAACAATTACCAGAACAATACTCTTACTATCAAACAGACATGGAGTGCATTTATGCCCTAAATAGGAGAACTTACAAATGCCAATGTCATCAGCAAGTCTGCTATATTATAAACAAGTAGCAATTTAGAATGATTGTTCTCTTAAGTCTTAATGTCAATTTCACATATGAACAGTGTCTTGATACAAACCAAGATTCTAAAAGCACTAGATTTAAATCGCACCTCTGGACTCCATACAGCACAGTGCTGATGAACCCATATTCCAGCAATACCATAGCGATCATTAATAGGACCCAAGAGGCGTCCCAACCAGCCAGGTTCATCACCGAAGCCATCCCAGATATCATAATTAGGCTCCTCTGAAGCTGAAGATCCACTATATGCCTCATTCTCACTCTCACCGTTATCCTGAACTAACCTTTTTGGAGGTTTACTATCAGTCCCTCCACCACACAAACCACACCGTCTACCCTCTTTAATGCGTTGGTGGCGAGGTTTGTCATTTGAAGATTGTTTGGACTCGTTCATCCTCACAATATTTTCATCTTTCAAGGTCTTTTCGTCAATGTCAACCTCCTTATCAATATATCCTTCATTTTCTACTTCTTTTGTCAAAATTTCAGTAACTTCTGCTACATCACTTGCATTTTTACTGTCCTTCTCACTCCCTAATTGATCAGCCTGTTTATCTTCAAGTTCCACTGGAGATGGTTCAATGCTGCCATTACACTCCTCAGTTTGCACATTGTTAGATATGTTTCTTTCTCCATTCCCAATTGTTGGAGAGGCATTGCCATCCAATATTTCTATCAGATTCCCACCAGACAACTGGGTTTCCAGAACCGAAGCACTCTCCTCATCTTTGTTCAATGTAAGCTCCACTTCTTGACTCTTACTCTCATCTAAATTCCCTTGAGTCTCATTCTCTTTATGTCCTTCTGCATGCTTTGTAGCTTTGATCCTCCCTGGTCTCTTTGACTTAACTATTTTCGGCATCCCACTTTCCAATTCCTCTTTCTTATCAACCTCCATAACCTCCACCTCCTCGTCATCCCTACTCCCAACAACATCCTCAAACAGCTTCCTTTTCCCACTCGGTGACTTCCTCTCCTTTACCTTAAAACCTACATTTCTAACCCTTGATCTCAACCTTGAACTCCAAGTTCTCGGAATCTCCACGCCACCAGAGCTCTCAGTTACCCGTTCTAAACTCTTGACATCCTTCACACCCCTCGATACTCCATTATTGCCTAACCTCCTCCGTTTCTTCGGGGGAGGGGGAGAGGCATCGAGTAAAACCGGGGTACGCCGAACCCGGGAGCTTCGGCGAACCCCTGTATCAGCTTCCAAAGCACCACTAGCCCCAACATCATCCTCATTGAGTTCACCATGGTTTCGATTATACTCCTCTTCGCATATTGCGTCCAACCTCTTATGCTTCTTCCGAAGCCGCGAAGCCGATCGACCAACCTTCCTCTGCTCCAATGACGAACCAGATGCGGACGATAATCGCATGACAAGAAAGCCAAACAACCTCGACACAATGAAAAAAATTGAAAAAGTTTGCTCTGTGCGGTTCTACCAGAAAACTTTTCACAGACGAAAACTCGCAGAACTAGCAAATGGGTATTGACCGATTGTCCTCTTCATCCAATTGGGTGCTCAAATAGGCGCTGATTCGAAAGAGGAAAACGTCACACTCACCCCAGTGGTAGCTGAGTTCGATGGTCCAACAAGGGAAATTTGAGAGAGAAACCGAAACCCTAGAAATCGAATTGGCGAAGCATTTTCTCCGGAGTTCTGGTTCGATTCAAAGAACGCGTTCCCATGAAGATTGGGGCTTTTTGGGTTTGGGGATTCTCGGAAGCTTTTTCTTCTTTCTCTGTTTTTTTTTCTTTTTTCTCAGTTTTTCTTCCCTGAAATTTCTCTGTTGCTGTCGCTCCCAGGAAAACTAGGGCGTGAGAGTGAAAAATAAGACGGTTGGCTCTGATATTTCTTCTTTGAGAAACAGGCGCGATTGGATGACGTGGCCCGGACGCGCTGGTTCGGTGGGGCCAAAGAAATCAAAGCCGTTGGATTAATCGGACTGAAGAGCGTATGTTACACGCGCTGAAGGAGGGAACTGAGGTGGGTATGTTAATGGTATATTTTCTCCAAATTTTCTCTTAATTTTCATTTTAGTGTTGCCGCCAAGTGTATGGGTTTGCAAAGTTTGCATGACACCAACAAAAAAGCAAATTGGAAGGGGTATATATAAAATATATGCGTGTTGTTTTGGTTTGTAAAGGGCAACGGCTCCTTAAACATTCAAATGTATGTATATTGCATTGGATATTTTGTGGGGCTACTTGTGTTTTTTTGAGTTTTTCTCCTTTTCAATTTTTCTTTCTGAATTTTCGCAGTCTAAATTTTTGTCATTTGATTGAAGGTTCCCATTCAAAACTAAATTATAAGACCAATTTCAACTTATAACTAGTGGAAGATTAAGGGCTTATATATGGTTTAGAAAGAGTCATGATTGAGATTAAATTTGGCTTTTTGGAACTGGCCTTGTTGTCTCATTCACAATTTGGACAATTTTCACTCTTTCTTTTTTTTTTATAATTTTATTCATTTAATTTAACCATATATAAAGCCTATATTTAGTACCAATTCTTTTTCTAGTATTATAAAAATATTTATTAACATCGAATTGGTTCAATTGACATAATCACTCATATTTAGACACTTGTATTTGACTTGAATTTCATCTCTTGCTAATAGTTTTAGTTGCAACCCAATTCTTAATAAAAATAAATAAATAACCAACTGCATTGTCTCTATTCAAGCTTTAGTTTATCCCACCCAATTGATTGGCCCAATTTCACACAGCTTGAAATTAGCTTTTCGTATGGCCATCATTTGAAACTCCCAAATTTCACCATCTTAGATATTATGTTTGCTTATTATGTAGCTCTCTGTTACTTCTTTCATTTTTAAAATCTTTAGCGGGCATTTATGCATGAGACTCAGCTTCCTAACTATGCTTATTTAGCAACGCTTGTTTTGTCCCTTCCTCAGTCTCACGTGCATGTGTACGTGTGCCTCACTCTGATGGAATCAATTATCTTCTCTCATTTTTCCTTTTTGACTAATAGAATTTGAAAGTTAATGAATGAATGGAGAATGGGTTAAATGTTGTCTATGCATTAGTTGTTGAACTTGGATGGGCCTATGCCTTCCCTCAGCCCCCTACAACCTGCTTGCGTGTGCTTCTGCGTTTTGGTATGTAATTGTCAACTTGTTAAATTGAAGAAAAATGTTTTGATTAGCAAGTTAGCAAGCTACATAGGATTAGGTTAGGGTTTTATAAACTTCCAACTTTATTTAAAAATTGGCTAATTAAGTTTGGCCCACTTACAAGTTGGGTTGAGTTGAATCAGACTAACCCATATACATAACTTTACAAAAGAGAAATTCTTTATTATAAAATAATTAATGCAATTTTACTTATCTTATGTAAATTCTTCTTTCGATACTTGCTTAGAATGACATAAATGTTGTAGGATTTATAAATACAAGTAAAAAATTGTCATAGGAAGCCCAAATATATCAATAGCACTTTAACCAAAAGAGTTAGAGTAACCTATCAACTTTTCTATTTTTATATAACAATGAATAAAAAAATTATTTTTCTTAACATTATGTTCATCGTGATAACACTTGTAAAACTCACGTAAGACTTATAACTTGTGTGGACCTTAGATTAGTTTGAGTGTGCTAATTATACATATTTTTTTAGATTTTGGTTCATCCAAAGTCAATTCTCACAGCAATCGTAATTATTTGGTTAATATTTTTATACTTGATTCTTATTGTTGAATGAATCATTCTAATGGAAGTGACTCAAGTGTAACTTTTGCGATTAAACCAATAGTTTTTCAAAAGACTTTTGTTATATTCTTTTAAAAAAATTTTTAATAATCTTTCTACTATTTAATAAAGTAATTATTATATAAAAAAATAAAATATTTAATGTCTTGAAAACATAAAAAGTATTTAAAATTTATTTTATTTAATAATTAAAAAGATTATTAAGACAATATATTAGAAGGATATAAAATTATTCTTTTAAAAAAGACTACTTCAAACGACACTAAAAAGTTAACTTATAAAAGTGAAACCCAAAATGTTTAAAAATATATACCCATAATTTTACTTCAAAAATAATTACAATAGAAAGAATGAAAAGTTCATTATCTTCTAATTCAAATGGTGTTTTATATGTGAACACGCTCTTAGTGAGAAATAGATTTGGCCCATTTAACCCACTTTTATACAAGTTAGTAAAATGATTTTTATTTAATTTTATTCAGCTTTTGTAATATGAAAACTACTTAGTTCAATTTATTTTTTATTTATGAAACTAATCCAAACCAAACTCATGTATATCTATGTTTGTGTGTGTGTACTTGATGTTGTTTTTATGAGATTTTATAGTCAATTTGTTATTAATTGGGCTACAGGAAAAATAAATAAATAAATGTTGGGTATGCATATTTTTTTTATATAAAAAAGTATTTAGCTAAAAACTAATTGAATCAAATTAAAACAAACCTATTATAACATATTTGCTTATCTAATATAATCAAATTGATTGGTTCACAGTATAAAAAGATCGATTGGTTTAATACAAATAATTATTTTTCACAAAACCCAACCAATCAAAACAAGGAACACCAATTATAACATGAAATCAACATGGGGCTATTGAATTGGTTTTTAATCAGTTGAACCGCTAGAATAGTTTTAAGTTTTTGAAACACTGCTCCCAATACGCAAATATCACTCCAACTAAAATAGAGGGCTTTATAACCAAATTAAAAAACTAAATAAAACCAATTAAATTTAATTTTGCTTGATTTTAATTATTTTAATCATTCGGTTTTTTAGTTTCATTTCTAAAATTAAATCAAACCTTCTGCCCGCACACACCCACACACACATATATATGTAAAATTTTCTTATGATTATATTTCAAATTGTTATTGCTTCTATGAAATTTTTACGTTAATTTATTGTTTGAAGATTTTTTTTGTGGGACAATGGAAATATTAGAAAACAAAGAGACAAAACAGAAAATTAAGGCCTCTGGAACGGAACACCTAGTGCATCAGCAAGTAAACAAGGAGATAACCCTCGCGGTGGAGAAGGCCAACGAGTAATCCTGACATTGTGATTGACACCAACCTTTGCCAAGAAATCCGCACAAAAGTTGCATTCTCGAACTGCATGAGTGATTCTAGCATCCCATTGCCGGCTAAGGATATTCTGGACATCACCAATAACTGCAATATATGGATGAAAATTTGGTGGAGAATCTGCTGAAACAAGTCTACAAGCCCCCAAACTATCAGTTTCACACCAAACTCTGCGGAAACCGAGTTCCCAAGATAGCACTAGGCCCTGTTTCATCGCTAGAGGCTCTGCACGCAAGATGTCAATGTCCCCAAGGTAACCAGAGAGACCCGACAGTCAGTCCCCCTCAGCATCTCGAAGCAAACCCCCAAACCAGCTCGCCTAGGGAGACCTTGAACACTTCCATCAACCTTGATTTTAATTGTATCTCTGGGAGGTTTGATCCAATGGACTTCACAAAGACTGATGGAAGGAGTCCGATCAGTAACCACGAGCTTGAAGTCATTATACAGAAGATGATTTTACGGCAAGTAGTATCAGCTTGTTTGAAGATATTTGATGTTTCTTTCAAATTATTTAAGCCAATTTATTGTTAATTGAGTAAAAAAAAAAAAGGTAAAGTTCATCAAAATTTTGTTTTTCTTAAAGTGTTTTTTTTTTCCAAAAAAACTGATTGCAAGGAACTGTGCCAAACCAATTAGGATGGCTTTAGTTTGATTCGGATATCAAATTAGAACTAAACAGATTGGTTAATATAGGTAAACCGATTGGTATCTCTCAAAATCAAACTAATATAAACTGCAAACACCCTTTAAGGAAACTATTAAATCTGCTGCTTTCTTTTGCACAGAAACGAAGTTACATATTCCAGTGAGAAGTCCATTATCTTATACGGTTCTTGAAAAGAAAGTTAACATCTCCAGGAGACTTCGGATTTCTCCTTGCAGTAATCTGGATTCGTGCACCATCAACAAGCATGTGCTGCAGTACTCTTGCTATGTTCTTTGTGTCATCAATGCCAAGATGATGACTTCCCAGCAATGGTATTTGCAGTTCCTTCATCATTGTAATCATTCCTGTGGCCTGTTATCCGTAATCAAGGAAACATATAATAAATTAAGCATTACAAATTAGGATTAATAACAAAAGGGGGAAAAAAAGAAAATACAAAAATTCAACCCAGTTCAAATTAAGATGTGACTCATTTGGATCAAGGAGCAGTGTTACAGATCAGATGTCAGAGCTAGTTTTGAAATAAGCTCCTTCAAATACAGCATATTTGCTGGACATTACTCTTGATGGATGGGAGAAACTAGGTAAAGCATATGAAATTCCAGATATCTTTTTTCCCTCTTTTTCTACATTGGTTCTTCAAACATCCCCGTGTTCCTCAGTTTGTTCTATCCTTACCACTAAAAGGAAAAGGAGGAGCAGACAAAGTGGAAACAAATTTCTTTCTTCCACTACGTAACCCGAATTGGTTTGGTAAACTTAAATGCCAGGGTTCGGGCTAAAATCTCAGAATCTATCAGATTAGTTCAACATTTCATAATTTCTTAGATTAATGCTCCAAAATCTCAACCTTACACACCCATCTAGAGTTACCACCCAATCTATCCACCTTGAGATGTGGAGTAGAATTTCTATTGAACCTTTTATCCAAAGTTTGGTTTTCATGATGAAAAAAGGAATCAATAATTCATATCATCTTACTCTTCTGTCAATTCTAAACATTGAAGGAACTTACCCTCCTATTATAAAAGTTCAGATAGACATCTTTGAGATTAATCCACTCCATAAAATATGGAGGAAGCTTTATCTTCGACACTTCACATTGCTGAGGAACCTTTGTTTTCAAATCCCAATTTCCACTGCAAAAGCAAAAGAGTGCCAGGTAAAAAGAACAAAATTCTAGATATACAGGGAAGGAAATAGTTTCAAGCTTGGGCTCTCCAAAAATAAAAGGGTTTAAAATTAGAAACCACCATATGCATATACCTGATAGATTTGAGCTGTAGTTACTGAGAAGCATATGGAAAACAATGTAACATTATAAAGAAGAATAAAGCAAAAGAAGTGCAAGAGGTGAACCATAAAGTTGGGATATCTACCACGTTACAAATGCTGCATGATTAAGTTCCCCGCCCTTCCACAACTGATGTTGCTTCAACCAAGATTCAAATTGTTGAATAACTTCCTTGAATGGTATGGCTGTGTCATGCCAAACCCTGGAAAAAACATTTTTAATTAATCCACCACTCTAAAAATCATAGCACTCTTTAAAAATTTTTACTACAAGCAACCTTGCAGATATTACCATCAAAGCACTACATAAAGAAAGAGAATTGGAGGAGAGGAGTTCTACCTTTGTTAGACTGTTTTTGGTAGTAAAAATGAAAAGGAAAACTGAGAAGATTGTATGCAGATTACAAGGATAATTTGGGTAAGGTCAAAGCAAAATAAGCTGCATACCTATCAACTCCAAATTTTCCATACTTTCCTTCAATGTATTCCTTTAATCTTTGTTCACTCATTTTTGAGGGCCTGACAAACCTGTTAAAAGAACAACGGAAAAGTAAGATTGTACAATTTGTAAATCTGGAAAATGATGATCCTCATATGTGCATTGTGTTTTAAATTCAAAGGAAACCAACCTAAGAAATCAAAATGTATTTAATCTCTCATATGTGGCAAGACTCACTAGCCAGCTGTTACATTTAAGTGTTCAAAATTCAAGAGCCTACTATTCCATTTAATGGATAGATTATTTCCAAAAAAATTTCAAATAGCGCCTGACATATAATTAGAAGTTGATCTTTCTGATAGTTGCTATTTTCTAAGAAAAGCAACTTAAACATGTTATCCTTTAAAGGTTCTTTCTAGAACTATTGAAGGTACAAAATAAAAAGCAATACAAAATTACAAGAAAAAAAAGAAGAAAATCTGACGCAATCACAGAACACTACTCATGCTAGACATGTTATAAAGTGGCAGATTAAAACCTGTGGAAAATGTCTTCAACTTCCATTGTTCTTGCACTAATCATTAGAACAGGAAACTCAAGAATCTCAACCCTACCCTCTAAATCAAGCACAAGGAAAAAGTCTAGATTCTGAGAGCATATTTTGTTTAACTCAGCAGTATTCAATTGAAGCTCCCTGGAGCAATCATGGTTGAACCTCTCAAGGTGGATAGGATCATCCATCTACAAATTTGGAATAAGAAAACAGTGTCAACTAGAAAAAAAATTATTCATATATAAACTTAACATTATACTACAAAGACACAGCTTTCCAGTTTCTACGCTGCAGGTCTTATTTTCCACTTTCCAGAACGAGTCATATACTCATATTCCAAACAATTCAGCTGCTCTCTTCTTATAATATTCTTATATGCTATATAAATATCAAGGGCTGGGGTCTCTAAATCAGCAAATTCTCTATTTAGGCGCCAAGCCAGCATTACAAAATTTATTCGAGGAAACACAGCAATGGAATGAAGCTTATGTCTGTCCTACAATACTATATTCTGAAACTAGAAGTAAATGATTTAATTAGCTATCTTCCACAAAGACAAGCTCATATACCAAGCGGGCCACATAGAATGGAGTAATGGCACCAGGTTTCCCGTTAAGGACAAGTGTGGGTCGTGAAATTACAGGATTTAAACCTACTGAGATTCGTACTTGTAACTGAACAATTGAACAAGCATCGTTGACATGACAAGACACGTCTCAAGAAACCCAGTGTGACAATCACACACACGTATGCATGCTCAGCACAAAGAGATTCCTCCTCTAATATTCATAAAATATAGAATAAAGGGGTGGTTATCTATAAATCAGAGTCATGTCGTTCTTTACCATTGAAACAATTGATCAAACACATGGCATACAGATAATTTCCCTCAAATTTGGGGTTCAACAAAGATTGCCCAGAAACAGAAATGAAGCTCAAATTGATGGGTCATCAAAAAAAAGTTCATACCTTGGTGCACTTTCCCTGCGTGTGGTACAAGCACATGGGTTTCCAGCGAAACTCAGGCTTGTGTGAAAATGGGGCCTGGGCAGTGGAAAGGGAGGCAGAGAGGGTGAACGAGTGCATTGGAGTTGGGGCAAGAGAAAGATAGATGGGGTGCCAGTGTGGGGTGAGAGGTGAGCTGGAAACTAAACGACTACGATGCGACAAAATCTTGCTCAAAGCTCTGGGAACCGCCATGATTGATGGACAAATACTGAGGATTCCAATCCGAAGAAAATTGTGAAGCTGGACTCAAACCAAGAAGCTCCAAACCAAGGGGTGTACATTGAATATTGGTTAACGAGGTCTGATTTTATTTTTTTTTATCGGTATTCCTCTGATCCTTGCTCAAAGTACCTTCTAACAACGGTGGTAAAACTTATCCACAAACCATCAAGCTCCAATTCTCCAAATGTTCACATGCACTAGACCTTTTTTTTTACAGTGACGACACATAAATATTTTACGCCATTATGTAATTATATATAATATATTTATTAAAAATGCTTATTTTTACGTGGTTTTGCAGTTATATTTTTATAAAATTATAATAATACGTGACTATTTAAAAAAATTTATATTGACCCTAATCAAAATTAAATTTTATATAAAATATATAAAGTTATATAAATATAGTTGTGTTAAAAATTAAATATTTTCTTATATAAAGGAAAAGTTTTAATATGCACTAATTATATAAAATGAGGATAAAAAATATTTTTTTATATGATAAGAGTATTTTTTAACTAACTTTTGTACTGACCAAGACTAAATTTCTTTCGAAGAAGTGCAACTTTACATCAGCTTAATACATTTAGAAGAATTAATTTTTTTAAGTATTAACCTAAAATCCGAACTCAAGTAATCAAAAAAAGAACTCACCTCCTTAACTATTAAGTCAATCTCATTTGAGTTCTGGAAAGAGTATATTATTATTATTATTATTATTATCATTATTATAAAAGAGGTCTAAGATTGTGAAATAGGAAAATAGTACAAATTGCAGCTTGTCTAGAATTGAATCCCGAGATTGAATATTTCTTACTACATTCTAGTAAACACGCACTACCATCTGGGATAAATGCAAAGTGCCACTTCAAGGCTGGAAGAACTGCAACTTGGTAAACTTTGGAAAATCTAGCCCAAGGCTGATGATCGTGATGAAAAATATTAGTATTCTCACTCTAATCAAAATTATAAGAAAAACTTCTAGCTTACTCTGGGATTGAGCAATGAGAAAAATTATGACACACGAAGCCATCATAGACAATTCACTTATGCATGCAAATGCTGCAGATTTGGAAGTTGCAACCACGCACAAAAATATCAACACGAGTGATGGTCCACAAGTACATGATGGTGGATGCTCAAAACTATCAAATTTTACAGTAAAAATCAAATCAGCAGTTGGTTTTCAGTTATTCATCTTCGTTAAGCATAGTAAAGTCTTCAACAACATCAGTTTCCTTATTCGTTCTGCGCATTTCATCAATCTCAACCAGTAACAACGGATCACACACCACCTTATCTGCCTGCAATATCTTTGGGCAACCTGGCACACTAGGTTTTGGTTAAAAAGCAATGCAATGTGGCATAAGAACATAAAGGTTATCAGACATCCATGATCTACCTGATATTGGGCAACGGTGGTGCTTTGACCTTATATATTGCATTATTGTTTTCTTTTCATAAATATGCCTACATTCCGTACTGCATCAATGAAAGAGAAACATGAGCAACTTACATAATGTACCAATATCTGAATTCATGCATAGGCTCTTCTGAAGAAATGCATTCTAGTGCAAACACACAAACAAAATTCCCGTGACCTTTTATCCCATATTAATATAAAGACAAGTTTAACACCATCGATACTAACAAGTACTCCTCTGTCCTCAGTAGCAGTTAACATGTCTCATCTCCAAGTAATGCCTCCAAAGGAAACACCTCAAGGGCCAATTCATGCAACAACGATCACAGTGAATCTTCATAGATTCCATAAATATATAGTCTATACAACATTTTCATATAAATCATAATATTTTCTCTTTTTATCAGTTATACCATTCACCACAAAAATATGCCATTTTCAGAATCACTGTTCTCTGTTGGAGTATCTATAACTGTGATAGCATTGTGTCTTATCGCTTACCTAAGTGTTCACTTAAAGAGCATCTAAGGTGTAGTTGATTAGCCATATCCTGAAGCATTATCCCCACTAAATTCAACATCAAATACAATGAGAAAACTTCTCTTGCCTGTCAAATTTTAATTTCCGCTACCAGAATGCAGGAGTTGCAATGAAATTCCTACATACAAGAGATTTGACATTTACCTTCGTGGAGATATGGAACTAAAGAGGCAACATGGGAGCATAGTGGGGAAAAAGAAAGGTGCATCTACCAGATAGGAATGTATATAGGAATGGATCACCCCATTCACCTGACTTATTGACAGTATGGGTGAGAAAAAGTACACATAGATGCAGGTATGAACGAAGATTTTTTATTCAGACATATAAATATAAAAATAATAATGGAATGAATTTTATCTTTTATAAGATAAAAATGTTATTTAGGTTCAGACATGGGTGCGAAAAAAACACCTGAATGGATATGGAGGTGGCTATGGGTATCTTTCTTATTTGGGTTTGGGTATGGAGGCTTCAGCCTTGCACCCGAAGCAACCCATTCACATCCCTAATAGCAGAGAGGGGAGGTAGAGGATATTAAAAATATAGACAAGCCCTATCTCCTAGATAATGCAGCAGGGTAGACTCTAATGACACCCCAATAGTCTACCAGAAACTTGCTCAACATGCTGGATAACCTTCAATAGTTCAATGACCATTCCGATAAGCATTTTTCTGAAAATAAATGGTGATAAACAAATTCAGAGCAGACAAGAATGATCAAACATTGTATTTGTTTTGCAATCAATTTTCTCCCACCATACTCTAGGATTATTTATCCATTGGCCTATTCTGCCTAGCAAGTGAATGAATACACATGCATGCATTAAAAATTACTTAAATGTCAAGAAATAAGCACTGACAAGGAATAAAAATTTAATCAATCAAACTATGAAAAATGAAATAAAAAGAAAACCATATAATACAACAAAAATATGTAACTCCAACTATTATTAGAAAAAGAAAACATTACTAATGGAAACAGCAATATTTTGAATTTGATTCATACTGTACCTGCGAACTGGTTCTGCAAGCTCAGTAACAGGCTTTCCAGTCAATGGACAAGTAATATTCAAAATATTAGATTGGGTACTGGTCATTACAATTTCCTCCTGCTCTTCACCCGGCATTGGCTGTCCCTCATGATGAACATTCTAAACACGAAAGATAAAAGGCAAGCACGTTAGACTGATAGAGGAATTTGCTAAGCAACAACCTTGTAGAAGAAAAGTGTCAGTACTCAATAGTAATACTCATTGCATATGTCCCATAAACAACTTTTCTTTTAAACAAGATCTATCCGTGTACATGGAAACAGAATAATACAAAGTGACATACATATTAAAATGTGCAAAGTGCAAACCAGTGTTTAATTTGTCTCTCTCCCTCCTTCCTCTCTGCGCATGTGGGGAAGTGAGAGAGAGATCATATACTCATATCAAAGAAAGCCGATACAGAATCATTTATTGCAAATAAAGGATCCTAAAAATTGCATTAACAGAAACAGAAATCTGTATACACTGATCCAATGGTGGGAAGGTATCCTATTGACTAGGACTCCCAACCTTGTAAGACAAGGATGAGGACTTATCTCATTGCAAGAAAATTTTCTTACCAGAGACAGCAGTTACATCTCTACCATTGACAGACATTTGAAATCATATCAGGGGTAAAGAGAACAGTTTAGATGAGTGGTAGGTTTCCCAACCTTTCAACTCAATTACCATTACTTATTTTATGAATAAGATGTTGAAGAGAAATGAAAGTAAAATATTTGAAGACTAAGAAAATAGGGAAGTTCACTGAACAAAAGACAAATAAAGATAATGAACATGATATATGTTTTCATCTACACAGTAAAACAAAAGATATTTGAATCTTTCAACACTTATGAGTGACAAGAAACATACCCATATAGCTTCCTTAAATTGGCGTATTAAAGGATGTTTTTTGGGATTCGAAGTTGAATTGGCCTTAAACTTTGAAGCTTCATCCTCAAACAACTTCTTAAAATTAGTCAACTGCATTTTGAAAATCAACAAGCAACTTATTTTTTTTGGAGAAAAGGGAAGCGATAGATGATATCATAACACATTATAATTTATAAGGCAAACAAAAGCTCTAATATGCAATCCAAAAACCTCTTCTCCTGGCTGGTATCTGTCTGCAACAGATTGAACTGCTGATGAAAAATGTGCACTATCTTCATATATGCCCACTAACTCAACAACAGCATCTTCAAGCTCCTTCACCTGAAATGGTTTTCAGTCATCATACGATTGATATTGCAAAATACTTGGATTTCCCATCATCTTCCAACTACAAGTCAGTAACACAAGGAATATTTTTTTTATTTGAATATTATTAGATCCTATCCACATAGGTTCCCATTCAATCATTTCAAAGATTCCTCATAGACTCAAATTGGAGGACTCTTGACTAGAAAAACATAGTTTCAACAATAGGTGTTTAGTATTTTGAAATAGAAATTTGATCTATTGCAAAAAAAAAAAAAAAAAAAAAAAAAAATCCAAGAACAATAGAAGAAAGAGAAGAAATAACCCCAGAAGATCTCAAACCTCTAGCTTTCGTTGGTATTTTTCATAGTTAAATGATCAAATAATTCAATTTATCCAAAATCTGTTCAACTTTCTATTTTCTGCAAGGATCATAAATTAGTTGGGTAACGTCAGTCACATCTTCAGATATCAATACGAGGAAAAAATTTCGACTGCTATTGTGGTACTGAAAAAGTGGGCAGTCCGTCTATTCACTCTTTGACAAGTAAGCCATTTTCGAAATATGGGCGAGTTAGATGCTGAAAATTTAGGACCTACTTACATACTTGTCAAGAAGTGAATGGAAGGACTAGAAATTTTAACTCAATATGAGTGAGAGAGAGAGACTAAAACTTAGCAGTCATTCATAATGCAATTTTATCCTAAGCTTCTACGACATATGCGATTGAGATGTTTGCTGCCTTCAACCTCTAGATTGTCTCAACAAGGAATAAATAAAAAAGAGAACTCATAAATCAAATACAAAGGAATGATATTAAAAATACCATATCAGACCCCTTGTCTTTCTCCAAATCAACTGCAATTTCCTTCATCAAACCCACAACTTTTCGGATATCCTAAAACAAAACCAGAAAATGCAGCCGAATGGGCCACAACCTGGGAATAAGCACCAAAATTTTACTTGGAATAAAAAAAAAATAGGATCTTCAAAATGATTTGCCTTCCTCTGCAGAAAATTAAATTCCATTTTGGGCCAAATGATAAATTAGGAAATTGAATATTTGGCACTCTGAAGAAGAGAACAATAAAAAAATGCAATGAGTTGAGTTACAGAAATGAGAGACTGATTATCGGAGCAGAACGTGGAAGCTGCGTTTCTTATTCGTCCAGCGGCGCCGGCATGTGAAGTTGACGCCATGGTTGTGAAGTTTTCCGGTAATGCGATCGGAAACCCTTCGCTACTTCGATTCCGCAGAGCAGAGTGTGAACTGTGAAGAAGGAGAGGGATTGCAAATTGCAAATGCCAATTTTGTTAAAAAGGAGTTTTGGAGGGAGCGACGAGGGCAGGGATCGGGAATGAATTTCACTAATTTCTGTCTCCTAAAGCGCACCGTTTCGCTCTGCTTCTTTTCGCAAATCATCCCTTGTTGTAGTTTACCTTGGTATTAGAGATGAAAATTTACCATTATTATGAAGTTTATGATTAAAAGTAAAATCTTTTTTACCTAGAGATGAGAAATCAGAATTATCATGAAATTAAATAATGAGTGATAATTTAACACCCAATGGCCAATATTAGCAGTTTTACTTTATGACATCATTAAAATTTGACTTATTATTAGTGTAACATTTTTTGCATAATCAATAAACAATATAAGAACTAATTTTTTTCATTGTAACTATTTAAAAATAAATAAATATACATATATATATATTATCTTTTTTTTTATATTTTCTATCAATCGATTTAAAAAAAATATATAGTTTTATCATAACACTCCGTATTCAATACTATCTTCACTCAAAATATAACATCTAAATTTTCTCCCAGTTAAGTGTTTTTTTTTTTTTGGGTCAACCTCAAAGTTAAGTACTTGAAACAGACAAGAACGCATTTAATCTCAACTGCAACTAGTAGTTCGAAAAGTTCATGGAATCATTTGCATTTGTATAAGTTGGTCTTACTAGCTACTATTACAATTACAAATCAAGTTGATTGATTCTTCTTATCTCTAACTACTATTGTTGCAATTTTTTTTTCTTTTTCAATCAATTTGAGTTACAAAAGGAGAGGTAATTATAGTAATGTTGAGATCCAGCCATACTGTGATACTACTACAGAGGATGAACATTCATGATGAATATCATGCTCAATTGCAGCACTCCAATTTCTTCACCTTGTTTTTGATGAACGAGAACCCAAAAAAGTTGCCCATTCAATGCAAAGCAAGGTCATCTATACATGAATTCTTACTTAAAAATGGAAATGAATTTTCATGACCCCGCGGGAGAGGAACTTCAACAAAATCTGCAAACAGACCCTGAAGATTGTTATGCTCATTTCAGTCCAAGCTTGACCCATTTGCAGCAACGGAGTAAGCGTAAAGCTCCTCAACCTGCATAACCTCACCACCACTTTGCCAAAACGCAGTGGCATCCTCATGCATTCCTGAACTCCCTCCCTCTTCAAAAGATGCCGAAAATTCACCGAAAGCACTGTGGTCTCCACCTTTCGTGCTTAGCAGCATCTCTTGGGCCTTCTGCAGCTCTGCTTTAAGCCTCTCCACATCTTTCTCTAGCTGCTTCTTTTCAGCCAACACGTTCTCTAGCTTCAACTGCAGAGCGCCGTAGCCCAGCTCAAGGCTCTTGGTCTTCCAGCGAGCTCTTTTGTTCTGGTACCATATAGCTATCTGTCTTGGAGGGAGACCCAGTTGGTTTGCGAGCTGCAACTTCTGCTCGGGTTCAAGCTTCTTGTTAGAGGCGAAGCTTTTCTCTAGTATGGCCACTTGGTCTTCAGTTAGTCTCTTCTTTCTGTGTTTTGCTGGGTGTTCTTGGTTCTGGAAGGAGAAGAAGAAGTCCTCCATTAACAGTTGAAGTCTCCACAGTCTAGATTGAAGTTGGAACTGAATTGAGTTTGGAGATGTGAACTAATTGTGAGTGCGTAATGAGTGCATTTCTGATAAGAGGTAGTTAGATACTCATTCTTTTATAAGGCTTTAGACTTAAGAGACATCAAAGAGCCCACCAAATGGAGAGAGAGAGAGAGAGAAATAAGCGGCTTTAGCTAGGTCTAATAAATACTATGTAAAGGCTGGCTAACTTATCTATCGTGCATGGACTTGTCATTCAGGTGAGAGAGAGTGGCCCTACTAATTTGACTTTCAAACATTATCTGCAACATGCATATGAACTCTGAATTTAGCTTTAATTTTAACATGGTTTCATTCATTACTCTTTTTTAACTTAAAATTTCAATGTTTTGTAACCTGAAAAGCATAATGTATATGTTTGTGTTCATCAACCTTTGGTCAAGATCCTAGATAATGAGACTTTCAGATGCGTTTGATAAACCGGGCTTGCTAAACTTGCAAGAGGCAAGATAAGAAGCAGACACTAATAAAGATTTATTTTCTTCAACTTGTGTTCAAAATTGTCTGCTTCAACTTAGAAAAAGCTAATCTTACCTGAATTGGAAAGATCCCAAATTAATTATTATATTCTGTACAGGTTACATAAGCGACTGTATTTGTGTCGTTTGGAGGGTGACAACCTTCCCCACCCGTTGCATCACATGTTGGCGGTTGGGGCCTCAGTTCATGCATCCCTGGATCTTGTTGGAGCCCCTCATCAAAGCACAGCTATTTCAAGCAATGATGAGTTGCTATCCCTTCACTGAATCTATTTGAAGATTTTGATGGCTCTCTTCCTATCCCAAATGCATGAACTTCCATCCAGTCAAGCAAGTGAACATGTACATGCCTGTGCCAGTTGCCTTGATAGTGAAAGTAATCATTATAATAAGCTTTTGAGTGTTTAATCACAGACTAGAAATTGTAGTGTCTTGTCCAGATTAAGTTTGCATTTGTCGGTGTGAAGAGCTAGTTATCTTATTCTATAGTACATTTTTTATAACAAAACATTCTTTTTCTTTTTTGTGTGTGTGTATAATATAACAAAACATTCTTCTACTAATTTGAAGAAGCTTGCTGAATATTTCATACATATCAGAAAGGGTAAGCCAGCAGAGCATGTTAGTATACTACAGTCTAATTAATAGCACTTTCATTTGGGGGATCAACCCAATATACGTGAGGATGAGAAATTCTTCTCTAGACTCAAATTAGCTTTTGTCATGTTTGTATTTATTATCTTGAGAGAAAAGTACATTTATAAATGATTTACATAAATGTAAACATGTCAAAAACTAATTTAAGTGCTTAAAGTAAACATTGCTTCTCCAAAAATTTCTCTATATGTGAAATCGATTTTAAAAGCTCACACAAGGAAGGATACTCGTGAGCTACTAGTTAAGTTGCAACTATATGTTGTGGCAATATCATTAAACCATGTCAAAGTAGTCACATTTATAGTATAACTTTTTGGGGTTCCTAGTTGAATCACTCACCTTAATGATCTATCCTCCATTACATATCCTCCTCCTTACTTTGCTGTTTGCACCTATAATGAACCTATATATATATATTTATATATATGTATTCAGTTTTTTTTAGGGAATTAAATTGTTATTGCCTAAGTAGTTGTCAAATATTTATTGGTTGATGGTTCTCACAATAAATGTTTAAAGTCCACCAAGTATAACTAATACCAATGAATATTTGACAATAATCAAGTTACTAATATTCAAGAAAAAATTTTCCTCTTTTTAACGTGTCAATTCAGGACTTTTTTGTGTGAAAATAGTTAATTTTTTTAATTATCTTGTTTGCACTTTTTGAAAATTATTTATAAGAATGCGCAAGTTTTTGGGTACGTTGGGAAACCATCGTAAAAAAGGACAATTTCTCAATAGTAAGCAATTTTTCGTTTTCAATTTCAAGTTGAAAACACTCTCAAAGAAGGTGGTTTCTAATCACCATATAAAAAAAAAAAAATTGGCTCAAAAACCGTCCTCCAAGAGGGGTTTTTGAAACTTAAAAAGAAAAAAAAAATTTGACTATGAAGTTGCCCCATTGGAGAGTCCCCAAAGAAACATCCTTCCTGCAACAAAGTTCCATTGCGCTGCTTAGAAGCCGCCCTTCAGTGGGGCGGCTTACGAGAACTAATTTTTTTTTTTTTAACGTTTGGATCCAAAAAGTTAAATTTTTTTTTTATACGAAGATTAGCGATTTTCAATCTAGAAATAAAAAAAATGCTTATTGTTGAGAAACCCCTTTGAGAGAGGGTGGTTTCTCAATGTAAAAACAAATTAGCACATTCTTGTAAATATTTATTCAAAGGAACAAACACAAAACCAAAATAAAAAATAACTATTTTTGTACAAAATTATCATCAATTCGGTGAGAATTATTACGTTATTCTTGTTTTTTTGGATTGTTTTTAATAAACTATTAAACATTTAGTGGTTGGTAATTCTCGCAAGTCATTGTTAATACATAAATAATAAAAAACAATGACAACTGGTAACCTATATAACACAAGATATGCAATTAGTGGAATCATATTTAAATTTTCTATTCTTTTATTCTGTCTCTCTAACTAAATATCAATAATTTTGAAGAAAAAAAATTCTCTCTTAATTAGTAATAATTTTTATTTTAATTGAACTACTCAATATAACTAATAGATAATAAATATTTAACAATTTAGGGGAAAAAAAGGGTTAGTAAGCATTAGATTTACTGCAAATCTTTCCAGGCTTCTAGCAGTAGAAAATGTTAGACTACAAAGTGATACCTTGTTTCACTTGTTGGTCTACCCAAAGTTCCCATTCTTGTTGCCACTTGAACACAAAGCTCACTCCATACATGTTGGGCTATATCCAACATCTGCCACTGCCCAATGGTCACACACTCAAAAAGCACTTCCCCTCCACAAGAGACCTTGCTAATATCTTACCTACACTTCATGCTATTCAATGAATTTACCTACAATTCATGCTATTGAATGTCATCCTTAATTAAATAAGTGAATATTACAGTACTTTATCACAAATAAGCAAGACCAACATTTAGTTTTTATTCTGTAACATAAAGAAGGGCACAACATTCATTTAACACAGTAAAGCCATGTAAAGCATTAAACATAGAAACATCCATAAATTAAAAAAAAATAAAATTCAGGGCCTATCTCTTTCTTCTTCCTATTCCTATGGGCCTTGTCTTTGGTTGGAAAGTGACAACAAATGGCCGGCAAATGCAATTACAATCTCGTGCTTTCCACCACCAAAGGACATGTCACATGTGGTGTAGATGCAGACTAACGTCAACAAGGCCCCAGCAATGGCAACGATGACAAATGAGAATGACAGATGCTTCTTGGACGACGTGGAAAAACGTAGCATTTCAAAAATCACTGTGACTCCACATGATCTGGCATGGCAATGGGAACTCTCATATCCTGGAAAGCAAAAATCTGCAGCCACAGCACAATGTACAAACCCACCAGTTTGCATAGCTCTCTCTGCGCTTCTATGTCTCTCTATGTTGAAGGGAAGGTGCAGCAGCTTGGTCTTGATTATCATGTTTTCTTCAGTATCATCGGAGGAAGATATGGAGGCTATAGATGCTTCGCAAGAAAATGATAACAATGGCAAATGATGCTGGAAGGTTTCAACTTCGGAATGGTTAGCTTTGGGAAAATTGATATCTATGCTCAAAGATGTAGAAGAGAGCTCGGAGTTGTTCTGCAACGACACAATCTAACCTGTTGTTTGCTAATGAAAAGGCTAGCTTTCTTCTGTTATGTAATAAAATAAATTGATATAAACGGTATAAAGAGTTGAGAGTTGTTATACGAAAGCTGTTTTGAAGTGTAAGGTACGAGTAATTCATGCATTGATCTCAAATAAATGTTCTTCAACGAAATCACAAAAATATAGTGTTAATTGATTCATCTATTTTTGTTTCATTTTGATATTCATTGGGAAGGATCATTGAGCATTATTGTTCCTTCTTGCTAGGTCAGTCGGACCTGCGGCTCCTAAATTGGTTAGAGTTGTGGCCACTGTTGAGTTACACAAAGTAATTTGTTAATTGTGAGAAAGGTACTTGTAAAGATACTTCAATACTTAATTTAATAAAAGTGTGATATAAGTAAAGAAATACGAGAAGTAAACATATTTGGAAGTAAACCCCACAATAGGTTTATATAGAAGGGGGGCATTGATTTTACATTTGAGTCTCAGGGAGAATGGTGCCAATGCCGGAGATGTCATGGGCGTGAGGGACAGAATGAGAGAATATTTTGATTTGAATATTCATTGATTTTAAACACGTTTGTTATGGGGTATTGATGGGCCCAGTTCATGAGCCTTTAAGGTCCGTACAATCCAATTATCCATATATTATAGACATGCATTTAACAAGTTTGATTTGTGATGCTGCAACATTATATAAGCCTGTGAATGACCTTCCCAAGTCAAAGGTTTGGCACTCACTCATGAAGTATACTTGTTACTGTTTAGCAAGAGAAAATACGGATTTTGAGATAAAAGCACTGTTCAGACTGCCTCTAAAGATACAATTTCTGATGCCTTGTATGAAGCTAGGAGCCCGGGACACTTCAAAAGAGCAGTGTCCATCTCATGACACCAGGCTTCTTTCAGTTCGTTCGATCTTTTAAATGCTAAATTGAATAGAAAACTTCTATATTTCTGCCGAACAAGAGATTCCTAATTCAGTTTTTCATAAATTTAGCTCAAGTAGTCATAGACAAGTCAAAACTCAGTGGCTGCAGCTTATTACAACTTGCCCTTGCCATAGCCAAGATGTGCTGCATACAAACCCACTACAATTAAGGTCTCTCACTTTTTCATTTATGTGAGGCACATAATATAGAAATTATGATTTCAAAGTGAATAATTAAACTAATATTTTGAGCATACCCTAATCTTCACATATGAATTTTTATCACTTATATATTTGGAAGATAAGTATTAAGGAGTGTTTAAAATTAATCTTTAGAGTGATTCTTTAATCATAATTAGGCTGTTTGTGCTAACCTCGTATATTCTTTCTCAATTTCTTGGCTGGTAAGTTTCTCATCATTTAGAAAGAAAATATTCTGAAGGAAGTTTGTTTAGCATCTAATTGTGCACAATTGAAAAAGGGTGAACGATACTTTCCTAGCACTAGAATATATAATCACTTGCCTTTCAGAACTTAAAAGCTTGGACACAATAAGAAACACAACTTTCTGGTCTCATTTGGAAGTTTGAACGTTATGACTGACAGTGGAAATTATATCATAATGCTCCAATAAGCATGTGCATACACTCTTGTTTTTTGAAGTCTATTGGAGCATAGTCTTAGTTATGAGTACCTCCTTCACCCCAAGGCCTATTGATGATCCACCATATTCTTAGAAATGACTTTTCATTTATTACAAAGACTAAACCTACACCAATTAAGTGTATATTTATATTAACTTATTTCATGCTCAAAACAGTTTATAATCAAAATCTAATTAAGAGAACTTTTGAAAAAAAAAAAAGTAATTTTTCATAAAAATTAATCAAAACCAACCACGCTTCAACATTTTAGAGGATAAAGACTATGCTTCACTGTGAAGAGGATTTCCTGTGTAAATATGTTGCAATGTTCAGTGAAACAATCCAAGTCTCATGAGACTATATGTTGTATTGAAATATAAGTTAATCTGTAATGCTAATGGAGTAGTAGAAAGAAGATGACTTCATTTGCAGGAGACAGAGTCAAAGGACCAACACATGTACAGCAAAGAATTAATAGTAGCTATCTTATTTATGGATTCACTAGTGTTTTGACCATTTTCTTGCATGCCTTTGATAGAAAGATTTTATCCTTTTCAAACCCTCTTCAAGAGCAGATGGATCAGCAGCAAAAGTAATACGAAGCCAATCTTTTAGCCCTACTGCAGTTCCTGCAAAGAATTGTCATTTTTGCTTGTTCAAAAATTCAGCAAACTTGTGAGCCATGCCAAAGTCAAAGCCAGCCCTTGTTACCAGATTCAATGATTTATCAACTGCTTTTATTTTGATCTACTATGATTTAATTTTTAATTATGCAGCTTATTTTCATGTAATGAAATGTGAATTAAATGGCTTTGTTTCTGTGACTGACATAGGCTCATTAGCAATGAGAGAAGGATATGACAGTTTCTACCCTTCAAGAATAACAGATAACAAATCAGTTAAGCTTCTTGTTAAAATGTATTCATCATGAGACCTATATTCTAGAACTGCTCCATTCATTAACATTTTGTTAAACCATTTTCCCTTGCCATTGCTTTCAAATTACAACATATTCCACACACATCCATGAAGAAAATATTTTTTATGGTGCCATATAGAAATTTCTTTCCTGATGTTCTCTTTTATTTTCAAGTGCTGAGTAAGGTTTTGTCAGTAATTGAATGTAAATTAATTGGAAAATTGATACCATAGTTGCAGAGCCTAAAAGAATAGTAACGGAGCCTTTCTGTTTTTGGGGAGAGGGGTTGGATGAATCCAAATATTGTTCACTTACCTTGGTAAAATAACTGTTTAAGAGACTCTTCTAATTCAGCTGATTTTTTTGGTGGAAATTCCTTTTCCCTATTGGAACTTGGAAAGAGGAACTTACTGAGAAAAGAATTGAGAAGGAAGCAATTTTCATTCACATTCATTTTAAGTCCATGTTAAGCACTTAAGGATGACAAATTATCATATATTTCTCACATCAAAATGTTCTACAAGAGAATTGAATAATCTTCCCTGGAATATTCCTGTTTCTATGTGCATTACCAATAAATAATAGGTGCCCAGTTAATAGGAAGAGAATCCACATAGAAAATATGAAGTTTCAGCAACCAAGCTAAACGTGTCTGCAGCATGGAATTACACATATTTTGAAAATTTGAGCCTGAAAATTCTCATGTAAAAACAAAGATAAAAATCATATAATGGCTTTATTTCTAATAAAATATCAGCAAGGGTTTTAGTGCAAGCTCAGGAACTTCAGCCTCTCTGAATTGTAACCAAGTTCATAATAGAAAATTTGGTTACATTTCATTTTAAATGACACTCACTGAAACTGAAGCTGGAAATGTTATGGTCCCATAAATTGTGGTGAGAAGTGAACATGCAGAGAACCACATCATCACACACAGTGTTATCTAAGTTGTTCCTATAAAAGGTGACTCGTAATTTCACAATAAAAGTGAAACAGAAGACAGAATTGAGGATATCAAATATAAAACCTTCAGCAAAGACTAATAAATGCTTCTTCTTTTTTGGCTGTAAATTGAAATGGCTCTCCAAATAGAATATGCACAAAATACCAAGTTAAAGCATGATCTACACAATTGTACCTGGAAGAATGACAACTGATTCCTCCTTGGCAAGCTTGAAACAGAAATCAATATCATCGCTAATATCTTCCAGAAATGAAAGGTTTAGTTTCACCTGCATTTCATTCAACATAATAAAAAAAAAGTGCCTTTGTAAATACATATATTCTGTTCTTAAAGAACTGCAATTGTGATATGTCCTCACCATCATAGCCATGGACCCTTCTGGTTTGTGAGGGCAGAAAATGCACGGAATACCTTTTATCTCTTTACAACATATATCTGAGGTATACCTCAACATGTCAATGGTTTTCTTGAAGAAAATCTCTTCAGTCTGCATAATTATGCGAGGTACAGCCGCCTGTCAGACCAGAAGTGCTATCAATCAGATAGAAGAAATAGATGAATTCACAACTTGGAAGAAAATTCTGGCTGAGCGAGAATCTTGGATGAAGTTCTAACGTATATCTTGCACCAAATAACTTGGATTTGACCACAGAACGGGCAGCAGAAGCATATGAATACTATATCAAAATGACTACTGAGTCCACAGCAAAGAATTGAATTTTTCGTCAGTAAAAAATGTCTTTGCAAGAACGGTTTCGGTCTAGAGATAAATCTAGTCTGCCATGGTATTCTTTGAAATGTGACATTTCTTTACCTTTCTGCTTTTCTATATATCATCATAAAAAATTTGGATGGCAACTCTTATCTTTTCTTTCTTCCTTTTTTAATTTAGGTTTTTCCTTTTGAGATGATAGTATCAACTATCAAAGCCTTAAGTAAAAATGAGTTGCTACAATTAGAATCGTGGTTGTTAGCAAAAGGGGACTGCTTCAATTTCTGTACTTGAAAAAAAGCATGCAAACAGAAAATTAAAAAACCTGTATGAAGGTGGCCGGACCCCCCAAAAGATCAAAATACTTTTTAATGCGCTCAACTACCTGCATAAAGATACACACGTTAGCATCAGATAAGAAGGCAATTGAATACAAGAAAGAACCATCTAGAAGTGGCAGTGAAATCCTTCAGCTTTGAAATGTTTATAATTTAAAGTAATAACAGTTGAATCCGGCCAATTATTGAACTTCTATATATAATAGTACCAAAAAATGAAGCAAACAAACAGGAAACAGAGGTAGATAAACAGAAAGAAAATAAAGCATTACATAGATACAGTGGAAACAAACAACAAACATACTGAAGAACGGTTAATTCCCTTGTTTACAATAAAGAAAATAAATCACAGATCAGTTATATGAACCGTCAAGAAGCTTCTCAGATTGACTAATGGACTTATCATTGAAGTGTGCTTGTTCAAGTACCAAGGGAGCAATGGTCTAAGCCTTACAAAATATATTAAAAGTGGTCTAAACAGAAAGAGAGTGGGAGGGAAGAACCTTGAGTTTTCTAAAAGAGCCACATGGATCATTTGTCACAAACCAACCAAGCCTCCATCCAGGTACTATCCATCTCTTAGACAGGGACCCAAGAGTGAGAACAGGAACAATAGATCCAAAAACTCCCATTGGCACAAAAGGATTGGCCCCAAATGCAAGATGACCATAAACTTCATCAGCAATCACAAGAGTTCCAAGCCGTTTTGCAGTTTCTGCAATCTAAATGCAATATACAAACAATCCATTAACTCCTGTTAATGCTGTCTATTTTATAAACATGTTCTCTCTCTCTCTCACGTTATTTGGTCCATGGCATAGCTTAGACAACTAACCTTCTCCAAATGGTGGCAAGTGTATACATTTCCACAAGGATTCCCGGGGTTTATAATCACCAATGCAACAGTGTTCTGATCTGCAAGAGCTTCAATAGCGTCTAGATCAACCTCCCAGCCTTTCTCAGGTAGCAGATCATAATGCCGAACTTCAACTTGTCTAAATGCCGCGCAAAGTTCATAGATTGGGAAGCCTGGTCTCGGAAGTAAGATGTTTGCACCAGGGCGAGCAAGCATCACAACTGAAACATCAATAGCCTGTGTGCACCCAGAAGTGATAAAAACATCATCCGATGATAACTGGTAAGGGAGGTCACGGGACAGATATTCAGCAATTGCGCTGTCACCAAGATGAAAGTAACTTCAGATTGCATTCAATTTAGAATATTACAGGGAAGATGAAAACAAAACCCAAGCAAATTCATTTAAATCCTTTCAACGGCAAGAGCAAAAGGGAAGCAACCAAAAGTCCAACACTGACTGTGAGATACCAAATTCCCATTCTTAGAAGTCTTTTTTCTTAGTCACTCACAAAATTGCACAGTATCCGAAACAAACAATGTACTGAAGCTAAAAATTGTTACACCAAAAACTGCCACCCAACTGCAAGAATAAAACACCAAAGGTGGATTGATCAGAGAAACCAAGTCTTAGGGTTACTTTCAGCAGTGAATTTAGTATTTATTGACTCTTCAAATGAATGGAAAGCTCAGTGATGGCAAGAAAGCTATGAATACCCCACCTACCCAAAAAAAAAAAATCAGAAACTAAATAACCAAATTAGCGACATAAGAACAGAGAAAAAGGAACAAAAACAAAATCTAAAACAAGTACTTGTCTAGTAGCATACAACTTTGACTTACAGTATAAAAAAAAAGCAGAAACTGTCTGAATCAAAATGAAAAAATTGCCAAATTAAGAACAAATTCCATCCAACTAAGACAGAAAGACGCATCTAATGTCACACCGGATAGCATTCGATACAAACAAGAAAACAGTGGTGAGCCCAAAAACAGTCAGTCAAGAACACGAAAAAAAAAAAAACAGAGACCAACAGCAAGGACAAGGAATTTAATCAAGTTAAAGAAACTGAAATCCCAAACAAGAGAGGCAAGCAAATGTTACATTCTGGTCTGGAGAAGACCAACAGTGGGAGCATAGCCATTGAATTTCTGAGACTGAAGTGCATCAGCGACAGCTTCTTCAACAACGTTGGTGGTGTGGAAGCATGAGTAAAGAGTCGGGTCACCCATACCCAGAGAAATAACTCTCTTGTTGTCATCAGAATGGTCATCAATGCTTTCCATTAGAAGGCTGAGGATACCCTTAATGGTAATGGTGGAAGCTGTTTTTGATTCATGGTTCACGGCCACACCATTTTCCATCGCAGGCTTGGAGTCTCTGTGGCCTCTGGCTTATTTTTGATACTCTGTCTCTCTCTTTCTGTGAGATGCTTGGGCTCACATAGATATCGGAGAAATTATTACATATATTTTTAGAATACAATCAATTCATGTGGCATGCAACATCTTTATCGTTAATTTTAACTTGTTAATATAAAATTTATATAATTTTTTTAAAATTAATAATAAAAATATTTTTAAAATATATATTTATTAATATTTTACAATAATTTTTTATAAAATTAATATATTTTGAATCAAGCGAAAGTAATTTAAATTATTTAATTATTATATTAAAATTTTAATTTTTAATAAATATAAATAAAATATGTGTTATTAAAATTTGTTTTTTATATGAAATACGACTGAAAGTGAAATTAATTTTTTATCTTTCGGAACGAGGGGATAATTTGGCTGAAAAAAAATAATTTTTCATAAATATAGAGGGTGATGGGCTTCTTCTGACGTTACGATGAGTTTGGTTTCCCCGAGACCATCGAGACACACGTTATCTCCTCTGCATGAAGACAAAATTGGCGGTTTCTTCTACTGGTTTGAGTTTCGTAGAAACATCACTTTGGAAAAAATGTACCTTCGTCCAGCAAAATTTGTGGAAGGGACCCAATAAACTTGGCTACCATTTGAGCCGGACAAGTCGTTTAATAAATTGTTGAACTCGAATTTTTTATTAAAAAAGATAAATCCAGTGAAAAAAAATGTAATTATTGCAATAATTTTATTTAAAAAATTTATAAAATCAAATTTAAACTTTTAACACAACACGGGATAATTTTTTTTCTTAAATTTACTTGAACGGATTATTGTTTCATTGTTGTCTGCGTGCAGGTTGAAGTCTCGCAGATCGTCTGTGGGATACGGAATCTTGATTGAATACGGTAGGTAAGTGAGGCATGTTGCTTTAAGAAGCGGACGCTTAAGTCTGTCTCTGATTGGATTAAAATTGAACCAAAACAGTTGAGAAGAAAAAAAAACTTGAACTTTTTTGCGTGATAAAAAAAATTTCTTTCAAAAATTGTAGCGTATCATCTCTTTTCTTGAAAAAATAAAAGATCATGGTATGAGAAAGAGAAATTTTATATATATAGGTGATAAGTTACAAATGAAAACACAGCTTCAATTGTGTCAGATATCCGTGTGTGTGTGATAAATAGACAAGAACTCTAACGGATAGAGATGAGCTTGCTACTATGATATTAGTGGTCAACCACAATCAGGCTTCTCCACACGTGTCTCTATGTTATGTCTCGTCAGTTTTGTTGATGCCCAAAAGACCCCAAAAAAATAATGTTTTTTAATAAAATTAAAAATGATATAGATGGATAAAACAAAAACATAACTATCTAACATCAGCTTAGCTTAACAAGTCTATTATTTGAACAAGGATTAGTGTATATTTAAATTAATTTATTTTATAATTAAAATAATTTATAATTATAATTTTATTTAAAAAATATTATAAAAATAATTATTTTCTTAAAAATAATTGTTACCAAACACCCACTCAACCTCTCCGAGTGTTAGAAATCTGGTAGCTTCATTAAAGAGGATACAAATATCACTCATCTGTGTGAGAAGTCTATTTAACCGTAGTATTGTTTCGTTTGCCCCATTAATAAACCTAACATCATTCACCAAATCTATTGACTTACGAGTTCAGATAAGATTTGCACACTAATTTGGGCCATCCTATAACAAACTAATTTTTCTATGTGAATATATATATATATATATATATATATATATATATATATATATATATATATATATTTGTCTGTGTGTGTGTGCGAATTATTTTATTTTTTACTCAAAAAAATTTGAAAATTTATAATTTCTTTTCAACATTTTAATTATAAATATTTTAAAAATAAAATAACGTAAAGCATGCACTAAAGTACTAAACGCCGAAAAAGAAATTGGGCCTATATAAACACCTAAACTAATAATTAATAAACTTCATTGAGTTTTGGAAAACCCAAATACATGTCTATTTTAACAATAAATAATGAACAGGATAGAGCAAAAGAAAATGGCAGGATTATTTAGAAATTTTAATTTCTTTAATTTTAACCATAAATTATTTTTTAAATTAAAATTTTGAATTAATTAAAAAAATTAAATTAGATTACATATTTTCAAAAGTCTTTAAATAAAATTTAAAAGAAAAAACCCATGATATTTTTATTAATAGTAGAAAAAAGAGCCTACATTGCCTTGCATGGGCGTGAAAGGATATGATATTTTTTTTAGGAAAATATTATATAGTTAAAAAAAATTTATCAAAATTTTTTATATAATAATTTAGTATATTAATTAACTCTTAAATAAATAAATAATACCTATCACTTAATTTCATTTAACAACTCTTCTTAATTTTTATTGAATTCTCTCAAAAATCTTTATTATTTTTTTACTGTATAACATTACTTTTTTTTTTAAATGGCATAGCTTTACTGGCAATTGATTTTAAATCTCTTTAAAAAGAAATTGAGAGAGTGATTTTTTTTTTTTTAAGTACGAGGTCAAAGTCGTAGGAGAGGGGCATTGAGAATGTGATTTAAGCACAAATAATGTACCAAATGTTGCAATATTTTTATAAAATTAATATTTATAAGAACTTGTGGTCAATAGTTTGGACAACATGTAATTGAATGTCCAAATTGAGGAGAAATTTTGTGGCAGACTAAATTATACAAGTTTTATAGACTAAACTTAGAGAGAACCGACATATCATTATTTTTAATGAAAAAAAAATTGTTTGATATAAGAATTTATGTAATTTTATGCTATTATTTATTGTAAAATGTTATGTGTTAATTCTTTATTAGCTCCATCTACACAACTTGTGTGGGATTTGAACCCAAGATATTCAAGAAAGTCTATAGAGGAATTTGGTGTCACTGTTAATAATAATTATTTAATAAAAAGTTAAATTCTTTTAACCATAGAAAAACATATGAATAGATGATTATGCATAAAAATTTTACTCTAACAATTGATTAAAGAGTAAATTATTTTAGTATTTCTTTTATTTATCTGTTTTTTCACAAAAATCTTCTATTTTCAAAATCTATATAGCTTCCCTAGAAAAAAGGAGTGCCTATAATATATTTTTAAATTATAAATGAAGTATGTATAAATACTTAAGTGGAATATGTATAGATTTTTAAAAATATTTAAAAGATATATGTAGATTTTAAAAATAAAAAGGGAATTGTAAAATATAAAAAAAATAAGGAAGAAATTAAAATAATTTAGTCTTAATTAAAATAAAGTTCAAAATTAAAAGTATGTGTAATATAATCAAATGAAGAAAAGGATCGGGACAAAGGAGAACCAAGTGATAGGCTAGTAGTAACTTGACTCGCGCATATATCTTGAGAGCAATGCAGTCATTATGTCATTTTGCTTCCTTAAATCCGAAATTAAAATTAGAAAATCTATAAAGAAAAGCAAAATTAATATAGTGCCTGCCTCTGCCTGGATCGAGAATCCAGGCAAGAAACTGGAAATCTTCTGGGCTGTTTAGTTTCTTCTTCCAAAACGTTGTCTTTGCGCTCAACTCTGCAGCACAAAAAATGTATTTAAAATTATTAAAATTAGAATTAAATTAAATTAAATAGAGTTAAATTAAATTAAATTAAATTAAAAATTAATTTTTATATTTAAAATTTATTTTAAAAATTAATTTTTAAATTTAAAACACACTAAAAAAGAATTAATTTTATTTAAAAAATTTATATTTTTAGACTTATAATGATATAATTATTATATCTTTAATTGTTAAGGGTATAATAGTGAATTTAACACTAAAATTCGTCTAAATTCTCTTATTTTTAAGAAGATTTCTAAACCAACCTAATTAAAATATATTAGATTTTCATAAATTTTTAAATTATATTAATTCTCATTTTATAATTTTTTAAACAAAAAAATTAATTTATAAATAAAATCAAATCATAAAATTTATTAGAGTAAATTACTCTAACATCTTTTCTATTTATCTGTTTTTTTCACAAACTCTCCTCTATTTTTAAAACCAACACATATTTCTCTAAATATTTTAAAATATTCACACATATCCTCCTAATTACTTACATATACTTCTCTTATATTTTAAAAATATACTACATATACCTCTCTCGAAAAAGAAAATTTGTATACATTTTAAAAATAGATGAATATTTATAAAATAAATAAATAAATAAAAGAAAAATTAGAGTGGTTTACTCAATTTATCATCCCAAAAACGTTAAAAGAAATGAGTAATGTAGGAATATTTGTTTTCTTTGCTGGTCACTTTTCACCCCCACACTCTCCTATATATATCTCCACCAGGATAGATAAATTTGTAGGAGATGTGTTCTGATCAGTTCTGACACGGAACGCGAACAAAATCAAACGCTAATTTTTTAACTTGTATCAAGATAAGTTTGATGATTCATCCTATCTATTCATTCCTCGCGCACGATCTTGACCAAAAACAATAAAGGAAGCATATTCATATACGCGATGCATCCAATTGGTGGTGTTATACTCTACGACACTTCCTTCTTTGCATGTTACACGTTCGAATTAGAACTCATCCTTATCGATTCAAATGACATGGGACATGGGATATGGCACATTGCCACCTAGCTTTCTATTTTGTCTTTTTTATTTAAAAGTTTCCCTTACCCATTTTCTTGGAAGTTTTTTTGGTGCTGACCATTTTCTTGGAGGTTGAAAGTTGAAACAGTGAACTGGTATTTGCATTTAAGTGGACAATTTTGAGTTTTATTTTGTATTTGACTTTATTGTTTGCTGTGATCTTTAAAGTCCATTGAGACGACTGAAAAATAAAAATAACATACCAATAAAAAAAGGCAAAAAACCGAAGCACTGAGAGTCATGAATCGATGCATATGTTTTAAATCAATAAAGAAAATATGTGTAAAAGCAGCATTACCGAACAAAAAAAAAAACCAAAGTGGTTAAGAGGAGGTTCATATCCTTCTTTTTTTTTTCTTTGTTCAATATGAGATTCATGTTAAAGTTTCACCAACTTTATCCATAAAGATGTGATATAATAGTAAGTAAGTTAAAAATTTAAGAATTCAAATTTTATTAAATAACATTTTATAAAGAAGAATAACCTTAGTATTATGAGAAATGAGAATTATGCCTTGTAACAAACAAAAGTTTCACCAACTCTATTCTTGGTTTTTCATTCATCCGTTCCTTGAATGCAAAGGACAAATAAAGGATACAAATACCTACAAAGTGTTAGTATACTAAAAATGAGTTACGTTTTAAAATATGAAGATAGTGGTTTAATTCCTAAAAGTCACATTTTATGGAGAGAAACATTATCACTCCTAATCCAAGTAAATTAAGCCTACAGGTAATTTAAATAAGTCAAACTTTATAAAAATATTACTGGTTCATACCAAAAAATAAAAAAATAAAGCATACACATGCTATAGCATTATATCAATGCTGTATCTTGTGTAAGAGGGAGACTAGTTAGCAGAATTTGTTGGATAAATAATTCTTAACAAACCAGTCGGCATACTAAGTTGTTGCCCCTTTTGGTCCATGTAGGGATAATTTGTCAGTTTATAAAACTAATATGTGATTATATATAGAAAGAGACCTCATATGTTAAATTTGATTTTGACAAAAAAAGGTGAAAGTGTACTTACCAATTAATTTGAAATATAAATTATATATTTAATATTTACATTTCAAATGCCCTTGGGACATGCGCGTGTGGCAATTCCCCCCCTTCCATATTCTTAGATTCACAGTTTTTCTAACCGTCCAAACAAAGTTGATTGAATTCATTGTTGAATTAAAGCCAAATTTTCCATATGCTCTAATATGATGTGTATTTGCCAGAATACACACTCACCATTGCAAGCCTTAATCACATCAAGTTGTCTGTTTGTTTTAAATTTTTGTACTCTTGAAAACCAATTTGATCTACCGCTATAAGATCAATTCACACTCACCATTGCAAGCCTTAATCACACCAAGTTATCTGTTTGTTTTAAATTTTTTTACTTTGATCTACCGCTATAAGATCAATTCTCACCAATAATCATAGATGTTTGGTTCAAATTGACTCATACGGTAGCTATATATCAATCATGAATAACTTTTGCCGTAAACAAAATTAATTTTAACAAATTAAATGAGACCAAATAATTTTAAAAAAGTATTCCTACAATTATATATGCTTTAAAAATAATTGTTTATAATATTCAAACAAATTTGAAATCATAAAGTTATTTCTTCCAACATCAATTCTTTTTCTTTTGTTATAAGACCTGCATGGAGGGAAGTGATATGCCTTTTTCAAAGAAGCACCCATGTTAACATTTATGGGCTGTGGTGGGGACAGTCCAACTTGGTGTGGGCTTGATTATGGAGCAGATGAAGCTAATCAGGGTCCAAATTATTTGTTTCCACATATGTAAAACACTCTTCTGAACTCCTTTTCTTATTGACCAAAAAAAAAAAAGAACTCCCTTGCTCCATGCAAAGTGATGAAAGAGTATCTTACCCACACCAAAAAAAAAAAAAGAGTATCTTACCAAAAAAAAAATTTGATGAAAGAGTAGACTTGTTTTTGTTCAAACATAGCTTATTTATGCTTTTTTCAGATAAGAGTGAGTAAATATTAAACATGAGAGCTGTTAAATATAAGTCACTAAGAATAGGTTAGTGATGAGAGATTTTGGTAGTATATAAAAAAAAATATGAGACAGGGTTGAGGATGAGAAAAAGGGACAAAAATTTTGAATCCCTCCCAAAAAAAAAAATGCCTAGTGATTTTCACATGCCAAATATCAATTGTGGGAAATTAAAGTCATTTCCAGTCTATTTAGATAACAAAATTTAAGAATTAATTTGATTTATAAATAAAATATTTTATTTGAAAGTTAAAAAATAAGCATTAATCTTTAATTTTAAAACCTTTCTTATTTTAGGCATGTATATGTGAAATTCCGCTCAAAATTAGATAGATTTGAATATATTTTAATTTTTATCTCATTATTTTTTAATTATTTGAACTAATAATTTTACCCTTATAAATTTAATAGTATTTTTTCAATAAATGATAATAAAATAAAATGAATTCAATTCATCCTTTATGTATTTCAAACATAAAAATTGATTTACAAATTAATTCAAGACATATTTTTGTATAACAACAATACGAATTATTTTCGTGAAGTGCTATACGAATACACCCATTTTACCTTCACTTTCAACCAAAATACTCAAAACAGAAATAAAAGAAAAGAAAAAAAATTATATAAGTTCAAACAAACTCATTAGTCAATCTTTTTACGAAATATTTGAGTGTGGGATGTGGCCCCCACAGAGCTGGATGTGTTGCTGGAAAAGGATTCTACGGGCGTGGGATCTGCAAGGAAAATAGCTTAACTTTTTGTTTCTCTTTGGGCTTTGATCCTTTGTATTATCAAAAAAAAAAATCTTTTTATGAAATGGTTTTGTAATAAATATCATTTTCTTTTTTATAATAAATTTTAAATATAAGAATTAATGAAATAAATTTTATTTTTTAGTTGATTTCAAATATGATGTTTGGTACACTAGCTAAAGACTATCCAAATTATGGGCTGGCATCCAAGCTTGGTTACCAAGGAGTGCCACATTCATGCTCTAAAATTATTGTTCAAATTTTGAAAAATAATATTAATGGGAATTAGTATTCTTAGGAATGGCACTTTTAAGAATTATAACCACTAGGCGTGGTTGACCAAAACACTTTTGAAAATGACTTCGGTCCCCGTTCGTCGCCAATCACTACAAAGGTCGAAAGGTGATTGAACTTTAGCAACTAGTGGTGGTGCTTGGATTCCAATTATCGACAATGATAGACAGATGATGGTCAAATGCTAACGTCTGGTAGCAAGTATTAGTTAGCAATAAGTGATGGATGGTGGTCAATGACACATGATAATAGCTTAAATTATACATATTTTTCATGTAAAAAATAGTTTTTTTTTTTTGGTTTACATTACAATGCAAGTAAATATTAGAGTTTCTTTGACATTATTTCTTATTTCCTTTGAAAAAAACTAATATTAAATAATTATTTAATTAAAGTTAAAAAAGGAATATTGGATGCGAGAAAAAAAAAAACAATTGAAGGAAAATGTTGCTAGAGTTGTGCCCATCAAGGGAACAAAGAAGCTGCTGGGCCACGTGAAAGGAGTGAATCTTGGAAGCAAAATATCAAAGAGCAAGGCAAAATTAGTACCCCAAAAAAGAGAGCAAGGCAGAAAATTTCAAATGATGTAGGGTCCATAAATAATTATAAAAAAAAAAAAGGAAGCAATTAAGAAAGGGCTCTCCTCATGCACATACTTTGAATGATAATAAAAAAAATTTATTTTTTTTTACTTTTATCTTTCTCTATTTTTATTTTTATCATAAAAAATACGTATATAAAGAAAGTATAACATTAAAGCATAAAAATAATATAATTGTTAAGCTAACGGTTCAATTGAGGAATTTCTACATGGGCCACAATCTAATGGAGCCTGCATGCTTTAAGGGGCCACAGTTGCTACGTACTAAAAAGAATTAAAAAAGAGAAAAAAAAAAAGAAACTAAAAAGCTAAAAAGAAGTAAACAGGACCCAAATAAAAAAGAAGTAAAAAAATCCAACAAAAAAAAAGAAGTGAAAAAAAACCAACAATTATTAAAGAAATCAAAAATAATGTCACAGAAACACTAAATTGACTTCCATTATAACGTGACAAAGTCTACTTTTTTACATGAAAAACATGTATAGTTTAGACTAATATCTAGCATCAACGACGAATAATGCTTCACATGGCAAATATATTCTCATGCAATGGAAATATAACAAACAAGAATGAAAGTCTATATGAGAATGTTAGAAAAAGTCATTCACCGAAATAATTTTAACACTAATTATTTCATAGTTAATTATTTTATAATATAATCCAACATATTTTACTATGTATCAGCTTTCTATATAATTAAGAAAATTGAAATACCCATGAAAATTTGTGTACAGTTTACTATGATAATATTTTTTTAATAATTCTGAAAATTCAATTTTATTCACCAACAAGACGATTCAACAGTTTGGGTCAATTTCTGAAAATGCACAAATTGAACCAATCAAACTCATAAATAATGAATTGGTTTAATTTTTTGAGTTAGGTTAAATTTAAAATTAACTACTAAACTCGCATAGCTTTGGTTGGTTTGTAATTTTGAAATTCTTTACTCAACCTAACCTACATGCTCACAACCTTTTTTGTTATCATAAGTGAAATGATGTCATTTTGAGATCAGATGTTTCAAAAAAATGTGTTTCTTTTATTAAAAAAATTATCTCTGATTGAAAATATTAGAGGCTCGTAAATTGAAAGTGTTCAAATTAAACTCCAACAACTAACATGCAATCCCACCAACAAATTGAATGACGATATACTAAACTTCAAGGAGAATCAAACAGATGAAGATGAAGTGTGATGTGAGGCCTCTAAAATTTTGCAAATTACTTTTTAAGTGCTTGATAGCTAATTTATTAACTTAGACTTATGTCTATTGCCTTATTAATTAGCTACATTTATGTTTGAATTTAGACTTATGTTTGAATTTGATATTTTGATTTATGGTATGCACGATCTAGATGGATTTAAACTTCTAAACCACATTATGTAGCTAAGAATTATGATTCAATTTTATGAATTTGATAATTGTATTTAAATAATTTATAATTATATCAATAATTGTTTAACATGATAGTAAGCGAGTTGTATTCTTGAAAAGATGACATCTATTATTTGTATAAATTTTTATATTATTATTTAATTATTTATTAATATATTATTAAATGAGTTTAATTATGATAATAAATATTTAAAAATATAAATTTTTAAATAATATATCAATACTTGATTAATTAATAATAAAAATACTTTACATTAATAATAAATTAAAATTAAACTCATGAATGATTTAAACATGTCTAATTGAGAAATTTTATGAATTTAAAAATTGCATTTAAATCATTTACGATTATATCAATTAAGTGTTGAGCGTAATGCTAACCAAGTAGAGAGATGATTCAAGTTTAAACATTAAAAAATACTTTTGTTAGAAAGGTTTTTTAATTGAGACAATGATTGAAAAGTAAGTTTCATAAAAATACTTATAAAAGTACTTTAATCAAATGTAAAAAAAAATAATTTACAATTATAAACGATAAGATACTATTTACTATTATGAACGATGAATTTAATTATAATTTATTATTATTGTAAAAAAAATTTATATTATTATTTAATTATTTATTAAATAAGTTTAATTATGATAATAAATATGTAAATATAGAAAATTTTAATAATATATTAATACTTGATTAATTAATAATAAAAAATACTTTACATTAATAATAAATTAAAATGAAAGTCATAAATGATTTAAACATGTCTAATTGACAAATTTTAAATTTTAAATATTTTAATCCAATAGCTATTTATTTTATAGAATCTAAATGTGTGTTTAGATTATATTTTGTAAGCTTAATTTTATATGAACTTGATTTTGTAAACTTAATTTTGATAAGAAGTGAGTTTGGAGTAAAGTGATTTATGTTTAAAAAATTTTATATGAAATTAATTTTTACAAGATAAATATTATTTAGATAGTATATATCGTAATTAATAAAAAAGATATGAGTTTAAGTATAGTAAAAAAAGATAAAATAAGATATAAAGAAGAAGTATTAATATTAAAAATATCAAAAAAAATTTAATTAACTTTTGATCTAACATAATATTAGTAAAATTTTACTTTTATTAAAATTTTAATTTTAAGTAAAAAAAAAATTTCGAAAAATTATTAAATATGATGACACAGATTAGAATCCAACTCATCCAACAAAAAAAAACAAACTTTTTTCCCCACACGAATGAATTCGACTTACTATTTCATTATTATTGTACAACCCATAAAATACTACGAACACTGTCCAAATCAAGCAACCCATGAGCCGTCACATTCACAAGTACTGCTTTCAGATTTAATATATGTTTTTAAATTATTATCAGTACCACTGCTCAGTTGCATGCTTGCGATGCAGCAGCAGCGGCAGCCACCCGGTCAGTGAATCAGACGGCGCAAATGGTCCCGTTTCGACAATAGCATCGACCCGAAGGACGCTCCAGAATCTGACACGTCAGCGGGACCCACTTGTATTATTTATGGGGCCATATTCATGATTTCCCACAATTATTGGTTATTGGAAGTTAAATGGTGACCCCCCTCTCCTCCACCTCCACGCACGAACCCCAAAGCGCCGTAGGCTTAGGGCGGCGGAGTGTGACCTAAGATTATCGTCACGCGATCAACGTTTCTCTCTCGATCCACGCGCCACTTTGTTTTTAGCTTTTTTATTTATTTTCCTTCTCGTATTTTTTTTAGTTAAACAAAATAAACTCATTTTTCAAAATAAATTTTTAATTTAATTATTTAAAAATTATATTTATATTATTTCAATTTTTTAAATAATATTTACATTAATTTAATTTTTAAATTATGATAGACCACATCAATTATTTTCTTTATACGAGTTAAAATTAAATTAATATAATTTTTACGATTGAAGATTAAATTGATGTTATTTTTATATGATTAAAAGATTAAATTAATAATTATTTTTTTATAATTAAAGATTAAATTAATATTAATTTATATAATTAAAAGATTAAATTAATAATATTTTTTATAATTTAAAAATTAAATTAATTTTTTTATATAATTAAAATAATATCATATTTTATAATTAAAAAATTAATTGATGTCAATAATATTTAAAAGATTAAAAATAATATTAATATAATTTTTAATAAATAAAAATAAAAATTTAATCTATTTTTTATTTTTAAAAAATATAACTATCACTATTTTAATTTTTTAAAATTTAATTTTTAAATTTAGAAGAAAGTATCATTATTTTAATTTTTAAAAAATTAATTTTAATTTAAACTTTTAATAATGATAAAAAATATTATTAATTTAATTTTTTAATTATATAAAATATTATTAATTTAATTCTTATTTACATAAAAAATAATTTTAATTTTAATTTTTAAATTTAAAAATTAATTAATGATAAAATTATTTAATTAATAAAAATAATACATTTATATATTTAGAATTTGAAGAATCGAAAAATGGTTTATTAAGAAAAACATTTCAGGAAAATTGTAAAAGGGTCTTTTTAATCCGTTTTTCAATTTTAATCCAAAAAAGTCAACCCGGTTCACATAGTTTCCGGTTCGTCTCGAATCGAACCGGCTGGGTCATTACACGTCCATCAATCACGTGTAATCAGACACATATCAATGAGTGGGTCACCGTCTCCATCTGCAATGAGTTTCTGTGTTGTCTTTTAGCAGTTTTCTTTTTTCCCCCTCCTTCAAGCTTTCGGATATTCGGGTCGACCCGGATCTGGTTCGGATTACGAAGGTGGCACGAGAGGGACGGAACAGAGGAACCGTGAGTTCCAAGCCAAAAAGGTCGCAGCTTGGGAAGGTAACCGAAACCTGAAAGGGTTTAGCCAACCCAGAAGGGAGAAAATCGTGGGGGAATTTTTTGCTTTTTTTGGGAACTACTGTTAGAAAGTGCCTTGACGACCAGAACAACGAACAAGATGGATACTCCCTCTATAATGGGATTTTTATTTTTTCTTTTGTGAAGAAAAAATTGGAGGGAAGGGGCTTTGGAAAAATGGGCAATGCAGGAATGGCCCAATGGAGGAAATGAGACGCTGAAAGGAACGAGAGAGAGAGAGAGAGAGAGAGAGAGAGAGAGAGAGAGAGACCTCGGCATGCAGATTGAAGAGATGATTTGATGTAAAGCCTGGGAGAGAGTGCTGTGTGTTCTCAAAATCCGAGCACGATGTGTCAAATTCCCCGCATCAATCGCTCACACCATCTTGCATCACCTTCTCCCCTGTTCCATTGTGTGTTGGTGATTTTGATGGATTAGATTGGATGGATAGATGGACGAGATAGCTGAATAGCGCATGCATGTTTAATTAATCATTTCCTCCATTGAAAATCCACACTGTTAGGCTGCTAATTGATCCTAAACACAGGGATGAGAGATTCTTGCGCAAAAGGAAGCATTTTTAAACCCCCCCCCCCCAAATTTTCATGGATTCATTCAACTTGCTGTTGTTGGTGGGTAAAATCAATACATTCAATCCTCCCCCTTCATCATTTTCAGCTTTATTATGTCTATTTTTGCTCCAACATTTTTGCTTGGACTGGTATTTGTTGAGAAAAGGAAAAAAAAAAAAAGGGGTTTCAATTCTCAAAAAGTGAGACATTATATCCAACGTATTGCGTGATTGGCACTCGTCGGTGTGTAAAATCAATAAATCAACCTCAACTATGTCTATATGCTCTTACTTTCTGCTTCACTTTCCATGTTTTCAGATACAAAACGCCCACTTCCAGTAACATTTGTTTCGTTCTGCGAATGGTCATTGGTCACCAATGTGTCATTGGTATTAAAAGCTGGTGCTTGGGGCACCCTGATGCCCCCCACTTTGAGATTAGATTGTAGATAACAGTAATAATTATCTCTTTTGGTTTTATTCACCCCGTACAAGTCTCTGTTACCTCAATATTTTGTTTCTTTTTCCTTTTTCCTATTTTTGATATGCCAAGTGAAAATGATAGCTATTGGGATATCGTGTGCACTCTGTAAAATAAGGTATTTTCTTTTCTAGCAGAATTTCCCACCAGCTGTGATTATGATGAACAGTTAAATGGATCAATCACACCATTGAGATGTCATGAAAATCCTGCTAACTATCATGGTAATTCAGAGTGTTACTCAGAATTTCTCTTTTGGAATATGAATCTCCAGTCCACATGATTCAAAGAGATTTTCACGGCTTACTAGTAAGTAACTTTTACTTGGAGAAATATGGTTCGGCAGTACTGAATTAATAAGAATACCTTATTGGAAAATTAAAATATTAATATGTGTTTGATATACCTATTTTATAATTAAAATATTTATAATGAAAATTTTTTTATAGAATTTTTTTAAAAAAATGATTATTTTCTTAAAAAAAAGTTATCCACAACATGTTGTAATTTTTTGAACCCAAAAGTAATTTTGGCAATGGATTATGGACAAGCCTACACTGCAATTGAAAAACGAGGTGGGCAAAACCCATGACACCCCCTGATAATAAAAAAGAAAAAAACAATGGTTGGAAGCCTCTAATATTACCTTGCTTTCAAGAGGTGATCTATTTGTCTTATATGTCACACACACACACTGGCACTGCATCATTTGTACAAGAGTGTCCTATGTAACTAGCAAAAGCAACTGCAAAGACAGATAAAAATATGAAGTTATATCATTAGATGGATTGCTGCAACCAAATGCACTATCTGCTTTGGGCTAAAGTGATAACAAAACTCTGGATACAATGGAACAAGCGCCAATAAACAGAAATAATCATCAGTGTATCACCCAACCAATGAAAAAAAAAAATAGAGGGTAGGAGGAGGAGGAGAAAGAAGTTGGCGTGTAATAAACATGCTTTCTGATTATTTAATTTTGTACTGTAATGACTGAGAAGATATGGAACAGCTTTATCCATGCATATACATGTTGAAAATCTCCAATTTATTTATTTTGCTCCTCTTCTTTTATTTTTTTTTCTTTTGAAAAATTTTCATTTCTTTCTTTATCTCTTGTATCCCTTCTCATAAAACTACTTCTTTTTTTTTTTTTGAAAAGCAAAAACTACTTTCTGTTCCTCCCTTACAATTTATTCACTGACAGAGGAATACCTGCACACTTCCTCACACACGCACGCATACTGAAAACAGAGGCCCAGAACCCACTCCCTCCTACGCATCACCCTCTCTTTCTCTCTCTAGCTATGTGGTGTGGATCAGTGGATTATGATAAGGACCGTGGCAGAGAGTAGAGAGAGAGAGAGAGAGAGAGAGAGAGAGATCAGAAGAGGACAGGGCAGAGAAAACACACGTATATTTCCAGCCATATCATACCTTATAATTTCGCCTTTTCCCCTCTGCCACTCGATTCATCAAATCCCCTTGAAACTCTTATAAACCAACCCTCCACCAAATCAAAAAGCCACACAAAAACCAACGTTATAAACCCCTTCCACTAACTCTTTTTCTTCCGCTGCTCTCGTTGTTTGGTTGGCATTTCCTATATATAATGAGAGCCATGGGGTGTTAGAAACCAGGATTCTCCTTCTAGTTAGTTTCCTTTGAAAACACCTCGAAAGATCAGAGTTCTCTCTTTGGTGCCTTTCTTTATTTTCAAGCTTCCTTAACTTGTCTCCTGCAAGTGCTTCTGCTCTAATGGACGGCTACTACCACCACTTTGACAACAGTGATGCCCATCTACCTCCTGGCTTTCGCTTCCATCCCACCGACGAGGAGCTCATCACGTACTATCTCCTTAAGAAGGTTCTTGACAGCACCTTCACTGGCAGAGCCATAGCTGAAGTTGACCTTAACAAGTGCGAGCCATGGGAGCTCCCTGGTAAACTCTTTCTTGTTAATTTATCTGTTTTCTTTGTCTCCATGGACACAGTTTCTGTGGTGTAAAGTTGTTCCTTGGTAACACGATGAGGATAAATGTTCTAACTTTTTCTGTTTGTTCTTAGCAGAGAAAGCGAAGATGGGTGAGAAGGAGTGGTACTTCTTCAGCCTACGTGACCGAAAATACCCAACTGGGACTACGTACGAATAGGGCCACAGAGGCTGGCTACTGGAAAGCCACTGGGAAAGACAGGGAGATTTATAGCTCCAAAACTTGCTCCCTCGTGGGCATGAAGAAAACTCTGGTTTTCTACAGAGGCAGAGCTCCCAAAGGCGAGAAGAGCAACTGGGTCATGCATGAGTATCGCCTTGAAGGCAAATTTGCTTACCACTACCTCTCTCGGAGCTCCAAGGTCTCTCTCTTACTGTGTGTGTTTTAATCTACTTTTTCTGTTCATCTTCATGAACATTGGTTCTTCAGTGTACTTTATGCTGATCATGCACCAGCCGCATTTCGAATCTTGCATTTTGCAGTGAAATAAAAGCTGCATAGCATTTTTCGAAATAAAAATAGCTAAAGCTAGGTGGAATCTGGCATCCCAGAGCTTCTATAATTAGGTTTCATTATGTTAAATGTTCCTGATTTTTCTTTTCATTTGTTCTTTTGGACTTTTGGGTCTCGATTAGGCTTCGCGTACTTTAGGATTATAACGGCAGGTAGTTATGTTTCCTTCTGCTTTGTTTTTGCTTTTGCATTTATTCAAAATTACACCATGTGGCCAACGGTCATTACCTGCCGGTGCATAGGCACGTTTCTTAGCTTATTGTGAATACATGAGTTGGCATTGGAACTATAAACTATTATATATATCAAGTTGATTCTCGACAAAGCAATCATCATCCAAAGGTACTAGCATTTAGCCACTGTTTTAAGTATCGTCCATTAATTGACCCTTTTTCCAGGGTGCTGCCAAGAAGCAGAAGATGCTGATAGCTTATATAACATTCTGCTTTTGCTTGCAAAACACACTTTAGAAACAGTTAACTCATTTATTATTCCCTTCACGCTCTAGCTCTTGTTGCAGTGTTTTGGATACGCTGACACTTTTCGTTGTGTGATATTGTGCGTTTCACTGACTCGATATGGCTCTCTGTGTTCGTGAAGGAAGAGTGGGTCATATCCCGTGTGTTTCAGAAGAGCAGCACCGGCAGTGGGGGCTCCACCGTGTCTGCCCCCAGCGCCAGCGGCACCAAGAAGACAAGAATGAGCTCCTCTGCTAGCATGAGCCTCTGCCCAGAACCCAGTTCTCCCTCCTCGATTTATCTTCCACCTCTGCTGGACTCTTCCCCCTACCACAACACCACCGGCACTCCCACCAGCAGCACAGCCGCCTCCGCCGCCTTCAACGACCGCGAAAGCTGCTCCTACAACGACAGCACCGCCCAAAGGGAGCACGTGTCCTGTTTCTCCACGATCTCTGCAGCCGCCGCCGCTGTTGCCACCAACAACTTCGCCAACGCGAGCTTCGACCTCGCCCCTCCTCAGCCGCCTCTTGCTTTGGACGCTTTTCCTCGGTTCCAGAGGAATGTCGGTGTCTCTGCCTTCCCGAGCCTGAGGTCGCTGCAAGAAAACCTTCAGCTACCTTTCTTTTACTCCCTGGCGGCGCAGCCCTTCCACGGCGGTGGTTCTAGCGACATGGCTGGGTGTGGCGCCGTCGGGAACTGGCCAATGCAGGAGGAGCAGAGGGTGGCCGACGGTGGTTCCAGCACGGCATTGGGACAATCGGAGCTTGATTGCATGTGGCGCTACTGATTTTTCATTTGACCCTTGTCTCCACGTTGACTACTAGGGTTAGACTCACTTGGATGGCAGCTAGAAATCTATGTTTGAACAAAGAAAAAGGCTAGAAATCTATGTTTCCATTATTGGTCTTGAACTTTTGTTAGATTGACTTGGTTGTACTGAGTACTATTGCAAGCCATTACTAGGGCGGTTTCGGTATTGAGTTGTATTTATTGTTTAGCTCTCAGTTATGAACTAGTTTACATTTACTATGACTGAAGGTTTTTGAAGTGTCTGTTTTGGAAATATGTTTGCAAAATTCTCTGATTTTTTTTAAATTTAATGCATGTTAAGAGTATCAGAGTGGGATCTTGATTGCTGGATATGATGGCAACATTGCAACAGAAGATCTTAGATTGTTGTATATAGGGGGGGAGGTGACAGGGGGAGGGTGTAATTCTCTGATTATTGGGTTGCTTTAATGGGATAAACCCCATGTTTCTATTGTGGTTAATCTGAAATGGACCCTAGTTAGTGCATCTGTTCGAGACAGGGACCTCTTATTATTTGGAATAGACTTGCTGTCATATCATGGGGAATCATTTTTGCATTAAATTTGGGGTTTGAGTTTATTGATCCAGCGATATCCATATTTCAGAGTCACAAATGCAATAATTTTCTTGCTGAGGTTATCTCTTGTATATGAATTTATGTCGGTTGAAGGTGAACTGTAAAATGGTATTTTTATTCTATTTTCTAAACACTCACATATTTTGGCTAATTATTGATTTGATAAAGAAAATAATATAGGTAAATGAGATTTAACTTAATGATCATCCCAACATGATCTTTTCCCGTCTCTACTAGTTTCATAAACCACATTAAATGCAAGTATTTAAGATATAAGTTATTAAGCAACCATGAGTACCAACTAATGTCCTACAAGTGACTTCTAGTTTGTAATGCAGTTTAAAAAAATTCACACCTTCATAAGAACGTATTCTTATTAAATAGTTAATCATACAAGTTATTTTTTGATAAGTTAAACCTTCAATTTATTGTACCAAAAGAAAACTTCAATTTAAGAAATCAAGTTCAAAATAATTAATTTCTTAAAATGTGACAAGGCTATAAAATATTTTAAAGTGACCAATAATATAATTTATTTTTTATCATGTATTCAACCTATGTGTTTTTATCTAAACTTTGTCTCAACTTTGCACTTGGGCAAAGCCTAAGTTTTAAACATTTGTTAGTTAAACACATTAATTCAAACGAGGGCTACATATGTTGAAGCTGAGACAATCCTCCAAGAAAAAGTGACAGCAATCCTAGAAGTTGATCATGGCTTGTTGGCTATTGGTTTTTCCACATATGCCAACAGCTTCATCATGGGTGACGATGAATCGGCATGATTGCTTTCATTGTACTGTATTCACATTCCCTGGATAAAAATTGAGAGCATGTTCTAATTAATATTTTAATGATCAGCTCAATCAAATAAAAAATAATAATTATGTTTTGGTTAAATAGATAATAAAAAATCAGATGACATTGTATTTTTAAAATTAAATTATATATATATATATAATATATATTTTGTTAATTTATTTAGTCTTTTTGTATGAATTATATAATTTTAAGAAAATCATTCTTGTACACCAATTTTTTACAAAAGGATTGTGTTGAAATGTATATTTATTTTGTTTTATTATTAAAAAAATGACATAAAAATGATGTAATAAAAATAGAAATAGTGTGTAAATTGTTGATAATTTTAGTTTGCATGACCTAAAATTTGTACAGGTCATTAATAAAAGTTGATAAAACAGTTCGTGTTTTAATTCCACAGAGTAAATGCTAAATAGCACATGGAAAACAGAAATGATAAGAGAGAAATTTCAGTTGATTTTGAAACCCTTTAATGGGGCTCTAGAAGAAGGCGTGGTGCACAGGACACAGCCACAGGGAATGGTCTGAGAAGGAACAGTTCTAGTTCATTTTCACGTGGGGGTTCTGAGTCTAGGTTTAGACTTGGACTTGCCGGTGAGTGAGAGTACCATCAACTCAACTATGGCTAACTAGCTACACCCACATCCTACTTGTGGAAGGGACAGACTTAATGCTCTCCCTGTTAACAATGTCACTTTTTTTTTTCTTCGTCCGGCTTAACTTTAGAGCAAGTACTGGACCCATAAAAGCCAACAACAATATTAGCAACCTTTCAAGCCACACGTCCATTCAAACTTCAAAGTTTACCCCCCCCCCCCCTCTTATCGTCCTCTTGTGAAGATTGCAGTAGCAAAATTATTGCAGGGTGTGGTGACGCAGATGATGCCACCCAATAGCATAGAAATAGAAAGTTGCTGAAAATGCCACATTGGAAAAAAATGGGTGTTTGGCATTGGCATGGAATCAGTATTCAATGTTTGGAAGAAGGTATATATGCCATTGTCGTAACTTACACTGTGTCTAATTATGTGATTGTTAAGTGATTAGAGAATTAAATCTAACACTGTGGTCTCACTTACAGGATAAAGAAGGGTTCAGATTATCATTCAATTCATAGTCATATTTTTATGAATCAAAAGAAATGAATCTAAATTAAGGAAACAAACACTTTTGGTATTAAAAGGGCCTACTTTATGTTGCTCCAAAATGGCAAAGAAATTATTGATATCCCATTCCCACCATTCTTTTCTTGCCCCTTGTAGAGGTGAAGAAGGAAAGGGTTTATTTTTATGTTGAAACAGTTCATCAATTCCCAGCAACAAACCAGACATCCTTCTCAGTTCTCAGTTCTCAGTTCTTACCATTCACCAGACTGATGGTGGTGCAGACTGCACTGCAGAGCCACACATACAGAGCATCATGATGCTATGTACTTGGGGGGTTAGCCAAGGGAAGGGTCCTGAATTCTGATTGGGTGCAAAAGGGTCACATAATGATGGCGATGATGAAATGGGACAGTGGCCTTTGAGGTACATTTAAGTTTGAAATGGGGGTATGTGATCTCTGCATGACTGGGGAGGCAATGAGTATGGCACCAGTTATGGGAGCATCGCGGTCATGGACAAAGGAGGGAGCAGGGTGTGCATGGAAATGGCATGGCACGCTGTGTACCCTACTGAAGGCAAGCCTTTGGACTTTCTCACAAGGATTTGTGTCTCATGCTGCTTTAAAGCTTCAGTTTGGAACTTATACAAACAGATGGGAATCATGAGGCTTGAAAACAGAGGGGGTCTTGTACTTGGGCTGTGTTCTTTCTTCTTCTTCTTCTTCTTCTTGGTTTCATGACTTTCATCCCTCACTAGTTTATCACTTACTTTCTACTTTGTTGTACAACTAGTTCATTTTAGAAATATATATATATATATATATATATATATATATATATATATATATATATATATTTATGATCTTGCATGTGTCTTACAAATTATAATGAACTCATACACTACATATGATATAAAAAAAAAAAATGTGGGAAAACTCTAACATCATAACTTAAATGAACTAGGAACTAATAAGACTAATAAATACTTGGTGCCTTTTTTTTTTGGAAGTAATGACTAATGGATGTATTGCTTGTTTTAAGAAAGATAGTTCATGCATCGTAAGTCTAGAAGGTTTTGGATTAATTTCTAACATTCTTCTTTATACTTGGTTTGGTTGGATTCAAAAGAAACAAAATGGAATAATGAGAGAAAATGAGTAGATGTTGATTTTTTTTTAATTAGGAAAGAAAAGGGATAGGAGAAAAAAAAAAAAGAGTGAGGGTTCACCTAAAAGTTTTTCTCATCAATTGTGAAAAGAAAATAAGAAGGAAGACTAAAATTTTAAAATTATAATTTTAGGGAAAAATCATATTCTTTTATATTATAACAATAATATATATGTCATTTTATATAATTATATATATTTTTAGTTTTTTATATAATCAAATAAGAGAAAGTATTGTTTTTTATTTTTTATTTTTATTTTTCTTTAATCAAACATTAAGAGAAATTTTTTTTTTCTCTTTTTTTCATTTTTTTTTATTTTCTTTCTTTCAATTTTTTCTTCCCAACCAAACGACAAGTCAACCCTGAAAGTCATAGACTCCAAGCTTGTTTCGGATAAGAAGAAACCTGTCCTGTAAACAATCGTGACATGTGCCTTGATCATGCACTAACTGGTTCGACTTCTTGAAAACAATTATACATCTTTTCTTAAATTTTCATTAATATATCCATTTTTAAAAAGGAGTCTACATCTAACCTGCTTTAGAAAAGTATTTTTTTAATTAAATTGGTCAAGTTTAAGTCTTTAAAATTTTTTTAAAGATATATTTAATAAAATTTATTTAACTTAATATTCTGACTTATCTATTTATTTTATATATATAATTAAAAAATTATAATATTTTATATATTTTATTATTATATATTTATATTTGTATGTATTTATTACTATTATAAAGAGAATTTTTTTATTCAATTTTTACATTTTCAAATAATTACTATTATAAAGAGAATTTTCTTTTTTGGTATCTAATTTTTATTTTTTTAAATAATCATTAATAATTAATTAAATATAAATAAAATAAGAGATAAAATTATAAATATAAATATATTTTAACTTATTTTAAAATTATAATTACTTTTAAATAGGAAGTTATCTTCTCTTACTTTACTGTTATAAAGGGAATTTCTCTCTTTGATATTTAATTTTTACTTTTCTAAATAATAATTAATAATTAATTTAATATAAATAAAAAAAGAGATAAAATTGTGACTATAAACATTTTTTGATAACAATATTTTATAATTATAATTACTTTTAAATATAAAAAGTTATCTTTATTTTCACATATACTATTATACTTAACGTCAAATATATTTTATCTTTTTTAAAAAATTATTTTTGTTCAACTAATTTTAATTATAATAGAATTATAACTAATTAAATTATAAAATAATTATATGAACAAAAATTAAAAATGTGGATTGAGAGGCACGAAGTGTCTATTAAGATGTTAGTAATTTAACAATATTGATTAAAGTCTTAGATCTATTTAAAATCTTAAAAGCTTAGACTTATTAATTCATTTGAAGGTTTTTATGCATTATAAGCTTATTGAAGCTTATAAATAAGCTTATAGGTTAAATTAAGTTATTTGATTTCACAAAAAAGCTAGATCGAGATAAAAAAAATTAAAACCTATGACAAGTAATGAGACAAACTTATATATAATATTTTACAAAACATGCCAAATTTATTTTAAAAAAATATTAACCTAATTTAACATATTTCAAAAAAAACCTAACATAGTCTAACATATTTTTGATAACAAATAACAGAAAAGAATGCAAGTTTTGATAATTTACTATTAAAAATTTTTAGACTGTTAAAAAATTAATTGTCCTAAAATAGCCTATGAATTAACAAATTTAAACAAAAAAATTTTTTCTAAAATTTTTCTAATAATTTTTTTATTTGCTAAAGTAAACATGCTGTATTGTATTTTTTTTTCCAGATTAACTATACAACTTAAGGAGTTAATTTAATGTTAAAAAAACTAATTTTAAATTTCGTAAAAATTAAATTAAAAATGTTGTTATATAAAACGAAAATATTAACTACTTACAAGGATCTGATCGAGTGATATTTGACTTGAGTTACAAACTTACAATACCGTTTAAGGTTTTGATGCCCGCGTGACACCTAGAATACCTATTGCCACGCGCGTTGGTTTCTACCCTTTTTCTTCCCTGTTCCTTTCCGTCCCTGCTTCTCTGTGACTACAGTATGGACCGCGAATTCTCCATGGATGATCCATCTCAGCTCCTCGAAGCAGCTGCGGATTTTGCTTATTATCCCGGTACTTCCTATTCTTCACTTCCTATGCTTTTTTCTATTTTCACTTTGTAGCAATGCCTCGATTACATTCAGTTTCGTTTCAGGTTCAGGAGTGCAAAGTGATGATTCCGCAAGGGACTTCCTCAATCGCTTCCCTCTCCCAGTCATAATCAAGTTAGATTCTTTTTCACCTTTTCTTTTTCCGCCGTTTTCTGTATTTTCGATCAATAGAGCTTCCTTGTTCCTTTACTTTAAAAACTTGTTCTTATCGTAGTGTTTGGATTCGTGTATGTACTTGCTTGCATTGTCCGTTTTGGGTTACTGTGAAAACTTATTCTTGTTTCGGAAATTTGTGATAGTGTGTGAGCAATTCGTCTGACTTTAAAAGAGGGCATTTTTGAGTGTGTATGTATAACCAATTGTTGATCTCAATCAGAAAAATTTTGGAACTTTTTTGTTTTTTCTGAGTTTCGCTGGAGCTTCAGGTATGTCATGGTTCTGACATGAGAGAACAATTGACCGTGTGCATTCAAGATCGTCTTCATGTCTTGAATGCATTATTAGCAAAATGTGCAACTCAGCTTAAAACAAGTGATAGTTGTTTCTCATGGCTACACTGTGCTGTAGTCTATTGGGTTATTTTCGCTTAATTGAAAAATATGATTTTATTTTTAGAATTTCATATAAATTTCTTGCATACCCAATTAATACTTTCCTGTCTTAATCAGTGGAGAACTATTCCTTCTTGCCTGCTTCATGTGCTCAAATGATGCCTACTTAATTAGTTTAGTGTTGTAGATTTTTTTTCTTCTTCTATTCTTTTTCATGAAATAAAATTGGTGTTTTGTTTGATGGTAACTTAAAAAATTTAATGCATCCTTCCAGAGAAATTTGCTCTTGATTTTCTCCTTTTCTTTTGCAGTGCATTACAGACCCGATTTGATGTGCCTGGCCTAGAAAATACTCTAGTTGCATGCCTTGAAAGGTTGTTCAAAACAAAGTCGGGTGCTTCTTTGATCCCACAGTATATGGTTTGTGATATTTCCTCCTTGGCTGATCCATTGTATTATTGTTGTTTAAATTGTTATTTGAACGTGTCTTGCTCACTGCAGTGAACGTAAAAACTGAAACTACTGCAAAAAGTAGTATTCTTTGTTTACTAGAAAACAAACTACTTATAGTTCTAGTTGACTTAAGTTTTTGGTTTCCTTTTCTTATCCACAGAAAAACCTGCTTAAACTCAAGCTTCTTTTTCTCTCAATGATAAACTTCTTAATTATTATGAAATCTATGGGGGAAGTGAATGTTTATTTTGGGCATGTCACAGTTTTCTTGCCCATGTAATGTGGCTGATCCAAGTCTTTTCAACCATTATAGTTTAAAACATTTGGTATTACCATGTTAGTTTTCTACTTATATAATCATTTTCAACTTTTATTTGACACTTCTGTGTTGTGGGAACATCAACATTTGAATAATTAAAAAAGACAAAGTATATAAGATAAAACTTGGACTAAGTTGCACTAAGTTTGGGGTTAGTAGAGGAAAACACGTATGTAGAAAGTGTCATGTTGTTAAACCATGAAATGGAAAAAGCTTAGACGTAATCGGAAGTGTGTACTCAACAATTAAGACCTATCATGAACTTGCAAACAAAGTACTGAAAAAAAAATGTATCAGGGTGATTTTTCAAAAACTCTTAATTTAGGGGGGCATAAAAAAGTTATCTGCTTTTATAATTGCTGGAAGTACATTATATTATATTTTTATTGTAATAGTTACCCTTATTGCTTTGCCATTCTGTTTTTGGTTCAGCCTTTTGTTCAAGTTGGTCTGCAGGCAGATTCTCAAGCAGTCAGATCCTTAGCTTGCAAAACAGTATGTGGATATATGTCTACACCAAATTTATTTAAATCCTCCTGTAGTATGTACTATCGAGATCCACCTCCCCCACCCCCACAAAAAAAAAAAAAAGCAAACACTTTATGTTTAATGATGAAATTGAAACCTATATTGTTTACTATATACATAGATCTTGGCAAATTCCATTCAGTCAACATTCAAAATCTTTTTTATGTGATTTGACACTTCTGCCAATTTGTTATATTGATTATTTAGTATGAGTCTGTGAGATGTGGGCTCCATGCATGTCTATTTATGTGTTCATACATGCATCTGGGATGTTTATGTAGTTGGATAGCACTTAAGAACCTGACAGCAATGAAAACATGCCCTTAATGGGATGATTTCGTAGCAAGGCTGCATATAGAAAAGCTAGACTGACCACCAGTGAATCTAGGAGAGGAAAGTTTGACTCGCTAGACTTTTTTTGCTTCCATCATAGTAGAGCATATATACTTATGGTCTTTCTTCTCTATAAAAGTGATAATGGCTAAATTCTCCTAGGATCTCTTCATGGTTTTCATTAGGCAAGCTTTCATAATGATTTTTCTTTCTCTCATTAATTTCCTCAACTCCAGCCAACACCCTCATTTTCTCATCTTTAGTAGATGACATAAAGTTTCTGCCCTAATTTTTGTTGGTTGCAACTTTGGAAGTCTATGCATAGGTCTTCCATCCTTTGTTTCCAACTTATTCCATGGTTGGCCTCCTTACTATCTTATATATTTCCATTTTTGCTATTCTTTAATTCTCATATATGATATATCCCTCCTTTTGTTCCTTACATTTGGGTATACTCTTTGGCACTTCTCCTTATTGAAAATAATGGTTATTTGGCTGTGCATTGGCAGTTAATATTAATTAAGTGGTTGGTCCAAGTCGTATATATTCTTCAAATGGATTGAAATAGTTTGATAATTATCTATGAATTTATGCATCTGGATTTTTTTGTTTGACTAGATTTTTACATCTGCAAATTACTACTAAAACAATTGGACAACCTTTCAGCATTATTATAATTTTTCTATGACATGGTAACGACTTGCAGGTCACTTGCCTTCTGGAGAATCTTGACAATGATTACAATGTTGCTGCTCGTCTAATTACAGACTTCAACATATATCCTCTCTTGCTTGATTGCCTTATCAATGGGTAAGTAGGGAAAGTATTATGGGTCTTATACTATTCTTGCTTTGCCCAAGAGTTTTCTTTCAATAAAATATGATCCTTACTTTGTGACAGATATTGTGTTTAAATTAGTGCCCATTAGGTCAAACTGACTTAGTTTTGACTTCATTCATAGGAGGTAGTTGGTATACATGCAATGTCATGCATCTTCCATTCCTAAGTGTCTTGGATACATAGGTATAAGATGCCAAGGTATAAGAAACATGTGTATCTAAGATCTCCTTGTTTTGTACAAAATTTGAAACTTATAAATTAACTTGGGAATGTTAGATTCCCACACATTTTGGGATGTGCGAAATACCTATATTAATGGTTATCATATGCCTGCAGGGATCTTGGATGCCGTTGTTGTAATTTTATACCTAACACAGGCATCTAAGTTAGGTATCTATGATACCTGGGAGTCCTAGGTGCCTAGATGAGAATGATGATTTGCCAAAAACCTCCATAGTTTCATATGGATGTCAACTGAATCCAGTGTTTGTCTTATTGCTGGTGCTTCAGAGAATTAAGCATGGTGTTCTCTATTGTTGTGTATGATCAAGTAAACCCTGCAATTCCTGTGCACAGTTTCTACTTTTGTTACATGGCCAGGGCCTCCTTGTATATAAATATATATCAATGCAAAGAGGGGGGGGGGGTTTGAGAGTTGAGACTAGTTTAACATTAAGCAGTAAATCAGAATACAATAGTCAATTAATGCTTTTTCAGAGGGTTCTGTTTTTTTATTAGTCCTTCTTTGTATTGTGTGTGTGTGTCTGTTTTTTTTTTTTTTGGGTTAGATATGGTTGCTTGCTCGTGAGTCAAATATAATTGTTAGAATATATTTAGAATATCAAACACATCTATCACATACTATTGATTAATCTTCATTCTACTTTTTTCCTTTTCTCTACCTAAACATTATAATTTCAACATGGTATTAGAGCGGTACCATCCACCTTGAGGGCTGTCCATACTTTCCGCCATGTTGAGTTCTATAGAACTCCTTTGTAAATTCTCCTTTATTATTTTCTCAACCCATTCTTTCATCTATTTTCTCTGCTTTCTTATTGTTTGGCTCTTTTCCATTGCTACCATAGCATTAAGGGGGATTGATAATGATAGTGCTGACTTTTTTCCACTGATGAGTCATACCAGTGGTGATATCTCTTCAATGCTAGTATTTGTCATGTTATTCTCTTCCCATCAATGATTATTCCGATGGTGATTTCTTTCCCACTAATGAGTCATATCAATGATGACTTTTCTATACTAGTGTTCGTGATGTTGTTCTCTTCCCATCGATGATTATTCCGATAGTAATTTCTTTCCCACTGATGAGTCATACCAGTGGTGATATTTCTTTAATACTAATGTTTGTCATGTTATTCTCTTTCCATCAACGATAATTCCGATAGTGACCTCTTTCTCACTGATGAGTCATACTAGTGGTAACATCTCTTCAATACTTATGTTTGTCATGTTATTCTCTTCCCATCGACGATCATTCCGATGGTAACTTATTTTCTACTGATGAGTCATACTAGTGGTATTTCTGCTCAAGTCGTCTGGATCTGCCATTTGGTCAAGCAGATCCTTAGAATCTTTCAAGTCGGGTCAAGCAGAACCCTAGAATCCTCAAGTATTTTGGGTCTGCCATCTGGTCAAGCAGAACCCTAACTCTTCAGGTTGATGATTATTCTAGTCGTCTTACTGAGTTATCTTTCCAGCAATGTTCATCTCTCCAGTATTTCCAGCATCTTGAGTTGTCTTTCAGCCATGGAGTCCACTTTATATTTATATTATTTATTTAAAGATTTATTTGTAACAAGCTTAAAGCTTAATAAGCTTTAGCTTGAGGGGGAGTGTAAGAATATATCTAGAATATCAAACACATCTATCACATACTATTGATTAATCTTCATTCTACTATCTTCCTTTTCTCTACCTAAACCCTATAATTTCAACAATAATATTATTGATACTTCACTCATACAAAAATTCTGTGATTTTGTACATCCTCTCATACATGCAGCAATGAACAAGTGGCAGCAGTGGCAACGGATGCAATAAAAAAGTTAGCTGGTTTTCCCGAAGGCATGGTAAGAAAAAGCTATTGTTAAGTCACCAGAGACTTTATTACTTTTACTAGTATGAAAAGTAGGAGTATAATTAAAACACCATATTAATCATGATTGCTGGTTGACATGCAATATAATTGTAGGAAATCATCTTTCCTTCTGCCAAAGGAGGTGATACAGACCTTGGGGTTATAGCATCGCAATGTTCATCACTGGTACAGTAACCAATCTTTCAATGCATGAATTGTATTTGTCGGTGTAGAATTTAGCATATAGACTATGTGTTACCTAGAATTCATGGGAAAGCTCTAGCAAATAAGCATACCTCTTATTTTGCATCCATATAATGCAATAATATATATTCTTTCTTTATTGGCATTAAATACACATTTGGACAAAATTGTGTTGGGAAGCATTGTGTTGATTTGGACCCAATTGCATTATATAATCTTTATATGTGCAGTTATTAAATAATATCTCCTCTTGGATCATCTACCTTATGCCAGTTTCAAGGATGATCCTATTTCAGAGGGAAAATTATTTCCTTTTTTTGGTAATAAGGGAAAATTATTTCCTAATGGATGGTCTGGATTACATTTTGAAATTAAAAAACAAAAATTGAAAATTATGGAAGATGCTTTGCAAAAAGATGGTCTGTTTGATTGCGCTCTCTTATAATTAACATAGTGTTAGAACTTCAGTATTTTTCACAAGAAAGGTTCTCCTGATCTGCAAAGTTCTCCCCTTCCCCCGCCCCCTCCCCTTTCTGTTAATGAAGGCATTTGGAAAGAATATAGAGATAGCTGAACTTAAGTCTAAATATATTTAGAATTATAGATATATATAACTAAGTAAATTATTAATGCTGTTTAACTTTTAAACTTTTGAAGTTACATTGAAGACTCAGTATAATATAAGCATTACAGAGGTAACAACTTTCTTACTCCACAAGCCCCTGCCTTTGTAGGAAATGACAGGAAAGCCTTATTATGAGCTAATCATACTTTTAAGCAAGCTTTTTTGACTGGAACATTTACAATGTAAAATAATTATTTAGGAGTAACATAAAAAAAATTAAAGAGCATAATATTTTGTTCCCCATTTTATCAAAAACCTAAGTTAAAATGCATGGTCAGAGAATGCTTACATTGATTTTAAATTGCTGATGTCGTTTTTACTTAAAATGTTTTCTATGTTTGAAATTGACGTAATTTGATACTGTTTTTACCATTCTGATATAGGGGAGAGTTCGTGTAATGGCTTTAGTGGTGAAGCTGTTTTCTGTATCTAGGTCAGCAGCATCTAACATTTACGGTTTAAATCTACTTAAATTGTTGGAAGCAGAAATCAGAAATGCAGATGATACTCTTGTAACTTTAAGTGTTTTGGAGCTTCTATATGAGGTTACCACTCTCTCTCTCTCTCTCTCTTTCTCTTTCAGGATCTGTCTGATTTTGCTGGAGATAGTACACCAGTCTTAAGTAATTGGATGTTTGAATAATGTGTAGTAGTCTTACTTACACATATTCACCATAATTTGTTAAAAATTTTGATTCCTTGACTTTAAAGATGTATAAAAGTAATCCTTCTACTTACACATATTCACTATAACTTGTTAGAAATCTTGATTCCTTGACTCAAAAAATCCATAAAATTAATCCTTCTAGTGATAGGGAATGAGACAAACATGTTGATGACTTAAATATGATTGATATAGAAGGATTTAATGATTAGCAGGATATTTTAATTAGTTTTGGTTTCTTATTGTTTGAGAAATGGTTTAAATAATAAACAAGTGTTCATGTTTTCTCTATTACTGTTAACATTTGAGGTTTGGAACTTAAGGGCTACCTTGATAAGTATTTTTGTTTTTGTCTGTATTAAGAGTTGTATAGTTTCAGTTTCGTAAGTGGTCATTGACTGATTTACTGAGAATTTGGCTATCTTGCTTTCCTCTTATGTCTTTTTTCTTTTCTCTAATTCTTCTCTTACTCTCCTTCGCACGTGTGCTTGTCTATATGCCTTATACTCTTCAATTCATCAAGTAATTTTTTTTATTGGAATTTGATTTTCAGAATTGTTTTCAAGCTTTGAAGAAACTTTTGGTTTTTTTCACATGAAATTAAAACATAAGTTTTTAAGAATGGGAGGTACTGAATAAATGCTTAATACATATGTGAAATAAGAGAACACTCTTCTCTAGGTTTTTTTAGAGTAGTTTTAGCAGATACCGGAAAAGATTGTTGTATTACATGGAACTAAAGGATTCTTTGGATTTGAAGAAAAATAAAACAACTTTGCTGACAATTATTTGTTTGGCCATAAGAGTCTTCCAAATATTATTCTGATCTTGTATCAGTAATCAATCTCAATATTTTTTGGAATATGAATAGAGAAGAGAGGATAGGCATATAACATTAAAAAAAAAAAAAGATAGTCCATGAGTAATTGAGTCTGAGAGCCAAATGAGTTGAAAGATTCACGTTCAGTTTGGAATTAGGCATAATAAAGTTACTAGACATCACACTAGTAACCATTACCTATTAAAAGAAATTTATTGGATGAGTGTTATCAGTGTTATCTTAAGTTCTCAATTGCTTGAATCCTTCTTTAATTGTTTATCCTCAACTCAAAGTGTATTCAGGTAGCCTCCAAAGCATCAAAAATTACTTTTCAACGGAAACAAAATGAATTTGTTTAGTTAATTTTTAGAAATTGGTGCATAGTCTAAATCTCCCAATATTACTTTTCCTCTATACCCTTTAGTAATTTGACACTCTTAAGTGTGTTTTTTCCCAAACATTTTCACTCATGGACTCTTTAGACAACTTTCCCCCACATAAACTGATTTTTGCAATGAATCTCTGCAGAAGTGATTCATAAGATAAAAACATCTGACAACAATAATCCCAACACTCGTAAAACAAACACTAAACTCAGGAACTCTACATTAGCAATTATTATTGTTATTATTATTTTGCACTTCCTCAGTTTACATTACAGGCATATCTATATATTCTCAATATTTGTGGTAAAATGGAAGCAGTTAGCAGAGATCGAGCATGGCACAGAATTTTTGTCAAAGACTAGCCTCCTTCAACTGCTTTGTTCTATAATTTGGTACTCATTTATGTACCCAAGACTATTTGCACATTTAATGGATGCTGTGAAAATTGTTTTTCTGATATAATAACATCTCTTTTCATGAGGATAGCAACAACTCTGTGGAATCAATTTTAAGATCAAGAGCAATGATGATAAGTGGAAGGCTTCTGTCGAAGGAAGTTATTTACTCCTTCATAGATGAACCTTGTAAGTTTTGCACTTTTATCGCTGTAGTTGCTTTTTACACCAGTATTTGTTGGTAGATATTGAAATTTTATTTCATCATCTTCAAACTAACTATTCAAATACTAAATCATCTGTTTGTATGCACATCTATTTTACTTGATGATAGATGGGTACCAATGATCACTGCTGGTATGCTGCAAACTGCAAACCTTATTAAACCCTTGTTGCAAATATAGTGGGTCTCCTTGGTGGGGCTTTGCTGACTTCATTTGTCAAATGTCCACGTGCTTCACATATTATTTTGCACAATTTAATAATTATTATCAAAGAACTAGAAACTGCTGATATGCTGCAAACCTGATCAAGTCCTTTTAACAAATATAGTGTGTCTCCTTGCTGCGGTTGTTCCAGTTCGTTTGTCAAATCTCCATCTGTTTCAAATATTAAGTTGCACAATTTAATAATTATTTTGAAAGAACTAGAAACTGTTCACTAATATATATTCGTTGTGCTATTAAATTCAGGTGTTACAACTGTTATTTCATCTATTGATGGTAGACTTCAGTTGTTGGAAAGTTCAGATAGAGATGAATTTGAAACTGCACTTGAAGCATTGGGTCATATAGGATCATGTAAGTATGTCATTACCTGCCGTTCGGCACAGATCTTTTGATTACTAGATAGATTTTTCTTTATGTATTTACCAACCACTAACATGACTTAGAAGTAATTAATAATTTCTTCGTTCATTAATGAATTCAATCTTCATAAAAGAAAATTAATACATTTTTATATATATCATCAATGCTACATTTCTATTTCTAATATAGATAATGCTAATACAATATATGCATTGGGGTCAAGGGCTATGACCCCTCAGCCCACAGATTTGCCACTGCTTTAAGGCAGTGACATTGGCATTTGGCAGTAACCTTTGGATCTACTTTCATTCTTTAGTGTCTATTCTATATATAAAAAAAAGTAAGTGGTTTGACTCTGCTATGTATCATTTTGATTATGCCATTTGACATTTCTGTTTTGACATTTGGCTCTAATAAATGATGCTTATGTGGGATGTGGATCTTGAACATTGTAATGCATTTATTGTGGTAGTTGATAGGTCATAATTTTAAATCCCAAAAAGAGAAAATTCATGACAAATCTTTTAGAATTCTTCCTTCCTTCCTTCCTTTTTTTTATTATTATTATTTTTATTTAATAATATTTTTCTCTCACTTTTTAATTTTTTATGAATTAAATCTAAAATTTCAATTCTTTTTTTACCAGTTTGAATTAATCAATAATTATTATTAAACTTTTTTGAATAAAAAAATACTAAATATTAAAAATACTAACAAATATTAAAATAAGTTTAAAATAAGCAATGAATATACATTTTAAAATTATGTAAAATTAAAAAAGATAATGATTTATTAAATATCTCTTTTAAATTATTATAAGTGATTTTTTTATTTTTAATTAAACATTATATTATAATTTTTAAATAATATATCAATATTTTTTAGTTTTATTTTTTTTATGTTTTTCCGTGCATCGCACTGGTGTTACGCTATTATAATTTTTTTCAAACAACTAAACCATGACTTCATATTTCATTCTTTAGCTGTCGAAGGAGCTACGTTACTACTATCAGGTTCATCACCTGCTGCAAGACATGTTATTGTTGCCGCTTTTGATCGACAAGGACCGCAAGGGCATGGTAGACAGCTGGTTAGTGAACTAGATACTTGTTCATCCTTTAATTTTTTGGAGTTTTTTAAGGCAGTCAACTCTGTAATTTGATGCTCCCATTGTATGTTGTGGTCCAATCACTTTTTGAGGTGACATGAAGGAGCATATTGCCTTTTAAGGTTGACAATTTGCTGCAAGCAGTTTTTCAGTAATAATGTTCTGGTAATCTCAAAAAGTGTTGTTGTCTAGGTGTATAGCATCTATTTTAGAAGGACCCCGTGAGATTTCCATCTGATTTGAGTATATTATCCCCTCCCAGACATTGCTGAATCTGATGTAGCATTCAGCTAGTTTGTCTCTGTTATCATAGTGTTTAGACAACATAGATAACAGAAAGTAGTTGGAACAGATTGTTTCTGCAGACCTTTCTATTGGCTTAACCTGGAAGATATCAACCTTGTTAATCATTTCCAAGGCTGTAACAAATACACTTCAAAAGAAAATGCATTACTTGAAATGGATTAATTTTTTATTATTCTAAATTATAGAAAAAGCTGGACTTCCATTTTACTTGGAAGATGTTATATGCTAACATAACATCTATTCTAACTTGCTTCAGCTTTAATTGCTTCTGACATGGTTTCTTAAATGCCATTCACAGGCTGCTTTGCATGCTCTTGGAAACATCTCAGGAGAAACTAGATCTGAGAATAACATCATACTCAATGCTCAAGCGGAAGAAAGCCTGCGGCGCTTAATCTATGAAGCAGCATCCAGGAGCTCAAAGCTGACACCATCGGTGATCTTTTTTTCATTCTTTATAATTTCAAGTACTTTTTATTGGATAATTACTTTTTTTTTGGGTTTTGTTTATAATGGTTTAGTTTCTCTTTAAATTAAAGGGGCTTGGCATATATTAAACATTGTCCAGCTGTAGCTTTTTTTCCAAACTTAATCATGACTTCCTGTGATTTGAATTTTTTTTTTTTTAATGGACCGTGCTTATCAGTGCTCTATGCTATGTTTTTCTCCATCAAAAGGCTTTCACTGAGCTAGCATACTTTCATTTCTATTGATTATTATATAATATCATTATACAGAAAGTGAGGAAATATTAACATTAGCCCAGTAGTGAAAGTTGTGTGTTAGCACTTGACAAAAATATCTATCAATGGAGATTTGCCTAACAAATGACTATTGATTGAATTGTAATTCTGCCTCCTAACATTAGAGGGAACATTTTTGCTTCCATGAATCTGAGAAAGATTTTGTTGATCAGTTGCTTGCAAACAGTAGCTTTTCAGTGCATTTTTTAACCTGTGCTGTTTAAAAAGTGAGTCGGTGCTCTTAGAACCAAAGATCCTAAAGAGAACAATGTTCATCGAGTTGTCTTTCTTGACAGTTTTTCACCCAAATTTTCAAATACTGGAAATTCACCTAGTTCATGCAATTTGCAGGGTCTTTTTCTATCAGTTTTGCAGCAGGATTCAGAAATCCGTTTAGCGGTGAGACATTTAATATGAGCTTTTTGTCTTACAAGTTTTTATGAACTATATTGCTTGAATAATTTTGTTTAAGCTGCCACATGATAAGACACTTACGTGGCTTTCCTCCTGCATTACTTTAGAAGTCGATCAGTTTAGGTGATTTTGTAGGATGAAATATGCCAGGTCACTATAAAATCCAAAACTCAACAACGAAGCATTTTGATATTTCAACATCTTCTAGGAATACTTTAGAAGTTCCAGCTTTACTTCTAGCCAACAGAGACGACTAAGTTGCATACTTGCATTACTTTAGAAGCGGATCTGTTTATACTTTATACTAGCTTTTCTTAACAGAGAAATGTGAGGCGGCTGTAAAGGGCAAAGCCCAGCAATCAATAATGAAGCATGTAGGTCTATTTTGTTATTATTCCATAATGTCCTGACAATGAAAATGGTCGCATACAAATTAGTTAAACTTGTTTTTAAGCACTGCTGCACTAGTTAATATGTGCTTGTCCTTAAAAGACCTTAATAAGAAGTCTGATGTGGCTTTTTGTGTAACATATTTTCAGGGTTATAGAATGACAAGTGGATTGGTTGCCCGACCGTGGTGCTTGATGGAGATATGCTCAAAACAAGAGATTATAAATATAGTGACCGACCCAAGTACTGAAACCACAAAAATAGGTCTGTATTACTATTTGGATGACTGTTGTTATTTTCTGCAATAATCATACCATACGTTTACAGAATATTAGGTCGTTCCTCCAACTATATTTTCTTGATATGCATTATTTTAACACAAACTGGAGCAATTTCAGGTATGGAAGCTAGATATAACTGCTGCAAGGCGATACAGAAATCATTGGTGCTGTCAAGTAAAATTTCCGCTGATCCTGCTTTTGCAGGAATAGCTGCAAAGGTAAGATACCAAACCTTTCCCCTACAATGTGTTCCTTTTAAGGCGTTTGTATGCTCACAACAAATTAAGAAAACATAGTTGCGCTTATATGCTAATATATTTATGTAAGTGACATTGAATTATCTTTCATGCAGCTGCAGGAAGCTGTAGGAATGGGTCCATGTCTTGTTAGAAAGCATGTTGAAGCTCAACCTATGGTGAAGACGGCTGAGAGATTTTAGTTTACACTGTAGTAGGGATTTTTTTTTTTTTTGGTTTTCTGTATGCAACGTCCAGTGGTGTAGAACAAAAAACGCTTTTTGCTTAAAATCGTGTCAACCGTTAATGAATAATTTAAAATGTCATTATTTTTGTTTTGTTTTGTGAAAAAAATGTTTATAATGCAAGGAGTACACCTTTAGATGGCATTTTAAGTTTTAACCAAACATCGTGCCTACTCTACGAGTATTGCTAATCATGATGTAACGAGAGTCTCTACTCTCAAAAATAGTTGCTTGTACTCTCTTTTTTCGTTTTTCGTCCTTACCAAAACAAATTTTGTTCAATATTTTGCATGAATGCTTTTATGAAACTATTCATAAAATTTCTGTATATAATGTTTAGTTTTAGATTTTATATTAATAATTAATCCATTGTGTATAAACTGCGAGATTTACCTCTTCAAATCTTCTGCCATTTTATTTATGCAAATAAATAATGTTTATTTTTTGGTAATAAAAATTATATGTTTATATGCTTATATTTTATTTAATTTTACCTTTTTCTTAGTGGTTATTTAATAATAACATTAATTTGCTTTTATTGTTGTTTTTCACTTTAGTTATAATTAATGATTATTTATATTACTATATAAAAGGGATTGGTCTTAAATTTTCGGTTTCTCAAAAAATTATTAATAATTAATTAAATTTAAATAGAAAAAAGGATAATTAAAATATTTTTTTAAAAAAAAAACAAAAATTAAAATTTAAAATAATATTTAAAAATATTAAATATATTTTAAAAATTGAAAATATTAACACACTCTTTAGCTAAATCCTGGAATATGTATCAGGAAGATATCAATAAAATGAAGATATCATATTTTTTTTTGAAAAAATGGTAAATAACTAAATACCAACGAATACATATAAAACTGATTTATTATTAAAGAGTAATGTTATATAATTAAAAAAAATAATCAAAATTTTTTGATAAAATTTAATTAAATTTAAAAATGATTGAATAAAATAAAGTAATAAAAATTATTAATCTATTTAAGAATTAATAAACATGTTAAATTACTTTATCAAAAATTCTTATACAATATTTTTCATAATTAAAAGAAGTAATTACCGTCAACCAAATTGGCAGGGTCACAATGTTAATATGCTTCTATTTTGAATTGATTATTACTTTTCGTTTGTACAGGAGCACAATCATCTAAGGGTTTTTCAAGTAGAAGACTGGGTTCAAACTTTCACCCCAACACACTAAATTGAAAATCCAGTTATTAAATGTCTTTTGACAAAAAAAAAAAAATTGATTATAACATTTATGAGATGAATTATGAATATTTGTCATAATACGTCATTAATTATTTTAATTTACAGAAGAAAATTAACAAATTTACGCAAACCACGATTTTTAAAAATAATTTTCCGATTACACCGAAAAACTAGTTTTGCATAAAAAAATTGTTCATTTTGTTACAAAAAACAAATTTAAGCAACGGTACAATTAACATCTAATAGAAAATCTAAAGAGGAAATTGAAATAAAAAAATATTTCAAGAATAAAAATTTATTTATTTTTATGGGGAATATGTTGTTTTATTACAGTGTTCATCATCCCTCTCCTCAGAGGATAAAGTGTGAGACCATCAAATTGAAGAAGAGCTCTGCGATTAGAGAGAGTGAGAGAGAGATGGCAGCAGTTTCATGCTCGTGGCTCACCCTTCCCTCCAAAATGAGAAACCTTTCGCTCACTTCCTCTTCTTCTGCCTCTACCTCTGCCTCTGCCTCCATCTCCAATTCTGCTTCTCTCAGTTTCTTTAGAAACCTTTCTCATAGTGTCTTCTCCCAAGGTATCATCGTTCTCTCTCTGTGCTGTCTTTTTCTCCCAGTCCGTTCCATGGGGTTTCTCTTTTCTTCCATATTTTCAGCCGAAAAATGCACAAAATGTGATTTTGCCGAGTTCAAATTATGGGTCTGTATTGGGTTTCAGGTAGCTCGTCGTTGAGCACAGTGCAGTGGCCAACAACTCGTCGTTCCGTGTTTTGCGAGGCAGTTCCGAAACGAAAGGCCGATTCCGCTGAGAAGAGAGCTCGCCAGGCCGAGAAACGCCGCGTTTACAACAAAGCCCGCAAATCCGAAATAAAAACACGTATGAAGAAGGTACCCAACTTCGCGAATTCCATAATTTTGTATTGTCTTCAATCCATTTCTTTTGAAAAAGGAATATGGATGGCCAATTGTATACCTCCTTCACCTCAAGAACAAGGTCAAGGACTGAAAAACCATATTTAAGGCCCCAAATCCATGAGGCGTGTTTGTGCTTTCGCTATTAATTATTGGACCTAATTTGTCCCGTGGAAGTGGGATGCTGTATGCATTTTTTATTTCGAACTTCTGATAAAAAAATTAATCATTAACTCTTATTGTTACCCCTTTAAGTTCCTGTCTTATTTTTCTTCTGGAGTCTCGAAGTTTTTCTTTTTTTTTTTTTAGATTTGAACCAAATTTTCTGTATATGTTTTGGCAGGTTGCTAGCGTAAACTGAAAAAGAATAAATATGCCTTTCTTCTTTTTCTTTTATTTATATATTTTTTATGGACTTTCATAATTTATTGGATGTTTTGCTTCCATTGAAAATGATTGTGATATTTTTTTATGCAGATTGACATGATAAATTAAGATTAACTAATTACAGCGACAAATGTTATTCAATGTCCATCTCATCTCTTTTTGTGAATTGTAATAACACTACGCTTGGGAGAAACATTTTGGGTTTCTGTTGCCATAATTCTCAGGCTTTAGAGTGGCAGGTGTGATTGTTCGTATTTGTTCTTCTGTAGAGTTACTTATTGAAACAGAAGCATAGCATGTCTGCCTACATCCTATCTGTGCTTCCACAGTCCCATTTATAACTCAACATTCTTCTAGCTCCATCTTAGGATTGACCTTATAAAAGATGCTATTATTGCAAGTGCTTATATTGGGCACTTTCAAACATTAATATTTAGGTTTGTTAGACATTGTGAATCAGTGTTGTCAAAAGCGACTGCGTCAGCTGCCTAGGCACTGAGGCAGGGCAGAAATGAGCCTCACTGCCTCGGATGGCCAAAGGCGGGGTGGGTGTTGCATGATGTGGCCGCATCATGCAAATTCAGCAGTCTTACACAATTAACCTAAACACTCAATAGCCAATGGGTATCTAATCTAAAGGGGTATTCCAGTCAAATAACATCATCTGAACTAAATAATACCTGCCAATTGAAGAAAAAACCTTGAAAATAGAATATGATGCACTTGTTGTGTGTGCCTGATATCCCAAAAGCTGAAGCATGAGCTGCAACTTTCACAGAAGTGTGCATGCATTAGTTTCTCCCTTTAACCTCTTCTTCCATACTCTTATTCATAGCCTCCTCTCTATTCATAGCTGAAGCTTCCGATTTTATCTCTTTATCCTCCAGTCTTTGCAATTGTTTATGTCACAACATCCTTTCTATCTTCAATTCATATTTTGTGTTGTTTCTTTCATGTCTTGGATTTGGTTGGATGTACACTTATATTATTATGTTCATGGTATTTTCTATTTGGAATCTTTATGTTTATAATGCATTTCCATGAATTAATTTGCATTTAAATCTTATTTTGATCAATTTGGTGATAATTTGTTGTTATATGAATAATTTTAGTTATTTTTTAAATATCTGCATCACTTCAATGATATGGCTGCATTGCCTCACCACATCAAATTGATGTGGTTTTGGGGGCGGCCGCATCAGCTTGCTTTTCGTCTCGTGACAATACTGTTGTGAATCATGATCATGGGTGTGTTAAACTGCAGCAGATGCTCTTGATCTTGCTCAGAGTATAAAATACTCTTGAAAGACCAGTACTGTTCTTGTGGAAGCCTGTGTTAATATGTCTAGTCATTCCACCAAGCAATTCCTTAACTTCACAACAAAGTCAACTTGTAGTTTTATAGTATTTGTTTGCAGGAGGAATGGTTTGATAATCTTCTAATCAATGATCTGCAGGTTTTGGAAGCACTGGATGTGCTTAAGAAGAAACCGGATGCTCAAGCTGAAGAAGTCCTCCCTATTGAGAAACTTATTGGAGAGGCATACTCAGTAATTGATAAAGCAGTGAAAGTGGGCACACTGCACAGAAAAACTGGAGCAAATCGCAAGTCTCGGCTTGCCAGAAGAAAGAAGGCTGTGGAGATCCACCATGGCTGGTATGCCCCAGCTCCTGAAGCCAGTGCTGCCTGAAACAATCCTCTCGGTATTTGACATGGATTATAAAGAGGTGTTGATGAAGACTTTGATCTTCTTGTTTGTTTTGCTGCAGATTTTTTTCTTAATCTGTTCAAACATTGTATTTAGTCTTCTTTGGTGCATTTAGTTCAACTTGGTTTAATTTCCTTAATATTGTAAGATCCTCATGTAGAGCCATTGATTATAATGGCACCTTGGTAATTAACCATTATTGGACTTCTTCCTAATTGTAGTATATATGGCAGTCCCTCCTTAATTAAACTTGATGATACTTGTGCTGCGATAATTGCAACAAAGTTTCTTGTTAATTGTAATCCTGATTGCAGTTGCAATGGGTCAAGATGATTAGTTGGCGTTAGTAAGATGCTTTCATGCCCACACAAGTGACCATGGTGGAAACATTGATTGAAGTTCCAACCAATGCAAACAACAAATGAGAGTTAATATTTGCAACTCTGTTTTTGCATTTAGATTTGCTGCCTAAGATACTTCAGCCAGCAACTTAGCAAATAAGGCTGCCAGAAAGAATATTGATGCATGGCAATAGCCAGACAGGTTTTTCTTAGAAAATGACACAGCATAAGGGCTACTTAAGATTTTCTCTCCAATTCGCATTCTGTCATAGCTTGCACTAAACCTTCCACCAAAGGCTCCAAAGGTGAACAAAATTGTTTATTTACAATAGCTTTCTGCTAATTATTTCTGCCTTGAATACAAATATTCCATGTTTGATTACCGGAGATGGAGGGATAATATGGAAGATCTACAGAGAAATACCCCTTGAACCTATATCCATGCAACATAGCTGATAATTTAACTAATCAATATATAGGGAACATATCAAGTGAAAGGAATAATTTATTATGAGAGTAAGAGAAGTAAATCTTGATCATTGAATCTTGTATGAATAGTTAAGATTAAATATAAAGTCATGTGATTTTTTTAAGTTATCATGTGACCTCTAAATAAGATATAGTTTTAATCATTCATATATAGTTTAATAGTTTGAATTTATTTCTCTCATATCTCATAATAAAAAATATTCTCATTTGGTACATTTTATATATATATATATATATATAAACTAATGAAAGCTTTCACCAATAACTTACTCTTTAGGTTCGTCTCGTTTTAACTGCAACATGGATGAAAGAGTTGGTACGTACCATCACTAGAATCTGCTCCATAATTTGACACCATATTATAATTTCTTTTTCTTAATGAGTGTCGTTCTATAAACTGTATTTTTAACTTGATATCGTATTTACTTTTTACTTTCAATTTTCCTTTTAGAAATTATTTTTTCAGAATAGAATAATTTCAAAAAAATGTGTAGTTATTATGTAGTGAAGTGTAGTTAGCTTTTTAAAAAAATATAACAAAAAAATTAATTGAGTAACCACTCTTTATAACAAAATAACAACATTCTTCCTATACCAAAAAAAAAAAAACATTCTTTGTGTTATCTCGTTATTAAAAGTAATTATTCAACGAGCAATTTTAAAAAAAATCATATCAAGCACCAAATTAGAATGGAGTACATATATCATATATGCTTGTAATATTATTTTTCCTTTTTTGTCAAAATTAATTTTTGTTATAAAAAACTGGGCCAAAGGCCCAATCACAGAAAGTCTTACACGGGAAAAGCATTAGCAAGAATGAAAAAATGGGAGTAGAGGGAAAATGGGCTTTTCGTGATTTGGGCCTCCTGAATATCCATGGGCCTTTTTGTGAAACAACAACAACAACAACGATGTTTTCAAATGTCAAGACTCGTATACTATTTTATATATGTTTCTGTTTGGGCCCTCAATGGCTAATTAGATTTCGGACCAAAATTTCAGTAAAAAAAAGGAGAAGAGAAAGATTTGGTCCAAAATGTTGGAAAGTTATGAAAGTCTTCTCCATTCCAAAACATGCAGGTATATTGAAATTCATAATGAAGAACAGCAAGAGATTAATATAATAACAATAATATTGTTCGTAATTATGTAGCTATTGAGACACAGTAAAGCAAGAAAATAAAGATAACTAACTTGAAGATCATAAGGAAGAAGAGAAAAACAATGAAGAACTCTTAACAATCTTTTTTAGCCTTTATTTCATGTGTGCACAATCTTTTCGTTGTATTAAATTGTTGATCTATTGATCATATTGCACATTTAAATATCTAGAACTCTTTCTTGTAGGAACTTATAATTTTGGTTAATATGTGGTTAAATTTGTTTATGAGATATTCTAAACATGTGATTAAATTTGTTTATGTGATATTCTAAAATATTATCTGCTTTTCTTAGGATACGAAATCGTAGGTTTTAATGCTTAACTTTAAGTTGGAATATTTATTTATCAATAATTGTATGCATAAACATATATTAATTTTGAATGGAATTTAATATAGTATTTAAATTTTAGTCTTACATTTTACTTTTACAAGTTTAGGAGCACTTTTAAGTTTGGGAAAACTCTAATTTGCCTCCTTTAAACTTTACACCATGTGCAGTTTAATCCCAAAACTTAAAAAACATGCCTTAAGATCTTGTAATCACAAATGTGTGTGATTTAGTCTAAGTATGTGACATTCATCAAAAAAATCACTAAATTTGCCACATGTAACTCATGTGATAATTTTCTCCTTCTCTCTCCCAATCTCACCTTCACTTTCACTTTCTTTGAAAACCCTAGAGTTTGAAGTTACAAATCAAGGAAGAAGGAGAGTCAGACAGATGCAAAAATGCATCCTACCGAATGTACATACTACTCTTCAAGCTTGCATAAGGCTATTTAGACTTGCAAATGCGATATTTCTTGCTAGATTCTAACTTTGTGAACTGAAAAGAATCTAGGTAGGAGGTTTTATGGTTGTGTAAGGTATGGTTTCCGAATTGTTGCAACTTCTTTGCCTTGTATGACCTACCTGCAACAAAAAGATTTGAAAAAGTTATTAATAGATCGGTTAAGAAGAACTAAGCATTAACTAATGAGGTGGAAGCACAAAAGGGCTCTAGTGATGAAGTTATATGTTATGTTAGCACCCACAATTCTATTGATGGTTGGATTATGGTTCAATGGTTAGGGTTAGTTTGTTATGGAAACAAAAGTAGGGGTATATTTTTATGAATAAGTTTTGTATATAAAAATTATATACAAAACTCATCTATAAAATTAGGAGTAATGAATCCATGACAGTTATCAAGTTCCTAATTATTTCAAAATATTGAAATTTATGTTATAGCTCCTCTTGATACTCCATCGGTGCTATGATATGGGAAACGTTGTGTAAATGGATATTGTAATTACAGCTCAAGTTGAATATCATTATTTTGTCGTCATAATTTTTTAGAGGTCCCTTTTCACATGAGAAAATCAACATAATCATTTTTATAAAGTTAATTAATGTATGGGTTTCTTGTCACATCAATTTCCATGCATAATATCCGGGTCTCTTGCTGCTAAATTCAGCAACATATATCAACTTCAGCGATTCATATTCAACTAGGTATAGCTTGCATCAATCACCTAAATTTATTACTTAATTAATTTTTACGTGAACAGAGCCAAAGCCCAAGAGAAAAGAAAACTACATATAGCTAGGACTAATGAGGGCACTCAGAAATTAAAATAATATGAGGTATAATAATAAAAGTATAGATGACAAGGATTAATTGTAATTTAATTGGTTGATTTGCACATAAAATGTTTTCAAAACCCCCCACACATTAATTAAGATTGATATGTGCTTTAAGCCAATTAATCTCATTAGTATGAGAAAAGTGTTATTGAGCATGAGAGGTACCTAACTGGGTCCACTTTCTTTAAGAAGATTCTTTCTGTTTGTTTGACCCATTGGAGGTTCCCACGTTGCGATATAAGACTTTTCCTAGTAGTTTCGGGCATCTTTCGCTAGGATCCATTGGTTTCGCGGTGGCTTCTCATTCATTGATGCTTATGCTTTTGCGTGATCAATATTTTATGAGAATTACCGTGAGATCTATATTGTAGCATCTAGCAATTAGTTTCACAACTGTCAAAGCTTATTACTATTACTATTCGAGTTGATTTTGAAATCAGGCTAAATTCATATTTTTTGGTCTTCGTCATTATATTGCTAATTTATAACTATACTAAACAATTTACGAGCAAAAAAAAAACAGAAATTTAAATTATTTTAAAGTTAAAGAATCAGTTAAAATTGTTAGGTAAAACTAAATCAGATAAAATTTATAAAACAGATTATTTGTCAGTAGTTTTTGTAATTTAGTGCACGTTCCAAAACTAATTAATTTTTAAAAAATTCATTTTTTAAATTTTGAGTAAAATTTTTTTATTTGTCTCTCAATATTGAGTACAAATTATTTTAAATATAAAATAAATCAATCTAAACACACTTATTTGTTGTTAATAGAAATTTTTTACTATTTTTTTCAATCACACAATTCAAATTGTACTTGTTATATACTTCATTTTTAACTTTGAATATTATTTTTTTAAAATTAAAATTAAATTAAATGAACAGTAAATAATTATATTAAAATTAAATAAAACTTATATTTAGTTTTTAAAAAATATACTATTTATTAATTTTATTTTTTAAAAATTAATTTTTTCAATTCAATCTCTTAAATTTCAAACCATTCACAAATTTTATTCTTTTAATTTTATCAATTTAATCTATTAAAAGAATAAGATTATTTTAAATTTAAAGTTTGAAAAATTAAATTAATAAAAATAAATTTTAAAAAATAAAATTAATACATAATATATGTTTCCCACGGTTAAAATTTGAATTGCTTCGACACCATTTTCAGGCAGATGAAAATCAATCCTAAATAAACATTTATGCATTGTTGGGTTCAAGAGAGAATGCGAAGAAAGAAAAGGACTTGAGAGAAAAATGGGATGAAAGTGACGTTTTCTCCGATTTGAATAGGAAAGAAAAGTGGGAAGACAGAAAAAAATATCTATGGGATCCACTAAAATCCTTTTTTCGCTCCATCGAAAAAGAAACTGAGAGAGTTGAGGTGAAAGTGCAAATTTTCGATTATGCCCATGCTATCTTCTTTTTCTTGTGCCAAATTAAATTTATTTTCCTTCTTTTATCAACACTGTGGCCATGAATTGAATACACCCGTGATAGTGTTATGTATGCATGGTCCTATATAGGATGGTACTGTTCTAAAGTTATGCATAGAAAGTGAACAAATGAAGTGTTTTCGTAGATAATAATTATACTAGTCCTTTTTTTTTTAATTTCACAATGCTTCGGTTTTTTAACAAAAACTTAGTTGGAATATTTTTCCAAATTGTGACTATTTGTTAGCACTTAGCATTAAAAAAAATTCAAAAGCAAGCCCTTAAAATTTTTTTTTTGGTTTGCAAGTAAAAAAATTAAATAAATATTGTAAAATTACATTTTTATAATTTAGATATCAATAACTTAATTTTTTAAATAAATATTTATTGTAAAATTTATTTCTTTATGCAATTTATGAAAAAAAGTGTATTTACATATGTCAAATGGAGATAATATATGTTTACAATTTTTTACATATATAGCAAGGATATATTTATCATTTTACATAAATATATTTTCTTTCTTCTCACTTTTTTATACAACTAAACAAAAAAAAATATCAATACTCATTTTCTTTCTCTCATTTTTCTATTCATTCAAATACATAAAGAAAAAATGTACTTTTTTATCTATTTTCTCTTCTCTTTATTTTTTTATTTTTTTTTCTTTTCATTTTTTCTCTTCATCTGAACACTAGCTTAATAATTCGTCAACACCGTTAAAAAAAAAAAAAGCAAAATGTCAACGATCAACAATCTATTAAAATTTATTTATTTTTGAAAAACCGACATGGGACATGGAAGGTATAGTATTCGTATGTGTCCCACTCAGTGGTACGAAGGAGAATACAATAATATCTCTGCTGCAAGGACGGCAGTACATGATAATTGCAATGCAGGGGCGGCAACGCGTGCTTCCCGCCAGGGATCCAATCGCCACGTGTCAACATCCCAGCCACGTCACCATTTTCAGCCGTATGATCTAAACCCTGTACAAAAAAGAAAATAAAAGTAATACTATACCGACCAAAAAAATTCAAATTTTTTTGATAAAATTCAATTAATACTAAAGATGATAGGTGAATGTGAATGAAGTGAAGTAGTTAAAATTATTTAGTTATTTAAAAATTAATAAATATATTAAATTATTTTATAAAAATTATTTTCTTTTTTTATTTTTATTAAAATTAAAAAATTATTAAATAATTTTAATTGAAAAAATATAATTTAATATAATTTTTTAAATATTAATATAATTAAATTATAATTTTTTTCATTTAATTAATATTTTTTGTTAATTTTATTAATTCTTTTTTAATAAAATACAAAGATAAATATTAATTAATATTTCCTTAGTAACCTTTAGTGACAAATTTTTTAGATAAATTTTTTTCTATATATAATAAATAAAAATAAACTAAAAAATAAAAAATATAATTATATAACATTAAAAACAAAAGAGAGAATTTTTTTTTTAATATTTCCCATTCTTTCGGTTGTTGCATCCTCAATTCATTTTCACACGCACGCTGATCCGTCCCACGCGGCGAGGTGGCGGAGCATGCCGACAAATGTCTGGGAAATCTCCTCAAACTGCCGTCGGAACAGAACCCCATGTTCCGTTTATAGACAGTGCGCTCACAGAGAGAGACGTCTTAACGGCCGTTAACGGAGACGGCGCCTCCCCAGGTCTTGTCCGATCCACGTGTTGCCACCGCAGAGCAGCGGCGTGGCCCTTCCTCGTGATAAATTATTGTTACCCAGGCGGGACCCACCCTATCGCAACTGGGGCGGCGCGGTTGCAACCGCGGTATGGCTTGTAGCGCAGTCAAACACCTCGTTGACCGCGCCGAATATTTCAGGGGTTTGGATAGAGAGAGACACACACTTACTTGGAGCACCAGGCACGTGTTCGCTACGCGCTGCTTTTCTTTCATCCGGTCTGTGACTGTTGGTCCACGCTTTTTACAGTTTTACTACACGTGTTTGCCCTTTAGCTGCAATATACAGTACATGGTCAATTTCAATTATTATTTATTGCTTTTTAGCTTGCAAAAATATCAAATTATGAAAAAATAAAAATTATAGTTTAATTTTGGTTATTTTGTAAACTTGCGTTTAAAAATCTGGAAAAGACAAAAGGAGCCATATTTATGTCGCAGCTGTTTTGATGGAAGTGGGTTTGCCGCATTTGAGGAGCCAAGGCGTTATTTTGGTTGTTACCCAAGCTGCCAAGCGACAAAACGCATGCCTCATTTGCCTCCATGGTATTATTATGCATAACTAATGGATAATTTTATCCCAAATTTTATTTTGATTTCGTATTAACTTATATGATACATTACCAAGATCTATGTCACATGTAACATATTCAAAAGGTTATCCGATTTAATTTTTCCAAATGGAAAGAATTAGCAACTTTGATGGTTATTTAGTACAAATTATATTAAACTTTGTTAAGGTTCAGTTCATAAACGAATATGAATAAAATTCTAAATAAATAGATTTAATATTTAAATTAAATCTAAATAATAAATTTTATTTATATCATTAAAGAATTATAATCTTATTCAATTAAGATTATCACCTTAAATCTTTCTCTTTATAAAAAAACACATCCCACATATATAATCATTAAATTCTAATGTTAAAATTTATTAAATATTTTTCTAGCTTAATCATCAGAATATTTTTTGTAGATATCACCTCCATCTATTTTTGATTCTAATATCTCATAGTAAAATTTGATCTCATATCAATTACAATCTAACATATCAAATTTTGTCAAAAACAATGGTGATGCCAAACATGAAAGAATCAATTAAGATAAAAATATGATAAATCGTGAAAATGAATAAGAAGAGTTAGATAGAATCATGGGCTAAGAAAGAGAAGCAAAAGATTGAACGAAATGGGTGTACTTGAGTGGCGAGAGGTTAGTGGTGAGCAGTAACCACGCAAGTTGTTCGTGCTAGGGAAGCCACGTTGTGTACGCAACAAGCGCCTAAAAGGAGCGTAGCTTTTTTTACACGCACTCACTCTCTCTCCATCTTTTGGCTATAAAATGCCTGAAACTCCTTTCTCTCAGACATTGTCTCCATCTCTGAAACCTAACCTACACTCTTGAGTTTCCTGTCTCTGAATCTCAAACTCAAATCTCTGAATTTAAAAGCGAAACAATGGCTCCGAGGGATAGACCCGCCGCTCTAGCCGGACCCAACCATGCCCACAACGCCAAGGAGATCCGGTACAGAGGAGTCAGGAAGCGACCGTGGGGGCGTTATGCTGCCGAGATCCGTGACCCGGGCAAGAAAACCCGTGTGTGGCTTGGCACTTTCGACACCGCTGAGGAGGCGGCGCGTGCGTACGACGCTGCTGCCAGGGAGTTCCGCGGCGCAAAGGCCAAGACCAATTTCCCCACCCAGTCTGAGCTGATAAATAACTCCACCCGTAGTCCTAGCCAGAGCAGCACCCTTGACTCTTCCTCTCCGCCACCGCCGCCGCCGCCTCCTCCAGCCCTCACTCTCACCCCACTCTCCCCCGGCGGCGGCACCTTGGGGTTACCGGTGATCCCTGTGGGTCGTCCCGTCATGTTCTTCGACGCGTTTGCTAGGGCAGAGGGCATGTTAACCGTTGGTCGCCGCGAGATGTGCGGGTTTGATCGTCCGGTGGCTGATTTCCGTCACGCCGTCGGCGATGGCGGAGCCCAGAGTGACTCCGATTCGTCCTCTGTCGTGGACTACGAGCGCGTTCCGCATCAGGGACTCTTAGATCTCGACCTTAACGTCCCTCCTCCTCCGGAGGTTGCCTGATCTGGCTTCGTTTCAAACACCCTTAGGCGAAGATCCAATTTTCGCCACTGTTCGCCTCTTTTTGCCACATATTTCTAGTACCCATTTTGGAAAATAGAATCACTCTCTCAGGAAACATAGAACGGAGAGTGGAGAGAGTAGCTGACATGATGCTCGGATTTGTTCATGACGATAACCCACGCGATGTGTAAATAGATTATAACCAAAGCAGGATCTCGTTTTTAATTTCTCTGCTTTTTTGTTTTTTTCAACTGAGAACTTAAAAGTTTCACTGTTGTTCTCGCAATTGCTGTTAATCTGATATATAATGGCATTTTCGTATTAAATCAAAAACTTCTTTCATTTTCGGCCTTGCTCTTTGTCTGAATACTTATCCAACGTTATCAACTAGACCTGCTGCTGCTGGCGGTAGTACGATTATCCTTCCTTTTCCGATTAACCAAACAGAACATTACTAGAACCGAACGCGGTCTTTATTTATTTTTAATGTATCGTTGGTTGAGATCTGGCAGACATGTCGCCGGCATTGCTGCACTTTTGATGAGGCATTTTCGTGTGGCTCTCTCTCTCTCTCTCTCTCTCTCTCTCTCTCTCTCTCTCTCTCTCTCTCTCTCTCTAACATCATTACCTGATTGGTTTGTTTTTTGAGGCGATCGGCTAACGCAGGCGTTGCTGTTAAGCCTACATAATGGTACTACAACAATTTCCCTCTTTTTTAAATAAAGGGAAAAAAGCGTTGTTGGTGTAACGGTGGGGCCCACTTCCCACAACACGGCACTATATTTCAAAAGTGAAAAAAAAAAAAACAGTTGAAGGGAGGCAAAGGCTTTTTCGGCTTCATGATGAGGAGCGTGGTCCGTCAGTGATTCGAAGGTTTTTTCTGATGGGACCGTTTCATCGTGATTCGCGTACTCGCTTGTACCGTTTCGACGCGGATCTCGATGCCACGTCAATCCTACGGAGAAAATAAAAGATGCGGATGGGTCCAGCGAGCGAGGAGGGAGGACTCAGTCTCATTCATTCCTCTGTTTGTGTTTGTTTCTTTTTTTTAATTATTATTTTAACTTTAATATTATTCGGTGTTTAGTTTATTGCAGCTGGGGCGGCAACGACGGCGAAAACGCTGCGTAGGTTGCGAGAGCGAATCAGAAGCGGAGGGGTGTCCAGAAGTGGCGGGGCCCACACGTGCGTTTCGTCCGTGTTGACTATGTACCTGTCTGTCCGGGATCATGTCATCACGTGATGTTTCACCGCCCCCTTCTTTTTGAGGTCGAGAGAGTCTCCACCTTTTCAAATTTCCCCATTTATTCTTCTTCTTTTTTGGGGGACAGCTTGCTAACTCGTTAATCAAAATTAGACTTCAAAATGTGGTTGTTGGGATTGACACGTGACTGAGGAATCGTAGCACACGAAAATAAAATAATAAAAGATTAATCAACAACATAAAGATTGCCATTATCCCTTTAAAAAATTTCGAATTATTTTATGATATATATAACTAATCAAATGCAATGGATATGTCACATTTATTCGTTGCATTTGGTCATTATCATCAAAATGTGTCCCATCAACCTTCACCATCCATTAGGTTTATTTTGCAGGAGTCAAATCAAATAAAGCTTTAAAAAAGATTTTTATGCGTTTAAGTTGTGGAAGGAATATAACGAGCTAGTCTATCAATTCGTCCTACAAAGAGCTTGCAATTTATGTTGGCAATGGGAAAAATAACTGAAATTGAAATGTACTTCAAATTAAATCTCATCTCTTTCCTTTTTGTTTTTTTTATCAAAAACTTTGAAGTATAACTAAAAAATAAAATAAAAGAAAGCGAGAGAATGATTTCGTGCATGTTTGGTAATTAGTTGGTGTAAAACCAAGATAGACATAGTAAAATTGTCAAAAATTACAAAAATAAAAAAAAGGATGCTATTCACTATTCAAGTATGGATGAATTGCAGTTATTTTGCGCGCACAAAGAGCGCAAAAACAACCATCTTTAGCATTTTTTTTCCTTGATGTGATCTTTAGCATTTCTTGTTCAATTAATTGAACAGGTAAGGTAGAAAGATGATTATATCCTCAGTACTCTTCACATGATTCACTGCTGAAGGTTATAGATGACTCATGACTAGGAAAATTTCATCCATCTCTTCGTCAAAGTAATTAGAACAAAAAAAAAAAAAAACACATATGTGTCTATTAAAAAAGAAAATGAAAAAAGTTTAGAATAAAAAGCGGTAAAAGAGTGAAAAGAACAAGAAATAAATTAAGCAGAAATAAGAAAATTTAATAATTGATATCATGCTTTATAGTTTACACGTTACACTTTTTTTTAAGAAATAATAAAAATTAAAATGAAATTCTTGTATCTAACTTTTGAATTAATTAAAATATAATAATATAAAATAATTTAAAATTATATGAAATTTTTCTTATCAATATATATATATATATATATATATATATATATATATATATATATATATATATAAGTATTCTTTATCAATAGTAGAGATGTAAATTATACATCTCACAACGCAAAATTGTTCACAAACAGTTGCTTAAGTGTACAATTAAACTCAAGTACATTTATGTAAAGATATTTTTTTTTCTCCCATATTCAATCACTTAGAAGATGTACACAATTGTCTAATTAAACGAAAGGAAACTAGTTTTTCTATCCCGACATGTGGTGGAGATAAATTATTCAAATATCTATCCAGTAGTTAATCTTTGCTTTGCTTAGATTGGAAAAGAAAACAAAAAGAAGGAAAGAAAATAAAAAAAAGAGAAAAATATTTTTTCTCTTGCGTGGATTAAAAAGAAAAATGAAAAAAAAATTTATTATTTGTTTGTATAAAAAAGTGAAAAGAAAAAAAATACATTCACTTAAAATGATAAATAAATCCTTACAAGTGATACTAACATCTTAAATTAAAAAAAAAAAAAGAAACATTTCTCTATGGATTCCACACCCTTCTTTTCCCCATGCATCAATTTTCTTCTCAAGTGTGGTAATAAAATTTTTTTTAGGCAGGAAAAATCTTTTTCTTCATCTAATTTTATATTTTTTTTCTCTTTTTTCTCTTTTTTTTTCTGACCATTTCAACAAATCGTTTAAAGGAAAAACGAGGGAACAAAGTTGTCCATTTATATATAATTTATATATATAATAAAATTAATTTGAGTATATTAAATTTATGAGATAAATTAAATAAAAAATTTTAAAAAATATGTTTTTTATTTTTATTATTATTCAGAATAAATATATAAAAAATATAAAAAACATTTTTTAACGTAAATTGTCAGCATTTTTACTGTGCCTAAAGAACAAAGCTCAATTTTATATCTTCATTCGAATCTTTAATATTTTTTAAATAATTGGCAAAGAAACGATAATAAAGTACTGGAGGAGAGTAGAAAATATTTTTTAAATTATGAATCTACATCAATATTAAAAAAATTAATATTATTTTGCAAAAATTTAAAAATAAAAATTAATGAAGAATTCTTGATAATGAAGGAAACGTAGTGGAAATGATTGAAAAGGGAGAACAAAGGGGGGGTCCATGCGTGAAACGATCTGGTTGATGGAAGCGCGGCGGCCGCTGTTGGGTGGGTCCCCCAGCATCCTGTGTCTATCCGGAATCCGCGAAACAGCACGCAACAAACACAAACACACGAAAACAACCAAAGTAACAAACAGTACAGACTTCTCTTTCTCTCTCTTATCACCTCACCGCACCGTAGTCGTACCGTGAAACTGAGGAGCCAATGAGTTATCGCCGCGTGGGACGAGATGTACGGACGAGAGGAAGGAGCGACGAGCGTGGCGGTGACGTGATGGAAGGGCACGTGTTGGTGATGAGGAGGTACGCTAAGGTTTGGATTTTGGGGGCTGCAGTGTGTTGGGCTGTCAGTCATGTTTCTTTGCTGCCTAGTCATTAATAGGAGTGTCCAGATTGAGTTAAATTAATTCATAAATTTATGGATTTTGATATGACATAATTTATAATTGGCAGATTCAATTAAATTTATAAATTAAATTAAATTTAAAATTTTTTAATTTAAAAATAATGTATTGAGCTATAATTTAAAAAAATTGAAGCTTATTTAATTTAATTTTTTAATAAAAATAATTATTTTTTATATTTAACATATTAAATTATTTTTTAAAAATTTTTTTATGTCTTATTATATTTTATTTTAAAAATTTATGTAAAAACTTTTTATTTTTAAGATTAATAATTTATTATATTTAACTTTTAATTTATTTAAGATATGATTAAAATTTTATATGTTATTTTTTATTAAAAATTATTAAATTATTTATTATAATATGTGATAAATTTTTAATTTTATATCAATTTTATCATTTATTTTAACATACTAATATACAGGTTAGATTAAGCTGAATTTTAAGAAAAAATTCTCAACCCAACATAGTCTAATCCAAAAACACCCCTAGCCATGAATAGAAGGGAGCAAAAGAAAGATTCAGGTCAAATAAGTTACGTGTTGAGATACAGAGTCTTAACATTATACATACTATTGGTTATAATTTTATTCTTATTCAATTATGATAACGTAAACATAGTTGAAGTTTCAATTTAATGCATTTTTTATTTAATTTATTGTATACTTAAAATACTTTATAATTAAAAATTTACTGAAAGAAATTTTATAAAAAATGATTTTTCTTACTGTCACAAATATTTTCGGTAGGTGCTGTAAAGCTGGTGAAAGAAATTAAATAAAAATATGAAACCATCGTCAATTTTTATTTATTAAAAAAATTTAAAAAATATTTTAAAAAAATAAAAATTAAATTACGAAACAAAATTAGATTTCAAATTCTATTTATGTATAAAAAAAAGTAAAAATTTAATCTCACTACACTCTTAATATATTCATCCTAAAACGGTTACCTTAAAGTTAATTATGTTAATTATTAATAATTTTAATGATATTTAATTTATCCAAAAAATTAAACATAAATAAAATAAAAAATTAAACTAAAATATTTACAAATGAAAAAATATTTACAAATTATATTACCCCAAAAAAAATTATTTATAAGTTTAGTTAAAAATATATTTAAAACTTTAATATATACAAAAAAAAATTATTTATGTTAAGTTTGCCCAAAATACTTATGTATCCTTAAAGTGAGAAATCAAAACTCACATAGTTTGTTTAGAAAATAATTATGGGTTGATAAATTTTAATTAAAATTGATAATAATGATTAGAAAAAATTGATTAATTGATTAATTAAATTATTAATTAATTTATTAAAAATAAAATATTTTATTGTTAAAGAGTTGTCATGGTAATAATGACAATCAATGATTATAAATTTATCTATGAAACTAAAGAACCGTTATGATAACTTTTATCTTAATTAATTATTTTTTAAATATGATTAAAATTTTATTTTAATATTAATGAAAAGTCGCGACAATATTAATTCTAATTAAAGTATTTTTGAGTCAAACAGTTATCACAATTAAAATAACTAAAACTATTAAAATATATTTATATTATTTATTTTCAAGGTTAGCATATAATAAAATTTACCAAATAAACATATATAGTTCGTAAGTTTCGTGTTCAAAAGAAAAATTAAGAAGCAACGTTCCCTTGCATATACTATCTATATATATAATAGAATGGATTTCAGGAAGATGTTAAGGCCCAATGCTACATACACCGAATTATGCACAGGAAGTTGTGGGTGTGGGTGAACAAATAAAGGAACATATATAACTGCGTTTTGCTAAATTTGAGACTTTGGTTCATTGAGGAAGAAGAAATTCAATAATAGAGCATAAGACTTCCAGGGGCCAAATACGGGACCAACAATTGTCTTATTCCTTCCTAGCCTTTTTCACAATTTCCACTATGTTTGTCTCTTAGAGATTTTTTTTTTTTTTTTTGGCTATTGATGAAGATCTTTCTTAATATATTTTCCGTGAATTCTCCTCTTTCTATCAATTGTCCTCTCTCCCGATATCTTGTCTTTTTTTTATGCTTTCCGATTTCTTTAAATAAAATATAACTCAAAATTAGATAGAGTCTTATTTCAAACAGAAGATAACATAATTCATTTAATTTAAATTCTTCTTATCCTAATTAATCAGTAAATCTTTTTTAATTTGATGACCAAATCTCAAGATAAAAATAATGTACCTATTTATCTTCTTATTATATTTATTATTTTTTGAAATTTTTTATTATTTAATTTTTTGAAATTTTTTATTTTAAAATTAAAAAGACCAAATCAAATAAATAATATTTTATTTTATTTTATTTTTTTATAATTTTAAAATAGCTAGACAAAATTGAATGCTGACACTTACAAATTAAGCTTTATCAAATATGTACTTAATAGCATTAAATGTGCTATGATTGTTGTTGTTTTTTTTTTGGTAGAGTAAATTAGCTATATTTAAATCTTAAGTTTGTATGTATTTAATATATGCTTAAATGATGGATACTGAAAAAAAGAGAAAAAGATATTTTTATTTTTGAATTGAGAGGAAAAAAATTTATAAAAAATAAATAGGATGATATCAAACATTAAGATAATTATTATTTTTAAAATTACTTTTTTTAATATATAACTTACAATGAGAATTTTATATAGATATGGGAGGGATAATAAACAACTAATTTGACTACAAATAAAGAACTTCTATTTAACGAAAAATATTTTAAGAAAATCAAATAAAAATTAATTAAAGAATGGTGACACAGTGTTTTTATTTATTATTAAATTAAGATAATTTAAAAATTATAAAAAATTAATGAGAGTGTGAACAAATAATTAAAAATGTCAATAATATTATATTTAGATTTTCTTATTTTACTTTCTTAAATGAGAGTATCATGTTATGCATGAGAAATAAAAACAAAAATTTCACTATAATAAGACCCACCAGTAGTATATGCATGGGGATTAATCAATACTATTTCACTTCATGAACACAGCAATTAGCAATTTTAATCTCTAATGGAGGGACATGGGATGATGACTTAAGCTTATTCGAAAAATAAATAGTATATATCTTTAGTGAAATAAGACAAACCAAGAATTACTAGAGTTGCAGACTAGTTGAATGTTCAAGAAAAAATAAAAAGGAATACCCAATGAATGTGATAGGCGAACCAAACCAACACGAGATTCAAAGATGAAAAATTGCCAAATTGGAAGGTTGCGATTAGTTATTTAAAATTTTTAATCATATATGCAAGCTAGGGTCTGCAACACTGCCGCCATTCCTTGCTTTTGCAATTAAGTATTATTTAAATTAATTTATTTTATATTTTAAAAAAATTATACATAAAATTTTATTAATAGAATTTTGACAAAAATAATTTTTAAATAATTAATTTTTAAATCAATAATTAGTTTTCATGGCGTAAAGAGTAAAGAATTAAATAGAATCAATAAATCGTTAATCGATTAGTTGTCTCACGTCTAAGAGTGAGAATATGCGAGGTAACTTATCAAGAATTTATAAGCTAATCTATTTTTAACTTTATTTGGTCAACTTATTTATTATATATTCTATAAAAATTTATTTAATTAAATAAGTCAGATTTAAAATTTTAAAAATATTTATTTGGTCAAATAAGTTGGCCTATATATATATAATGGAATTAAAAATTATAATAGTTATATATCATTATATATTTATATAATTTATTAATTTTAAATATAATTTAATAATTTTAATTAAATATACAGACTATTTAATATTTTTAAAATATAAATTTATTAATCTAATTTAAAATTTTTAAATAAACTTACAAGTCAAATCAAATTTTTATATTTATATAAAAATGTTAGACAAGTTAAAAAAACTTATATCAAATAAATCACATCTATTTAAAAAAAATTTAACTTAATCTGACCTATTTCTATTCTTACGCCCTTTGAACACAGCATTTCACTGTTTTGTTTGGTCAGAACCATTTTTCATTGATTCTTCTGCACCTATATTGTTTTTCATTTTGGTGTTTGTTAACCATCAAGTCATCAACAATTCTCACGTCAAAAAAAAAAAAAGTCATCAACAGTTGATTCACTTTTTTTTTTTTCTCACTAAAACAGTCATCCAGCAAAAAGTGCATGCATTCGGAGTTATTAAGAAAACTAATAATTGTATAAGTAATATTGCAATCATATTTTACTATTTTTGGCTTTCACCAGTTTCGCTATTCTTTTTTTGGACAAGCTGAAGCTGGGCTTGAATTTTGGCCGTTTAAATGAATAAGTTTGTACTCAGAATTAGTTTTATTATTATTATTATTATTATTATTATTATTATTATTATGTGGACCCAAAAAAAAAGAAAGTTCTATTATTATTATTATTATTATTATTATTATTATTATATAAACTACCCTTGATCCAAAAAGATTATAAACTAACCGTTTAAAATTTTATTAATAAGAGATTCATACCTTCATAAAATAAAATTACCAGAGAAACTTCTTTATTTGTATTGATTTATTAATTTTATACACTTAATATCATAGTCTGTAACAAACTTTAAATTAATGAGGTTGCCTACGATGCTATAAGATTATCTTTAAGCGCTAAGATTTAAAAGCATTGGTTATTAGGATATATAAAAAAAAAAGAATTATGCTCAGGCAAAATTTTTTGTTTCAGAAAAATTTATACCCATTTCTGAATTTTGAGACTACCGCATGTAGTTGTTACGATAATTATGTGACAATTAATATAATATATTTGTTATTCTCTGTTTTTTATGTGAATAAAAAGTATTTTTATAAAATTTAATTTATTTAAATTATTTTATAAATTTAATTTTTTTTTATTAAAATAAGTGTTATTTTTTGCTTTGTTTATGTAAATATTATAATTCACATTATTTTAAAAATTTAATACAGCATTTGTCCATGCTATAATAATTATATAGCTTTTATAAAGTACTGTTCACTTAAAAGATAAATTCTAACACGTTTATATGACTCATTCAGCTCACTTGTGTATTAAACCATAAAAGAAAATATATTTATTTAAAACTCTTTTCTGTTTTTTATGCGAGAAATATTCCAGCAAAAATCAGAGCACAAACGAGCCTGAGCAAACGCCCAACAAAACTTTCAGTAACACGTGGTTCTTTACTTCTTTCCATCGCCATTGCCATAGTCCTTCCTTGCCTTCTCTCCATCTACCTTCGAATCTTCACTTCCAATTGATTTTGCTTTGGGTAGTGAACAGTGAGTAGTGACATCAACGAGTCTCTCAGTCTCCATCAAAGAGAAGGAAAAGCACAAAGCAAATGGGAAGAGTCTTTGTGGTGGAGCTGGAGGGCAGGTCTTATGGATGCAAGTTTTGCAAAACCCAATTGGCCCTTGCGGACGATCTCATCTCCAAGGTACCATACACTTTTTCCTCTGACAAATTTAGCTGAGAATATTGTTTTGTTTTTATCTAAATTGTTGTTTGAACAACCGTTTTGTAAACCAGCCATAAATGAAGCATAAGAAACAGAGAACATCAATTTTCTGATTTGAAAGAACAACATATCCTTTTATAGACTTTGTCTTATGTTGCTATATGAAAATTTACTATCTTATCTGATACGGGGTCTGTGAGATTTGAGAATTATGTGCTAGAAGCTTGGCCTTATTGGTGAAAATAAGCTTTGATATATTGAGATTTAAATTTTCCAGGGTTCTTTTTCTCTTTGATATACGCTGAATGGGGTGAAGTCTTTACAATTACAGGAGTAGTGCCGGACCAATAACGTCAGACAACATTGTTTGGCCCTTAACCTTGGAATGTTAAAAGGTTGTACCTTGGTCCTTGACTAACGTATCCTTGAACATTTCTGGTCTGCATCCTTCCAACTTTCTGTAACCTGAAATCTAGACGCCAAGGTTATTAATTTGTAAAACCAATGATAACACATACCTTGCAAGTTGCACTAAAGCCGGATTAAAGAATCTAATTGAGCAAGGTTGTTGTTAATAATCTTTTGTGGCGAGTGGTTTGATCTGCTTATTAAATTAGAGCACCGATGCAATTTTGAAACCCCAACCAATGGAAACAACTGCTTCTTCAGTCTAATTGCAATTGGGTGGTCATTGGTATTTTCTCTGTCCTAAAGACAGCTGCCTCTAGAGGCATCATACAGGTCTTGTGATTATGTTTCTTACTCTGCCTGCAAATTGTACTCTGCATAACTCAGTCTTTCTTCCGCAGATCTACCAGATTTTCAAATCGTAGGTTATCTTTTATGAACACAGAACACCCTCTGCGGCTCTCATTCCCCTTCATAAGCATTCACATGTGCAGCACATATCTCCCCTGAAGAGTAAAGAACAACAAACAATGTCAAACTTATAATGGTTCATCTGGTAAAAAGGAAAAGGCTTATAAATAATCATATCCAGCATTTGTCACAATAACCTTTGGGTTGAGTGGGGATAGCCTAGTAGGTAGTAGCTCATCTGTTCCTACAGTGGAAGGATATCTAATAACCACACTGGCAACAAATCCTAATGTCAAATACTGGTGGTTGGTTGCATGAGTCCTTGATATAGTTCACTTCGGTCCTTTTGCTGTCTAGTCCTGTTTATGGATAATTTGAAGAAATGTTGTTGAGATCATAAATTGCAGTCAAGAAAGTAAAGTTCACTTCTATAAGTGCAGATGAAAAAATTGAGGATTGAATGGAAGTCATTGGATAATACTTCATAGGTTGATCTTCCATTAATGGTGGACTTTGCTTTGTAACTGTCCTCATGATGTGTTCAGGAATTAATTATCTTTCAGCTAGTATGTCGTGTCAAAATGCTATAACCAAAGGAAAAGAGGTTGCTGTGTTACATGACTAGAAAAAGGCTTCAGTAAGAACTTGCAATATGTCCTTTTAACTCTTGATTGCACGGCTGTTGCATGTTGCTTTTAATACCTGTTCTTGTATCCATCTTATTGTGGTGTGGTGTCTTTCCATGATGTTCATATATTAAAAGTTGACTATTTTATTAGCTAAAAAAATTTAATTATTTTAATAAAATAAACGCATAGCTGACATTCAAAATGTGTGAGGGGGGAAAAAGTTGAAAAGCTAAATTTATTGCTTCTAATTACATGCATTATCTCTGTGTTGTTGATTTTACTTGGTTTTCACCATTACATTACTTGAACTGCTCTGATGGATTGTGAACTTACTTCTCAGTTCTCATCTTAATCTTTGATTACCATTCTTCTCAGGCCTTTTATTGCCGGCAGGGAAAAGCATACCTCTTCAATAATGTGTGAGTACTTTTCAGTTCTTATTGAATAATCCATTAGTGACTCATTAATTACAAGTTATGATAGTGGTTTGTGGCTTATGTTATTTAATGTAATCATTTTGCAAGCTGAAAATTGCATTTAAGCATAATGTGATACTACCAACAATCTGGAAGTTATGGTAGTCATGTTCTGCAAAAGTCAAGCCTCTTTCTGAAAATTGCATTCTGCATTTACTTGCAATGCATTTGCATCTTTAAATAGCAATTTAGGACTGAGGCATTTGAACCTATTACTCTACATATAAGGATTAGATGCTAAAATATACAGTTATACATATTGGGAACTGTTATTGTTTATTAGTTTATAATATTTTTGTTTGTGTATTAATTGATATTTTGAAATAGATATTAAACTTATGTGTAAATCATCAGAAACTTTTCTATTACTTAACTGTTATCCTGTTGTTTTTCCTACTTTGGTAGTAGTTTCTTCTTCTTTCATCTCTAAATTGACATACATACAGTTTAGTATGCACGAATAAAATGCTAATTCAGTATTTCCTGCCTTTTAACTTTGGCCCTAATAGATGTTAACTTTTTCTTTCTGACAGCACTGCTTTTTTTGTTCACCTTGCTTGTAGACACTGAATTTATGTTTGTTTACAGTGACTACCTAAGGAATTGGATTCATGAGTTTTCATGCTTTAGTCTTTCAGAGTGACCAGAATCCTGAACTTGTCTAATGTTTCCATGTTATTAGCACAACTTTGACCTTTATTTTGAATGCACCTAAATAACCAATGAGCTTTTTGAACTTCCAGCTGTTCAAAAGAATCATTGCAGAAATTGTGCTGTGTTGTAGTACGCTGAATCTTGATCTAGTCATGACCTGAAATATTGCATATCCATAAATTTTATTACAGAATTGTTTAATTCGTAGGTTATGCCTTTAATAACTAAGCCTGTCATGTGCCTAGTGGCGTGAAGCTAGTAACTCTTATGTGTCTTCTGTTCAAAACAGGTATATTTTTTACCTTGTAACAGCTAACATATACATTCCTTTGTTTTAAAATCATTAATTTTTTCTTCCCACTTAAAAGTTTCTTGTTTCCCCTGTTAAATTTGATGCCTCCCCCCCCCCCCCCCAACAAAAAAAAAAAAAGATCTTTTCATTCCACTTACAAGCAAGATAAATGTATACTTTGGGATCCCCAGGCATTTATTCCAACTTTAAGTATAGGGAGCATGTCCAGAAGGACACAAAATACGTTTTGAAGTAATTGTATTTGATGCATTAAAACTTATGGCATGATATCCATGTGCTAATGACTTATGCATCTGAAAGAAAAAAAAGCTAATCATCAGCAAGTTATTTGAACTTGTTAGCCAACCCTCTCCTATATAAAGTCATGCTTCGGTATCATGTTTCCAACTCCAAACCCTTTTCTTGTTTGCATATCATTTGCTCTGTATATTTACAGCTTTTTGCAAAGCTTGTTTCTTATAGATTCTCCCCCATGCCAACAGGCATTGGGAAAAATCTTTCCCAAACAGGCTAACTGTCAATAAGAAAAAGGAACTGGATTTTAGATCTGTTTTCTATCAAGACTGTCAAGAATCAACTCTCCTAAAGGCTTAAATTATTATGTGGAAGCACTTGAATGGTTTTATATATTATAAAACGCCCCCTCCTGCAAGAGTGCTTTAGGTTTGAAACGTGAACAAAGCATATGCTCATTTTAACTTGTAAATAAATTCAACTTAATCATAAAGAATTGGGGCATCAAGCATTTGAATGATTTATATATTTAACCAAGACTATTTAGGGAATTGTTTGGTTCCTTCCATTATTAGATGAAAATATCACTAGACCTGTGTATTCCAATTCTCATGTGTATGCTTATGTTTTGGGCCTGTGATTCAGTGCGAATATCACAATTGGTGCACTAGAAGAAAGGATGATGCTTTCTGGATTGCATACTGTGGCAGATATTTTTTGCTGTTGCTGTGGTCAAATAATTGGATGGAAATATGTAATCCTCCTCTCTTACCCTATCTCATTTTCATATATCTGGAAATGAGTGTTCTAGATAAATCTCTTACAGTGTCTATGCTGGAGCCCAGAATTAGGTATCAACCCTCATTCTTCAGTTCCAGTCAACTGTCACACTACTTTTGATCCCTTTAGAATTGTATTTCTCTCTCCCAGGAGACTGTGAAAGAGAGGAGCCAAAAGTATAAAGAGGGGAAGTTTGTACTTGAAAGGTATTATCCTATTATGTTGTCACCTCTCTTGGTTATGGCAATTTGAGTTATACTTTATCCTTCATAAGGGGTTCATACTGATTGAGCATATCGTGCATGTCCATGTAACAGAGGAAGGATTGTTGATGAAAATCATGAAATTGATTTCTCCACTGAATTCTATATTGACAGCCGTGCCAGCTTGAGTGATGCTGAAGATGCTTAGCATCTTAAAATCTTCTGTATGTGTTGTCGGATCAGGTGAAAGATTGCACTGCTTTTCTATGTTTACAACCGTGAAAATGTTCTGAATCAAGCACAGTTTGTTTTACTATTTCTTTATGGTAGCAGATGGAGAAGGAGAGTGCTCAATGGTGTGTAAATTGTGTAGACGGGAAGAGATGAAACAGTTGTTCCAGATTTTCCCCGGATTCTTTTGAAAGAACTTGGTTGGAACCTCCCCAAAGCCAGAGGCAGCATTAAAGCAAGCATGTTGGGACTTGGAAGGTCTAAACTTTCAAGACTGGAACTCATTATTCTAGAGTACATGTGTCCTTTAAATTTCCTGCAATGTAATGAGTCATATACATATCACATGTGAGAATGAAGGTCTCAACATTTTCAAGACCAATTATTCTTGTATGGTTTACAGTTCACAGTAACCAGTTTGATTAAATCTTTCGCATTGGCATTATTGTTTCTTATGTCATAGCAATCCTTTTGTTTTTTCTTGGTAAGATTCCTTAGCCATTCTAGTTACTGAACACTACACCCTAATTCACTTGCAACACCCCCCCCTTTTCCCAAAAAAAAAAAAAACCGTAATAACGACACACACACACACACATTCTGATCATTCCGTGTGATTGAGATGTTTTGCATCGTTTCCATTTAGATATTCGAGTTAATATCCATGCATTTCGATTTTGGTGATTCTCTTATGAGTTTAATTTTGATTTATTACATAAAGTTTTGTACATTATTATTTAATTATCTGTTGATAAATCATTAACAAAGGTTAACTTTTTAATTTATCATTGTTATAATTAAATTTTTTTAATAATGTGTCAATGCATAATTGAATGATAGTGAGATTTTCTTATAGTGATAATAGATTAAAATTACATCATTCTCCTATTATTATTATAATTCTAATTTTAAAGGCCATAACCATTCCATTTCCTGAATCACCTAGCATTGGTTTTGTTGTTGTCAGCGATTTTGCTTGAAAAAGTTAAAACTTGAACGTACTCCATTGGCTCATCTACGAAATTTGGTGTTCGATAGAAAGTAGTTATTTACGTTACCGTTTAAGGTTACAATTTAGTAATTTACACGACCATTCTGCTGTGTTTGACATTAAAAAATGCAAGTGATAAAAGTTGCACTTAGATATTCAAAATTATGTAGTTGGGATTAGTTGTAACAATTATGTACTTACATTACATCAGTCAATAATGGTTTAGTTCAATAACTAGATTTATGATCAGATTAGTGAATAAATAAAAATATATTGAAATAGTTGGTCATTAATTTTTAAAAAATTATTTTATCCATATTTTATTCATATTTTTATATATTTTATGTTGTTGTCTTTGAATTATATCTGTAATGTTATCCAATTTGACTAATTAATTTAAATGATTGAACATAAATTAAAAATTTCATTAATTCATCATCTAGTTTGATTTTAACATTTGTGACCAAGTATTGTGCGAGTAGCTTTACTGCTATTAAGATTATTTTGTAGTTATTGTCAAGATTGGATATTGTATGCAAAACAGTAAGCAGAAGCTAAAGTTGGAACGGTAACCCATATTTGATAACAACCCCCCTTTCAAAAGCCGAAAAGGGAGAGGTGAACCCCCTAGTCCTTTTTTTTTTCGGGTCAACATCTACCCTAGTCCCAAAATCCTCATTTTGGTAAAGCTCTTAGAATGGGTCTACTTAGCTCTCGCTCATCTTAGTCCACTTGTAAAATAGGCTATCAAACTTATAGCCCCAACCCACCCCACATGAGTTAGGATTAGTTTGTCAAATATTAAAAAATTGCAATTAATTTTTTAAAATATATTTAATCCGTAAACTTCACAAAGTCGCTATTTTCCTAGTTCTTATTAAGTAAGATAACTGTTTAAAATTTTGCTTCAATGTAATAAAATTAGAACATAGTTTACCACTACTTATTATTAATTACTTCCTTTAAGTTTAACTAGACAATTTATCTCAAAAATATAAAAAGTTTAACTAGGCAACTACTCGTGATCATAACATTTTGTACTCTAATACTATATTCAATTAATGTGGGCTAGCCTACCAGCGGGTTTCATCCTAACTCAACCCGCATAAACTTATAGACTAGTATGTTAGGATTAAAAGTTCACACTTTGAATGGATTATCACTTGAAAGTCCAATCCCATCTCACGTGACGAAAGGAATGAGCTGATTCACGAGCTTTTTAACTTATTTTGATAGCTATATATTGCTATGTAAAAATTGATATCTTCATTTAAAAAAAACTCCTTTATACTTTACTATTAAAGAAAATAGGTTATCATTTCTTGAAAAAGAAAAAAGAACTAGGAGACTAGGAACATGAGTTAACGTTGCTCCTCAACATATTTAAAGAATAATGTTATGTTATTCTTCATTTGTATAATTAGCTTTGGCTAATGATATACAGAAGCATCCAAGGAAGAGATGAATGTCCTCTTTTTAACTTTTAGCAATTTGAGAAGGACAATGGACTGAAAAATTTAAATTATAACAAAATTTTAAGTGAGTTTAATATAAATGATTTATGCTTACAGTATATAAATATTGAACAGCAGTACAACACTCCTTTTATTTATTTATTTTTTAGTAAGAATAACACTCCGTTTATTATACTTTAAAGTGTTTGATCAATAATAGGGACTTGTCGCGTTGAATCTTGTGATACATAAAATTTTCACCCATGCCTGCCATATTAAGTTCAATGTCAACAACAGCCCCGCGAGTTCTTTTTGATAGCAAATAAATAAAAAAAAAAAGAGAAAAGAGGAGAAAAGACAGTAAGTACACTTTTTTCCTTTAAAATTTCTCTTTAGAAAATGACGGTGTTAGAGTTTTTTTTATGAGGTAATAAAAAAAACAATACTTTATTTCGAGAGACTAAGTTAAAGAATTTGCTTTTTGTTAAAAAAATGTATATATAATTTTTTTCAAATTTGAGAAAGCCATAGTCCTCTATAATGATTTAATTTAGGTGAATATAAAAAAAGATACATAATTTCTATAATAAAATATTAAATACTTATTATTATTTTAACAAATTAATTTTAATTTATTATTAATATAAACTATTTTTATATTATTATTATTCATATAATTTTTATACATCATTAAATGAGTTTTAATATTTTATATATTTATTATAATTAAATAATAATAAATTTTTTTTAAAAAAAGTGAATCAAAATTAAAGTCTCATTGTAAAACAAGAACGAAGCAGGTTGAAAAAAGATAAAACTGCGTGGTGGGTCTGACCGAAGAGCGAGAAAATAACATCTGAAATTCCGAACTTTTGGATAAAGAAGATTATAAAAGCTGTTTCTCGTAAAAATGCTTGTTTGTTATGACAGAAGCAACTTCTACAATATAAATAGCAATCCTAGCAGCTCCAAAATTGATTTTTTTTTCTTTATATATATATATATATATTGGTAGCGGTGACGTGTACCTTGTGTGAGTAAGGGTATAAATACGTCTCAGCAGCAGAGACGGAAAACAGAAAGAAGGCCGATTCGATTGGAATTTGGATTCTGCGTTGCAATATTAACAGAAAAGCAGCAATCTTTCATCTTCCCCTTTACTTTTTCTACAGTTCCTTTTCCAAGACTCATCTTCACCCATTAACAGCTTCTATTCTCTCTCTTCCTCTTCGATTTTTCTTTCTTTTTTTCTTTTGCTTTTCGTTTGTTTTTGAAAATTTGATTTTTCAGGTCACTCGAATGGGGAAATCCTCCGCTTCACTCAAGAGGAAACGTTCCAAGAGTTCCTCAAAGGTATTCTCATTTATCTAACCATTATTTCTCTCTCCGCCTCGATTACGTTCCTGGGTGTTTAATTTTAAGCTTTAGATTTACAAATTGTTGGGGAAAGACATAAACTTTCTGATATTGTTTCTGGGTTTTAGTGTGTCGACCTTTCCTTCTTATAAGAGATCACAATTTTGATTTGGTTGTTGGGTTTTCCTACCTGCTCTTAGCAAACGAAGTAGGGTGCAATTAGTATGTAAAGTTGATTAATTTATCAGTGTGAATTTTCCTATTTTGTCTTCACAAATGCGAATTCGTCACAATTGTATACCTAATTTACTGGTTTAGGCCAAGGCAAGCAGGAGAAGTAAGAGGAGGAAATATAGATCCAAGAAGCTTCGCCCTCGCGAGGTGCCTCTTTCTAGCTCTGACTATGATGACTCACAAAGTTTGAGCACATCAACTTCCTCTAGTTCTCAGGATAGTTACAGAAGGAGAAGGGCCCGGTCTCGCACAAGGAAGGATGTGAAAGGTCGTAGGAAGAGGGCTCGAAGGCATTCATACAGCCGTGACAGTAGTGAGGACTCTCTCCATGCTAGGAAGATGAAAAAGGAAAAGAGAAAAAATGAGTATCAGAAACCCTACCAGAAAAAAAAGCTTAGAAAAGAAGCAAATGCTAGTTCTATGCGTAGTGGGTCATGGAGCTGCTCAACATGTCAAGGTGGGAGTGCTAGCAGTGATGACAGTGAATTTGAGAGCCGCAGGAGAAGATTGGAAAGAAAAAAGAAAGACAAAAGAAGGTTGGAGAGAGGGAGAAGTGGAAGTGGAAAGAGTAGTAGATACAGGGCCAGAAGTTGTTCGTCATGCAGTCCCTGTAGTGAAAGTGATGATGAAGTTACTGAGGAGAAATATATAGGTGAGAACAACTCCAGGCGGCTCAGATCAGTTATTACTGCTACAAGGGAGGTGGAAGAAGGTAAGGAATTGTGCAGAAATGAGACCGAAGAGGAGATTGTAGATGATCATGATTACCCTTGTAGAAGTAATGACAGCAATGATGGGGCCATTAAGAGAGAGTTAGATTATCATATACTTCCTGCTTCTGAAGAGAAATTGAGAGTTGAGGATGAGAAAGGAGATGTATATGCTGATTTTAACTTCACAGAACCCAAAATTAGAGATATGAGCTATAATGACAGGAGTAACCTTAAAGCTTATGGTACTGGGACTAGTCAACCTATAGAGAAGAAAACAAGTGAGACTTCTGGGGCTAATCTGAATGATGGTGACTTGGAGTCAATTCTAAGACAACGGGCATTGGAAAACTTAAGAAAGTTCCGGGGTGGGATCCAGTCAACTGTAAAAGCTTCTGATCAGAAAAATAAAATTGATAGCGATGTGAAGCAACCAATTATTAAAAAACATGAACTGGTTCAAGGTAAGTCCATTTTCAATAATGCAGCTGTAGGGACACAATTTGACAAGAAAACCCTCGTAGAAGAAACTAATTTTCCTTCAAGAAATAATGGAAGGATTTCAAACGTGGATAAATGTGAATCTGGTTCTGCTAAGCATCACTCTACATGTGCTTCAGAAAATGTGATTGATGCTGATAATCCTTCTGAAACAATTACAGCATCTAGTAGTTACAGGACTAACAATACAGAATTGTCTGCACCAGAATCCCTCCATGATTCACTTCAAAGTCTACCATCTCTGAAGCAAACACCTGTGTCAGGACTTCCTCAAGAAAAGTTGCTAGTAGCAGAGAGCACTCAAGAGAGGCATACTTTTGAAGCTGCTCATTTTGTGAGTCGGATTACCAATGATAATGTCAAAAACATCAGAGGTATGTCTTCTGCTGGTCCTAAGCCTTTTTCTAGCCCTGGACCAAAATTCAAACATAATAGCTTGAATAAAGGGCAAGATGAAGTCAAGGAGCACTCTCCGTTTGAATTGAAGCAAACATTTGCTTCACATGAACGTCCTCATGCAAAGTCCCTGGTGACTGAGGGTGATGTAGAAAATAATGCACCTAAGACTGCTCAAACTACAATTCAGAGTATTAATAACAGTGGTGGAGATGTTGATACGTTATGTAATTCTGCTACCTCTAAACCTAGTTCTGAAAGCCCGTCAGTAGAGAAAAGCTCAAACAAATTACAAGATGAATCCAACCAGACCTCCCAGTTTGAGCAGAAAACAATGAATGTGATGCGAGGTGGTGAAATGGTACAAGTGAGTGTATATAATGTCTTAGATTCTGAATGTAAGCATTAAAATACCAAATGTAATCCTTTCAGTTACCGGTCTTTTTCTTTATTGCTAATAGTTTGTGAATGCCCAGGTTAGCTACAAGGTCTATATCCCTAAGAAAGCCCCTGCTTTGGTTAGAAGACAACTTAAGCGATGATCCTCCATCCATGCTTCTGGTGAACAAAAAAGGCTTTATGACTTCATGTTCATATTGATTGGCACATACAATGAGTAATGAGTAAACACACGTGCAGGAAAGTATATAAACTTGTGAAGAGTTTATTTGTGATTTTATCCGTAGACGAATTCTTAGAACTGTATCAATTTATATTAGCTATTTTTCGTTCTAGGCGATCAATTTAGTCTGCTATAATTTTGTATTTCCCCTATTTATGTTAATGCAACCTTTGCAACATGAGGAGCTTCTATTTGATTTGTGATGCTCTACTTGGAATTTAGAGTTACTGTTTTAGTACATTGCATTCCTTTCAAATTTAAAAAGAAAAATTACGTTAAAAATGACACATACAATGTTCAAATAAGTTTGAAAAAAGACCCTAAGGCTGTGGGTCCTACTTTGCAATTCCTTTTCACCCTGATTTCCTGCTTTTGACAAATAAATTACAACATCCAAACATAGCAGTTGATCATTCCAAAGTGCAAGTGCATGTCAGTAGCAACTGGCAGGTTAGAGCTGTCTCGCACAAGATATACTGTGTGGCATCAAGCCGCAGTGAGAGGCCGGCTTAGAACTACCAAACCTCCAAATTGAGCACTTGCATAGATGATTCTGCACACATGCAAATTCCTACTTGTTCTGCCACTCACGCAGGCCCAGTCATCCAATTTCGACACTTCTATGTCTGGTGAATATCTTCGTATGATGTGCTGGACCTGCGCAGAACACAATGGCAATGAATTCAGGTGCATCACGCAATTGAGAAGCAGTTCCACCAAAAAATAACCTGCAAGGGACAGCGAAGGGAAGGCCACATTTTGACTAGGAAAATATATAATAATCATTGTTTAAAATTACCTGCTCAGATAATATTCCAGAGAGGCCATAATTGCTCCAGGCTTTGCACAAGTGACAATTTGATCAGCAAGATCTAATAGAGCATTTAATAGTATATTTGCAATAACTACATCAAACTTATCCTTGTCAGTAACTGTTTGTATCTCACAGGTGTTTTCTCCCTTTACAACTCCAGATGTCCAGTCATCTATGGAGGATATAGAGGTTTTGCTAGCAGTTAGGTGCAGTTGCATTTTGTCTGGTCCGATGTTGTTCACGGCAGCATTCTGAGTTGCTGATGCAATTGCTTGAGAATCTACATCAACCCCAACAGCAAAGGCAGCACCAAACTGACGGCAGCAGGATGGGAAAATTGGAATTGAAGAGTCAGCTATATAAAATATAGAATGCAAACAAGACCAACAACTTGCTAATTAGAGATCTTGACAGTATTTTATAAATCTGAAAATAAAAACAACAAAAATACTAACATAAAATATTATATAAAATGAATTGCATATTATGACAACAAAACGCCAAACAAGGTTTAGAGAGATGTCGTTCAGATTATGAAGAAATTATGACAATCAATCAGAACATGTTCGCTTGTTCAAACTACGCGGATAATTGGATTTGCATCTATAGCAGCAAAAAATAGCATGATGTTTTTGACATTTCAATAGATGAATGCTAATTCTAGTTGAAGATGCTAACCAATAGCAGGTCCTGCAGTTTCCATACATTCATCTTGAGGGAATATGGGAGGTCATCCATTAGCCAAAGCACATGCATATATGGAGAATGTCTATAAATTCATATCTGACCCTAATATCCGTTCTATCAATTTAAATCTCAAGAATTTTCCTCATTAGACAGTGTAAGTATCTATACAGCCGTTTCATATCAAATTTTACAAGGAAAACATTTTACTATACTGACGATACTACAACTTAATAATCAGAAAAAGATACATGAAAACTGACAATATGTTCCACTAGTTTATACAATTAAGCATTTTGCAGAGAAACAGTAATCGAGACGACAAAATAAGACCAAGTGAAGAAAGAAAATCAAATTGGAATAAATAGTTTATACAATTAAGCATTTTGCAGAGAAACAGTAATCAAGACGACAAAATAAGACCAAGTGAAGAAAGAAAATCAAATTGGAATAAAACTCGAGTTCAGCTAAGCAAAGGTATTAATCATTTATATAAACTGCATTCTCCAGTCCGGCCGACTGAGACTAGAGATGAAATGGACTAAGATCAGAAGAGTGATCCTGAGTCTGCTGGTTCCTGAGCAGTTTTTCATTTTAGTTCAAACTCAAAGGTATACATGTTGATCATCAATTGAATACCTTAAGAGCTGCAATTGAAAGAATTCCAGAGCCTGTGCCATAGTCCAGGATCCTCCTTTTATACAGTCATGTAAGAGTAATAGACAGAGTTTGGTACTGGGATGCTCCCCTGTTCCAAAGGCTAGTCCAGGATTCAGAATTATATGCTTGAACATCCTGTATAAGATTCAGGATTCTTCAGCAGAAAATTCCTTTGCAGTTTTCAGCCCAGAGGGCCAAAACGTAATAAAGATATTTACGGAGGTTGCCAAAAATAAATAAATAAATAGAGTTGGCGTGCATGACCAGTAACCAAAGCAAGTTAGCAACACATCATCTATAAAGAAAGTTTAAGATCATACAAGTGGAGTTCTCCACTTGGGCACTACCCATAGGCCTTTAGTAACTTCAACTGGCTGAAATTATTTCTGTAAGCATAGATAGATGAATTTAATTAAGTTTATTTACAATAATAAACTTTAGCATTGGCTATTTTCAGCAATATGAATAATTAATCATTTAACTCCTTGCCCCAAATAAGAATGTCAAGGATACAAGACAGTAAACCAAGATAAAAACCAAACAATTAATTGTTAGCAACTCACACAAATAGTTCCTTTACTTCTGACAGATTACAATTTTACATGCAAAATCAGTCTCTAGTTCACACAGGAACATCCTATGATTTTCACAAGTGCTCCGTACTTAGAAAAATAATTCGAGAAAAACACTAAAGAAGATGCAGACACAAATTTCTGCCACCCTTCTTCAGAGTGAAAAACAAAAGGTCGTGCTTAACATCAAAAAGTGGATTTCATGAAATAAAGAATTACTTCATTAGCAAGTGAGTTTTCATATACATTAGATTCAATCTCTTACATAACATATGAGACCAAAAACTGAAAAAAAGGACGAATAAAAGAGGAGAAAAAGTAAATTGACCTGAGCTCTCTTCATCCAGTCATCCTCCTCACTAATTTTAACTTCATATCTTGGTATCTCTTTTAAACCAACAGAATCAGCTGCATGTGAAATGCATACATCTATATCCTCAGCTTCAGGAAAAATGGAAGCAAATCTGCAGAAAATATTCACACCAATGAGTGCCTTGATGCCACTCCTTTCCAACATTTAATTCTTCAGGTGATGTTTATCAAAGATACAGTCATATAGATTACATGAAGAATATATAGCAATTTATTACCTAATACCAGGAGATTGATTAAAATATGTCATCAATATGAGCACCAGCCTCGTGACAAAGACTGAAATTTATAATCTTTGGAATGATTCAGTTAGAGATTTAATTGTATTGCTTGATATTGGCATTAAGATTTAGTGATTTGAGTTGCAGGGAATATTACATTGGGATTCAGGTCAATTAGGGTGGTTTAAATAAAAAATTAGCGATTGTATTTAGTAAGTTGTACCTGGAATTGAGAGTTGGGCTTTCTTAACCTAGTAAAGTTATGATTCTTAGGGTTTTCTGTAGAAGGAGGTTATCATGTATTTTGAATTTACATATTAAGTAAGTATTTGGCCATTCAGAATGATCTGTTAGGTTGTACTTTCTCTCACCTTTCGTATTCTTTTTTCTCTCTGAATTCTTTTTCCACTTTGTTCCACATCACCAGGGATGGCATAACAGTGTTAAAAATTTAACTGGTCTTTTCTAAGAATTCAGTTTTGAGGGCCATAGATTTTACTCTATGGAGTTATGTTTGATTTTCAACTTAAGTATTGTCTACCTCAGGCTTAGGATAAAAATAGTATTTGACTTGAGTAAATAGTTGAAGAGTTTGTTCTTTTCAATTGTGCCCAGGGAGAAGATTTTCATTATCCCCTCTAGAGTCCAGATTTTTCTTTTAATTAATTATACCAAGTTTAGATACTACAGACTCCTCATAGATTTTGGAACAATTTATCTGGGAATTTAGTTTTACCTAATTAGAAGCTTCGTAGTGAGGGGAAGGTCCCAGCAACAGAGAGAATAGAAGTTTCTATTGTACTTTTAATGCACTCGAAGAACTCCAGAGCATAAGTATGCAATATAAAAAAGTTAGGCAGTAAGTTTTCTGTACTCTTCCTCTCTCTTTCTTTCTCCTTTTTTTCCTTCATCTTCTTCTGTGCTTTATTCATGCACACCAAAATAAGGTGCTGTTAAACCAAATGACAAGGGACAGCTACTTGGAATGCTGTGCAGCAAGTGTGAATATATGGCCAGATTCTCTATCTCTTTCTCAACAAGATGGAATTTATCAATGAAGATGATTGTCCAACTTTAGCTCAAAATGATTTAGTCACTCACATGATATCCATCAATAGTTACACAACCAAAAAAGAAATGTGCTAGACAGCTTAAACATAATTCATGCGCATCGGAAAACATGATTATCTGATGTCCATTCCCCATATAATTGCTAACCATCATTCTTGACAAAAGATTTAATTAATCTTGTAATAGAAAAACCTTGATCATAATGATAAATAGCATTCAGTTTGAAATAAATAAAACAAACAAATTTGATAAGAAACAAAAGCATATAACAACAAATATAAGCATAAATAAATAAATAAACTGTAAAAAAATTGGCAACAGTTTACCTCATCAGTACTCTTACAGACATCATTTACATCCATACTGGCAGAACTTGCACCAAAGCATAAAAGAGCTCCTGCAAGCACATCCTTGTCAGCACAAAGAGGAAGGGCGGTCAAACATTTTGGCAACAGTAAAAAGTTTTTAATGGTATAATGAGGTTCAAAATTCAGCTTAATATGGTATTGGAGTCTAGCTGATAATGCCTTGCACACAGGATCATACTTCAAGTCTTCAACTATTTTAACAATGCCATCTAGGCTCTAGCTCACTTGTCCCCTCTAACTGAGATTAGTCATTCATATTTCAGTTTGGTGGATTCTGTCAAAACTTTTTCACATAAGCCTAGAGGATATTCCTTTTGCCAGTTTGGTGGCTGTTTAAGCAGCTGCTAACAATCAGGAATACTTCATAAATTTGGCCCCATTTTCGCCGTAAAGAATCATAAGAAGACATACCCGAGAACCCCAATGTGACAAATATTAGTCTGAACCCATGAACAAAAGAAAGACCACTGGTTGGGATTTCTATATGCAGCAGCAAGCTAATCCGAGTTGCTTTATCTGACATAAAATGATCAAACACTTATTTCAGGACACGGGTGACTTAAAATTTAGAACTTTTTTTGCTTCTGAACTTACCCAGTTACTGATTTCCGGGCCAGCAAGGGAGAGCCAATCAAAGAAGATCAGGGAAATGCAGCACTAAAATTTACAACGAGAAAGGAACAAGGGAAGGTAAAATGAAACTTACTGCGATATGTTTAGGACAGTGAATTACAACCGAAAGATAACGTGCAGGAGCAGGTGCAGCCGCGGGCTGGTCTGCTAAAGCCGCCGAAGAAGAAGCTGTGGAAAACTTTGCAGCACTGTTGATATGGATATGGAGTGGCCACTGGTGCCCAACTCTGTTGCTGCTGGAGACAAAGGGAGGAGCTGATAAGAAGCAGCGATTCAGAGCACAAGGTGATGACCGTATGGGGCGGCGGGACAGGGCGGCCGGTGAATGAGCACCCAGAGTGCAGGTTAGCTGTTTGAGGAAATGCCACGCCGACGCAGCCATTTCCTTCTCCAAACGAAAACTTTTGACTTCAGCAGCAATTCCAGTATTCAGTGAGTGGGAAAACATACGAATTCTTGTCTTCAGAGCGAAATGCTATAAAATTAGGTGCTTGCTAGGGTACTCTTACATGTTAATGGGTTTTAAAGCCCATCCAAATGGCTCAAGAAAGAAACGACGCCTATATTAGTTTCGCTACTGTGGAAATGATTCGGAAAACCAATTTCAGAAACAAAACATAGGTTTCCAAGTTAACCCTCCTCACAACCTAGCATGCCTTCGGTCATTCTTCTCTGCCGCTGCAAGCAGTCGTCATCATCTGGTTTTATGGCATATGGTTTTTATGTGGTTTTGTATTATTTAGTGTATTCCAATTAGAGACGCTGAACTCTGACAGTGTATTTTAAACTATCAGAACTTTTACACAACATGAAAGGCTTTGCCTTTTATTTTTTAATTTCAACTTAGTAATTCGTAGAATTAAGTTAATAAATATTCTAAATGAAAAATTGCAACCATTAATGGAACCCCTCTGGCACTGTTATTCCACCATGCGTCGGTGTAGAGTGGATGGTTGAGGAGTTACAAGCATCTTGCTCTATATCCATCATGGAGGATGCCTGTCCCTCCATTTCTTCAGCTTCCATCAAGTCATGAGGGGGTGTAGGGGAACTAAGAGGAGGGTACCCAAGGCATAAGAGCTAAACTATGATTGTTCTTGCCTTGTTTTTCCCCCCTCTGCTATGCAGTCACAATTTCAATCACATTGTTTTGACCAAGGATTTTGATCTGTCATTAAAAAAAAAAATTGAATTCAAAAATTAGAACTTCAATTCTTCTTAAGTATAAGAAGGGAGAGGCAGCAATTAGAATGAATTGCACTTAATCTTAATTCTAGAGATGAAGTCAGAATGGAGACTGAGAGAGAAAGATGAAGGCGAATGAAGAAGGAGTTGGAAGAGAACAAGAGTCCTCTCCTCGTTAGCGGGTTCTGGTAATGGTTCCTCTCTTCCACAACTGGGGGCAACTCAGCATCCTAACAATAACAAAAGAAAAAGAACTGAAAGTGAATAAGAAAAGAAGATAGTCATAGATACAAGAACAAGTATTGAGAAGGTTGAGGAATAAGCACCAGAAGGCAAATCTTAGCAGCAGGAGAAGAGAGAAAGAAATCGTCACTAACTTGATCGAGGCCTTTCTTCTTCATCTTCATATTCATCTCGTTGTTTTGCCAGAGTTGAGAGAGTGATAACCAATAGTGCTGCTGGAGTTGAGAAAGTGAGAGATTGAAACCTCAACCAAATGCTACCATCGGAGATTGAGCGCCAGAGACCATTGGAAAGAGTGCGATGGGTTGAACTCTTTGTGAGGCAAAAGGTTAGACTGCTAGTGATGAGATTATCAGAGGGATAATTTGAAAAATTTGGATTTCATTTTTCAGGTCCTTCTTAAGTCACATTTTCAAGTCAACAAAACTGGATCAAATGTTGTTCTTTAATTTGGCCACGTAAGATGGGTTTTAAAACCCAGTTATTTTCATAAGTACCATAAAATCTACCTAGTAATACGTACATTGCAAAGCAGCAGCTTGAGCTTGTGTATGATCAGACTTTGTTTTGGCCTGACGAGATTTATGTTAATTTAAAAAAATTTATTTAAAAAGTAATTTTAACATAATTAAATGTTGTTTAAAAATGCTGATAAAAATAAATTTTGTAAATATATAATTATCAAAAAAAGATATGAATTATTTATTGAGTTAAATTATAAATAAATTGATATTTAAATGTTATTCTTAATAAATTGATAGTAAAAAAATTATAATTATAATTTTGTCTAGATGTTATAAAATAGAATTATTTTTTAAATATAATTATAACAATATTTTCAAAAATTATTGTGTTCTAATTATTTAAGCATTATTAAAATTATGGTATAAAATTAAATTATGAGATTTAATCGATAAACGCACAAATGCTTTTTCTTTTCACGCAAAAACCACAAAATGTTATTTCTAGAATTGGGATATTAGAATCATGATTAAAATTATACACACGAACTGTTAACATGAGCTGTCAATTAGAGCAAAGTTAGTGTTAACATGAGATATCAATTAGAGCAAAATTAGCAGAAGTTTGTCTGAAAAATCAAAGCCAAAATAGGAGGAGTCTTTCTAGTTTTGTTTATTTCTATATATTTATTTCCTAATTAGTAGGACAATTAGTTGACTCTCTTCTTCTGTATATAATCACAGCCTTGTACAAGATTTATATATACAAATAATACTAACTCTACATGGTATCAGAGCAAAAGCAAACGATCTAAGGACTCATGGCAGATGACAATCTGACAAGGAGACGTGGTCTCTCACCAAGACCCTGGGAGGGCTTTGACCACAGATGCACTCCTTGAAAGTTCTGACCTCCAAGCTGACTCAGATACTCACCTCACCTTCTCACGTTGACGCACCAGCTCCACCGATTGCTGTCAAGTTAGATGGCAACAATTATGGACTTTGGTCCCAAGTTGTCGAGATGTACATATTCCGGCAAAGACAAATTGGGATATATTAATGGGGATCTTCCCCAACCACATCCGACTGACCCTAGCTTCCGGAGATGGAAGACCGAACGACTCTACAGTGAAAGGATGGCTCATCAATTCCTATAGACCCTGGCATTGATCGGCAATTTCATCCTGATTCCCAACTGCCAAGACAGTTTGGGACTCGGTGGCTACCACGTTCTTTGATGGCACCGACGTCTCCCTAGGTGTACGATCTGAAAGCGTCGCCTTGTCCCGGCTGAAGCAGGCAGGAGGCCCAATTGAAAAATATTATACCGATCTCTCCAAGGGCTTTGGCGGGAGGTTGATTTTCGCCGCCCCAATCCTATGAGGTGTCCCCGTGATATCGAGCGATACAACACCCTTGTTCAGGAAGATCGCGTCTACCTCTTTCTTGATGGCCTTGATGATCGTCTTGACAATGTCTGTGCTAATGTTTTACAGATGCAACCATTTCCAACGGTGGAACAAGCCTATGCACGAGTTTGGAGAGAGGACATGCGACAGGCTGTTATGCTATCACATACTGACACTCTCACCGCTGCTGCCATGGTGTCACGAGGAAGGGAAGAAAGGCTCACGATTTTCCGAGGGCAGCTGCGAACTACAGGCTCTTTCAAATGGTACCTGCTAATGCTACGCCTGGGGGAGGGAAAACCAGCACTAGTTCGAAGGCCCAAGCACAACAAGTAGGGGGCTGTACCCATTGTGGGAATTTGAAACACACCAAGGATACCTGTTTCAAGTTGCATGGGTACCCTGATTGGTGGAAAGAATTGCAGGCCAAGAAAAAGACTGAGAGCGGCATGGGTAGGGGACAGGCATCATTGGCAACAGGAACCTCACTCTTATCCTTGGTGCCGAAGGTAGACTCTTCAACAATACACCTGATTCGGCTCCTGAAGGTAAATATGGGTGTGCTTGTGTTCAGTACTTCTCAAAGTGGAGGCGGGGGGTGGATTGTGGATTCAAGGCGCTACTGATCACATGACACCCAATTCTGATGACCTTCTGAGCCGCACCACTCCGAGAAGACACAGCATATCTATAATGCGAATGGCCATAGCTATCCCGTGACTAGGGCTGGCAGTGTTGATCTTACACCTTCTCTATCATTGTCTCATACATTTTACTAGTGCCCTCCTTGTCTAACCGTTTGCTCTCTGTTGGGCAAATCACTGATGCATTGAATTGCAGTGTTCTCATGTACCCATCTTTTTGTTTATTTCAGGATATCCTCACGAAGGAGATTATTGGACGTGGTACTAAGAGGGAGGGGCTGTACTATGTTGATGACTTCAATGCAGGCCGAGCGTACCATACCTGCGCAGTCAGTCTACTAATAAAGAGAAAGAGATTTGGCTATGGCACCGTCGCTTAGGACATCCTTCTTTTGGTTATTTGAAGTATTTATTTCCAAACTTGTTCAGTAGTTTATCAGATTCTTGTACTTCAGTGTCAGACATGTATTTTGGCGAAGAGCCATCGTGCGTCTTTTCCATTGAGTTTTAATAAAAGCAAGACACCTTTTTCATTGGTTCATTCAGATGTGTGGGGTACTTCACCAATTACTACTGTATCAGGCATTCGTTGGTTTGTAACATTTGTGGATGATTGTACCAGGATGACCTGGCTATATTTGATGAAGCATAAAGACGAAGTGTCAACAATTTTTCGTGTGTTTCACCGGATGGTCACAACACAATTTGGGGCTCAAATTCGTGTCCTTCGAAGTGACAATGGGGGTGAATACATTAACCAGCATCTCACAGCTTATTTTCAGGATCATGGACTAATTCACGAGACATCCTGCACTCAGACACCCCAACAAAATGGTGTTGCCGAGCGGAAGAACCGTCATATCCTCGAGACAGCGCGTGCACTCCTGGTGGATGGACATGATCCTCCTTCGTTTTTGGGATGCAGCTGTGGTGACTGCCGTACATTTGATGAATAGAATGCCCTCCCGTGTACTGGAATTTCAGACCCCGCTCCAAGCACTTTCGACCCATGTTTTCGCTTCCCTTCAGTCTTGACACTACCACCCAAGGTATTCGGGTGTGTGGCTTACGTTCATCTACACAAGAACCAACGGACCAAGCTGGATCCGTGTGCTGTACGATGTGTTTTTATTGGTTATGGAACTCATCAGAAGGGCTACCGCTGCTACAATCCGGCCACGAAGAAAACCCATGTCACCATGGACATCACGTTTGTTGAGACTGAACTCTTCTTTCCCGACCCCAATTGTACCTTTCAGGGAGAGATGCATGGTGAAAGGACAAATTGGTGGGAGGGTGGTATGATAGCAGGGACTAAAGGTACAGGGAACTAAGCAGCAGCTCCTCAACGAAGATGATCGGCAGAGTGTGTTGGTACAAGAACATCAAGAACAACGACATCAAGAACAGCCCTCTCTTTCCTCAAAATGTCCCCTCTTCAGTACCCGACCATTCTCTCGAGGATACTCTAGAGGTAAGGTCTCCTACCACACATGATTCCTTTGTTGATGATGTAATTGTTGGTTATAGATTGCCTGACAGGCACAATCGTGGCAAGGCTCCTAATAGATACTCACCAGATATGGAGGAACGAAGGTCGAAGTATCCAATTACAAATTATGTTTCGACGGGTAGATTGTCAGGGCCTTTGAAGACATTTGTATCCAATATTTCTGCAACTCCAATTCCTAGTGGAGTACAAGAGGCTTTGAGGGATCCCAAGTGGATTCAGGCTATGAAAGAGGAGATGGAGGCCTTACAGAAAAATAAAACGTGGAGACTTGTAGAATTGCCAAAGGGGAAGAGAGGACGGTAGGATGTAGATGGAGTCTTCACCATCAAATACAAAGCAGATGGTTCCATTGAGAGGTACAAGGCACGTCTGGTAGCAAAAGGATATACCCAGACCTATGGTGTGGACTACCAAGAAGACATTCTCTCCTGTTGCGAAGCTGAATACAGTTCAGGTTTTGATGTCTCTTGCAGCAAATCTAGACTGGCCTTTACATCAATTTGATGTGAAGAATGCGTTTCTTCATGGGGATCTAGAGGAAGAAATTTACATGGAGATTCCACCAGGGTATGCATGTGCTGGTCAATCGGACATGGTGTGCAAACTTGAGCGGTCATTGTACGGGTTAAAGCAATCACCCCGTGCTTGGTTTGGTCGCTTTAGCTCAGCAATGAGGAGGTATGGGTACACTCAAAGTAATTCAGATCATACACTGTTCCTAAAACGAAGACAAGACAAAGTAACAGTTTTGATCATATATGTGGATGATATGATCATCACAGGGAACGACTTTGAAGAGATTGCGAACCTTCAAGGGAAGCTAGCAAACGAGTTTGAGATGAAGAACCTGGGAGGCCTGAAATATTTTTTGAGGAATTGAAGTGGCCAGATCGAAGGAGGGTATTTTCTTGTCTCAGCGAAAAGTATGCGTTGGATTTATTAGCTGAGGTTGGGATGTTAGAGTGTAAGCCTGCTGACACCCCCTATAGTCCAGAATCATAAACTTGGAGAGTTTCCTGATCAGGTGCCTACTAATAAGGACAGATATCAAAGGTTAGTAGGAAAACTGATTTATTTGTCACACACACTCATCCTTGATATTGCATATGCCGTAGGGGTTGTGAGTCAGTTTATGCATGCTCCTAGTGAAGAGCATATGGATGCTGTGATTCGGATTTTACGTTACTTGAAGTCAGCTCCGGAAAAGGATTGTTCTTTGCAAAGAAAGGGCATCTTGAGGTGGAAGGGTTTACGGATGCTGATTGGGCAGGCAAGTATCTCAGATAGGAGGTCGACATCGGGGTACTTTACGTTTGTGGGAGGAAACCTGGTTACGTGGAGGAGCAAGAAGCAGAAGGTGGTAGCTTTGTCAAGTACTGAAGCTGAGTTCCGAGGGATGGCAAAAGGGTTGTGTGAGTTACTGTGGCTCAAGAAGTTGATGGTAGAACTTGGTTTCCCACCTGAATCAGAGATGAGGTTGTTCTGTGATAATAAAGCCTCAATTGAGATTTCTCACAATCCGGTTCAACATGACCGTACGAAACATGTTGAGGTGGATAGGCATTTTATCAAGCAGAATTTGGATGCTAAGGTGGTAAGTTTTCCGTTTGTCAAGTCTGAAGATCAGTTGGCGGATATACTTACAAAAGCAGTATCAAGCCGAGTTTTTTACAGTTCACTTGTCAAGCTAGGTATTCAAAGATATTTTTTCACCTGCTTGAGGGGGAGTGTTAACATGAGCTGTCAATTAGAGCAAAGTTAGTGTTAACATGAGATATCAATTAGAGAAAAATTAGCAGAAGTTTGTCTGAAAAATCAAAGCCAAAATAGGAGGAGTCTTTCTAGTTTTGTTTATTTCTATATTTATTTCCTAATTAGTAGGACAATTAGTTGACTTTCTTCTCTGTATATAATCACAGTCTTGTACAAGATTTACACATACAAATAATACTAACTCTACACGAACGAGATTGTATTCAATATGGTGTCAAACATGACACACCTGTATTTGATTTTTTTTTTTATCGTTAAAATAAAGTAAGGAACGCAAGGAGATGATACATTCATTCAGTTGCTTCCTCTCCCGAAAATCCTATTTCTCTTTTGAAGGTCAGCAATTAAACATTTGTTATCGCTGTAAGTTAATTGATGGCTTTGGAAAAAAAAAATGGTCTGGGGCAAGGTATACTTCAAAACTAGAGTTTCTTTTTTTTTTTGGATAATTAAAACTACATTCTTACATGATATTTGATGTGCAAAAATGATAATTTTATTTCATGCTCGTTTCATGGAATAAGGTATTCCTATATTTATTTGTAAAAAAATTATGAAATGATAATTCCATTATATATCTCATTACATAAAATTAAAAATAGAGTATGAAATCTATTTTCTTTTAAAGAGGTAGGATTGGAATTCTATATTTTATAGAATGAGATTAAAATTATTTATTTATAATATATTCTTAAAAATTTTATAAATTTACACCTATTATCCTTATTTTTTTGGTAATAAAATATTATCTTTCTTGCATTTTTAATTTATAGTGTGTAATTTTTTTGTAGTCAAATTTTATATGTTTGATTATTTATTAACCTTGATGGTATTTTAATTTATTAATATAATTTTTAGTTTCGACGTAGATGATTTATCTTGGATTAAAAAACTTATTTATATATAAAAATAAATGTTAACTATTTACTTGATGTAATAACATTATTCTTTTAAAAGATAAAAATATTTATTTTAATCAAATTATAAAATAAAAAATAAATGAAATATTATTATTAATATTTAAAAGATTTTTTTTTATAAGAGTTATTTATGTCATCTATAGTAACTTTGATTTCATTTCATAATGATTTTATGTACTAAACTGTAAAGTGGTTTGAAAAAATATTCTATTACAAAAGTCACCAAATTATAGATTAAATATGACCATTCAATTCCACTCTATTATATTCCATTCTTATTCTATTTTAATTTTATGAAATTATCATTCTATATACCAAACGTTACATTATATTGTATGCATAAGGTTGTTTTGATTTTCATAATTACTTATAAAGAGTTATGATGCGATACTCAATGGGAATAACATTTTTATTCATTAATGTTTCGTACAGGTTACAAGAAATTGAAATTGATTTTTAGACTAGTGTGATCTATCTATTTGTTTACTATCTATCTTTCTTCAAACTGACGTGATGCTAGACTGCCTGTTCGTCTGAACAAGCTTTGCAGCGGATCCCATAAGTGTCTAAACATCTTCCAAATATTCTCAAACCTAATGAACCATACTTTGTTTACACCTTGGTTTTTAAGTGAATAGTTAAAAACTAATTAGAGAAGATCAAAGAAAGATATGCGCACATAATTAAGTGTCTTGCTCTCCAATGATTTAACTAACAAGTACAAACCCTCGCAATCCATTTTAAATCACCAAGCAATAATCTTCAAGATATAGAAACAATGGTATGCACACAATCATGAATCACAATACGACATGTAGTTTCGTTCGAATCAAGTAATTCAAATATTCAATCAAGTAAATTAGGCATGGAGATTTTCAAACCCAATACTAATTAAATACTAAAAATAGATACTTAAACAAAGATTCATTAATCAGTATACGTTCTAATGTATGTCTCCTTGCTATAGCATTCATGTAAATATCCGTCACTTGCACAATCAACATATAAAATAAGAACCATGTCAAACATAATAATGATAAATAAGAACCATGTCAAACATAATAATGATAATACTGCATATGGGAGAAATTCATTGTATAAAATATTTTTGGTATGAACCATGAGTTTTTATATAAGATTCGGCCCATTTGAATCTGTCCATATATATAATAGAATCGAATTATAATTTTCATATTTAAAAATTTAATTTATTTCTATTACGTTAACACTTGAAAATATTTACAAGAAAATAGTATGAAATTAATTTAACAACCAAATCTAAAATTATTTCTGACTCTTAAAAATAATTCTATAAAAAGTAATCAAATGTTTTATTTGGTCAAAACTAATCTTATTATCTCCACTAACTATTCAAAATTATTTTTGGAAGAACATTCTCAAACATAAAAGTTCATTGTTTCTAAAATAATCTTTACAGAAAACATTGCTCTAAAAATACATTTTACTCTAAATATTTTCTCTACACGCACTAATTCATTTTAGGACTTAATTTTCACCATACCGTTTACAAGGTCAAATAGACAAGGATTATATTAGTAATTACTTATTAGGATTACATCTACTTTCTATTTCAAATATTCTATTCATCATCTCTCTCATCAATTCACTTGACCAACTTGAAAAGTAAAATCACTTCTCATTCTTATTACCAGATCCCACGCTTGCTTGACTCCTCATTAGATTACTGATTTAATAATTTAAGAAGCAATTTAGGTATGATGAAAATTGAGTTCTTCATGAACCCATTCCTTCTTGTGGTAATAGAAGACGAACGCGAGTTAACATCAAATTACAGACAAAGTGAAAGAAAAAACACGTTAAAAACAACAAACAACACTATTCAAGGTGTGTTTGGATGGGCATACGGGCTTTTGTTTATTTTTTGTTTTATTTGTTTTAACGTTTACATTATTTCTCAAACGTGATTTTAGTTTTAAAAACTTATTTGATTTGAAATAATTATTTTTTTCTTTTGAATTGAACGTGATTTTTTATCAAATATAAATCACTTTATTCAAATTCACTTTTGACTAAAATAAAGTTTGCAAAATCAAGTTTACAAATTTAATCCAAACACAATTTCACATGACATTTTTTTTTTTCTGATGGATTCAAAATCCTTAAGCAAAAGGGAACAATAAAGCGTTGACTCGTGCAGGACAAAAAGATAATTCATGCGTTGGCTCATCCTCCCACGGTGCAAGGAGACAACTACTAGTAAATAGGAATTAATGTAGTATGTCACAATTTTGATGTAACTGAGCACACCCCATACAGCAATGCTATAACTATCATTATATGATAGATTAAAATAAGAAAGAAATAAAATAATACTAATTATAAATTGAAATTTTTTTTCTTACAATGGTATATGTACATTTAATCAGAATGAATGCATAAACAGGAAAACAACACACAAAAATTAACTTCTAACTCTGCTCATGCTGGATTTAGATCCTGTGAGGTTTGGCCCTGCCACCTGCGAAACAAAGAACCAGATTATTCAAAACTATATGACATGCCAGATAATATAAATGTTGAACTCTAAACCAGCAAGGAAACGGTTACCAACCTTAAGTTTAGAAACCGTAAAAACTGTTATCCCACTCATAACGGTTTGAAATCTAATTACATGAATTAGATCTAGCTTTTTCAAAGCAGATGCAATCTCAAGACTCTCTCTTAGAGTAGAGAATTGCTTTTTTTATAAAATTATTGTTTGATAATATTTTCTCAGCTACCTTTATATAAATAGAGATAGATAGTCTCCTTATTTAAATCAAATTCTATTCCCACTAAGATAAGAGTTCTATCATATCTCATCACCAATATTCTTTTAATTAATTCAAACTAATCTGAATTAATTATTCATAAGATTTAATCTTATGGATATTGGGCAGCCCATCATGGATGCCTCATCTAACAAAGGTATATGACCCAACAGACTATTACGGCTAACAGTAAATATTGAGTTCCAGATAATGGCATGAAATATGCTTATGAATAACCCGGTTCTTTGTTTCACAGATGGCAAGGCCAAAGCCACAGGATTTAAATCCAGCTTGAGAAGAGTTAGAAGATAATATTCGTGTAGTGTTTTTCTGTTTATTCATGCATTTATTCTGATTAAATGTACATATATTTTTGTCTTATAATGATAGGGACAGCCTTGCTGTATAATTGTTTACCAGTTACATAAAAAAATGTAACATAGTACATTAATTGATTCCTATTTACTACAGTGGGAGGATGAGCCAACGCATGAATTATGGTTCCCTTTTGTCCTATGTAACATACTACATTATTTTTTGTCCCATGAGTGATCGTTTTATGGTTCCTTTTTGCTTATTTGGGATGCAAAGGTTTGTAAAATCAATCAGAAAAAAAAAAGTCTTGTCATCGAAAGTCAACTTCTGAATTATTGTTTGCTTTCTTAACCTGTTTTTCTTTCACTTTCTGGGCAACTTCAAACGATGTTTATCGAGGTCTATAACTTGATGTTAACTCGGATTCGTTTTACATTGAGATGACTTGGCTCCTTTGTATACCTAGTCAAAAGAGTAATATACTCAATCAATCGATATAACATCATGTGTCCAGAGTGTTCATGCATATATTTATTAGCAGGGGAACCAAGCTGGTGACAAGTCTCTCAAATTTGCCATTTCATGCTCCATTCGATCGGAAGAGAGAAGCTTAACGAACATCAACATGATGAATGATGACAAGTTGAAAGCTGCTGCTCAAGTGGGAGATATAAACCTTCTGTACACACTGATTCAGGAGGATCCTCATGTTTTGGAGCACTTGGATATGATACCTTTTGTTGACACTCCTTTGCATGTTGCTGCATCTTCTGGGCATATCCAGTTTGCCACCGAGATTATGAGGTTGAAACCTTCATTTGCTTGGAAGCTAAATCAGAAAGGGTTCAGCCCCATCCACCTTGCCATACAACAGGGCCATCAGAGAGATTGGTGCTTCGCTTTGTAGACATCGATAAAGACCTCGTCCGTGCCAAAGGGAGAGAAGGCCTGACTCCCCTTGCATTTTGTGAGTCAAATCGGAGAAATTGATCTTTTAGCTAACTTCCTCAAGGCTTGCCCTGATTCCATTGAAGATGTGACTGTGAGAAGTGAGACTGCACTGCATATTGCTGTGAAAAGTCAACAGTACGAGGCTCTTCAAGTCCTGGTTGGCTGGCTCAAGAGGACTCGCCAGAGAGATGCAAAGCATGTAGACAAAACCATCCTGAACTGGAAGGATGAGGAAGGCAACACCATTTTGCACATTTCAGCACTCTTAAATGACTCACAAGTATCCTTCAATGATCTATGTTTGGAATTTACTGTTGGACAATAACAATGCATGGATAGATGACTGTTAGATGCATTAGTATGAGTAAAAAATATGGAGGCGGCTGTTTAAAAAAACTGTTAAAGCTTTTAAACAAAGATTTTCAGTTGCTAAAATGGCTAAAAGGAAATAACATTTTCTTGTTTATTGATAGGGGGCAAAGAGTTCTACAACTAGATGGATTAAATTTAATCTCTAACGAGTATATGTTGTTCATTAATTTCATGGTATCACCGGCACTTCGACTGTTGATAAGCAGTAAGATGGATTTAAAGGCCAAGAATTTGGAGAACTCAACAGCATTAGACATAGCTGCCAGTGCAGAGATGGAGAGTATATTAGTCAGAGCGGGAGCTTCACGCGGTTCATCAGTTACTTATGCTCCCACCCTTCAAGATAAACTAAGATCGAAGATCACAGTTCTGGATAAAATAATCATTTATATACTTCGCATTAGAGGGGATATAACGGAGGAGCAGCGCAGCGGCTTTTTGGTAGTTGCTGCTCTTATTGCGACCGCTGCCTATCAAGCAGCACTGAGACCTCCTGGTGGATTTTATGGGGCTGATTCTTGGGCTAATAAACTGAACACCACTTCCTTCAATTCTACAGCTACTGCTACGCAAGGGAAAGGGGGTAAATCGGTCATGTCTGACACTGATTTCCTTAACCTAGCGATTTTTAATACTACTGCCCTTTTGCTATCAACTGTGACAATCTATATTCTAACTCCGAGTGGGATAATCAGAAGGGTACTGTACACACCAATGTTTTATTTTACCTACAGCTTTCTCTATTCTATTAAGGTGATATCCCCCACCTCTCTTACCTCACTTGTCAGTTTGATTCTGTCCTCATCGTTCCCCTTCTTGTACTTGGTGGCGTATTTCGTATTTGATATAGTATACAAGAGACTCGAGGATTATGATCGGAACGGGGAAACCAAACCAAGGAATGGTACAGGAGGAAATAGATGGCAGTTTATGAATATCTACAAGTTGTCCTGCTTGTTGCTTAGATCATAGAGGAGTAAAAGTAATATTGTAAAATAGCTGAAACACTTTAGTGCCATAGTCTGAATAAGGAAAGATCAATCAAGGTTTTGGACATGAGACAGATGGGAAGACTGCTGCTGAAAATTATACAATTGCTGGCTCAAGTGGTCCATGGAGAAGACACCTTCACTCAGTTGCTTCCTGTCCTGCGAATGCCATGTTTATTTTTTGTTCAAAGGTCTGCAATTGAGTACATTTTCATATTCACGGTTCAGCTATTAAATATTAATCATAGTAATCCTACTTTTTATTTAATCGATCTTAGCATATTATGAGTCAGTGATTGCAGTATATCTTGTATTTGATAGAATTTCTGTGTAGTCTTGAAAGTTTAGAACAAATTGCTTACATCGCATGATATGACGGCCGGGTGCAAGGGCTAATCTGAAGGCTTTAGCACTCTTCTCGTCTTCGGTTTGACTTTCAGGACAGATTTAGTGCTGAGTTGTACCCTTTGAATTGAATTTAAAGTCTTATTCTTTGTGTAAGGTTGCTTTGATTTCTTAAAAGTAGCTATGAGAATTTTGTTGGCGATACTCAATGGGAATATCATTTTAATTCATTCATGTTTATTACAAGATATTGAAATCGATTTTTAGACTAATATCATCCATCTATAAATTGTTTTTTAGCTAGATCAACTTGACTTTTAACTGCTTGTCTCCTCGATAATTTTTAATAAAGATCGTCTAGAGAGGTTACTCAAGTTAAGAATTTTTTGGGTACCCTCTTACACAGTTATACCTCGATTATCAAATTAGAAGAAAGTTATAGACAATTAATCTTCGGAAAGAGTCAATAGTAAGAAATTTAATAGATGATAAGTTTAAATTTTCATGTCATTATTATATAACAAATCCAAAAATATGACATAAGAGTAAGTTGTCTTGAGCATGGCAAGCCACGTACATGTATTTCAGTGTGGACATTTTAATCTATATGAATTTTGTAATTGTATGAATTGTAATCTATACAAATTATTATCTTCAAATGCTTTCTTTGACCAATTATTAATTTATAATTTTAAAATTTTTTATTTATAAAACTGACGCAAGACATAAAGATAAATTAATGGTTTTGTAATATTTTAAGTATATACAATATTTTATTTATATTGCTGAAATGATATGATCGACAGTGTTAATTGGATTTCTCTGAAACATATCACAGTTGGCCAGCGTTGGTAGGAGAAAATTGGACGTAGATATATCATGATGACCATTAGCCTTGAGGGGAAAAAAAAAAGGAAGCATGAGGATTGGGGGTCATTATTTTATTGTGGATTGCAATTATTATTTCAAGTCAAATTGCTTAATACACACATCACACCAGTTACCTGGCTTGCGAACTTTGAACTCGTAATTATTAATGCTGATACAACATTGCTTAGACTGAAACGTCACCATGGCCTTCTTTCTTTTTTATTTATTTATTTATTTTTTTGGTACCTTGACTTCAAATTATAGTGAAATCAGAGGACTTAACAATAATGGAGGCCTTATCCAAAGATGTTCCTTAGAACTCAAGTTACTCAACATAGTAGAAAGGATATATTCTCTTAAAGTGGATGGCACCACTAATACCTTAATGAAATTATAAAATTTTAGTAGGAAGAGAAAAAAAAAAGAATAAACTCTTAATAATGTAAAAGATTATATTGATATTCGGTGATATGCAAAACACTAACTTACTACTCCTATTTATACTAATAGTTGGGTAAGTACATGAATTGTTAGTCAAGCCCAAGCTCACTAATACAATAATAAGATTAATAATCATAATATATTCTTTTAACAGTTAGTTAGGATATTTATTTAGAAATAAGCTCTAGTTTAAGGATCAAAATAAGATATGAGTAAATTATTTATTTTTAAAATTTACACAAACCTTCCTAGAAACATACAAAATGTGCTTTAACAACCCTACATGATATTTCTTTTTTTTTTTCTTTTTCTGACAAGTGTTCTCTAGTTTAAAACAATTCTCAAATTTATACAAGCTTTCGCTTCCTCGTTAGCTATACTTTTAAGTAATTTACAAAGCTTTTGGAATCTCTTGCCTAATCGTATATTGAAATCGATTTTTAGACTAATGTCATCCATCTATAAGTTGTTTATCAGCTAGATCAACTCGATTTTTAATTGCTTGTTTCCTTGATAATTTTTAAAGGAGATCATCTAGAGAGGTTACTCATATTAAGAACTTCTTGGGTACCCTGTGATACAGTTATACCCCAATTATCAAATAAGAAGAAAGCTATAAACAATTAATCTTCGGAAAGAGTCAATAGTAAAAAATTTAATAAATGATAAGTTTAAATTTTCATCTCGTTATTATATAACAAATCCAAAAATATGACATAAGAGTAAGTTGTCTTGAGCATGGCGAGCCACGTACATGTATTTCAGTGTGGACATTTTAATCTATATGAATTTTGTAATTCTATGAATTGTAATCTATACAAATTATTATCTTCAAATGCCTTCTTTGACCAATTTTTATTTATAATTAATGGTTTTGTAATATTTTAAGTACATACAATATTTTATTTATATTGCTGAAATGATATGATGGACAATGTTTATTGGATTTCTCTGAAGCATATCACAGTTGGCCAGCGTTGGTAGGAGAAAATTGGACATAGATATATCATGATCACACCAGTTACCTGGTTTGCAAACTTTGGACTCGTAATTATTAATGCAGATACAACATTGCTTAGTCTGAAACGTCACCATGGCCTTCTTTCTTTTTTATTTCTTTTTTTTTTACCTTGATTTAAAAATATAGAGAAATCAGAGGACTTAACAATAATGGAGGCCTAATCCAAAGGTGTTCCTTAGAACTCAAGTTGCTCAACATAGTGGAAAGGACATATTCTCTTAAAGTGGATGGTACCACTAATACCTTAATGAAATTATAAAATTTTAATAGAGAGAGAAAAAAAAAAGAGTAGACTCTTAATCTCGGTGATATGCAACAGACCAACTTAATACTCCTATTTACACTAATAATTAGGTAAGTACAAGAATTGTTAGTCAAGCCCAAGTTCACTAATACAATAATAAGATTAATAATCATAATATATTCTTTTGACAGTTTGTTAGGTCATTTATTTAGAAATAAGCTCCAGTTTAAGGATCAAAATAAGATATGAGTAAATTATTTATTTTTAAAATTTACATGAACCTTCCTCGAAAAATACAAAATGTTCTTTAACAACCCTACATGATATTTCTTTTCTTTTTTTCTTTTTCTCACAAGTGTTCTCTAGTTTAAAACAATTCTCAAATTTATACAAGCTTTCCCTTCCTCATTAGCTATACTTTTAAGTAATTTACAAAGCTTTTGGAATCTCTTGCCTCGACTAACTTGGTATATTTGCATTAATTGTTCGAATATCTGCATTCACCATTATATTGAAGCTAAAATCTTATCTTTCTCTTTTGAAACTTTCCGTGCAGATCTTAATAAATGCATTTCTTCAAGCAATGCTAGCTCATGGCTACGTCCTTCTTTAAAACCATGACACTTTCCATGTTCTTTATCAATCTCCAAATTTATCTTTGATTCACATCTAGTTCTAACATAATTTGGGCAAGCTGGATATACATGCTGTAGCTTACGGAAGGGTGTTAAGCTAGCATATTACTCATTTGTACAATTAAGCACATGTATTATTCTTTAATAGTTACTGTTAGATTCAGTTACAGTTTGTTAGCTATTAGTTTGTTGTAGTTAATTGTAAAAGCTACTCTATGTTCCTTTGTGTCTGTATATATATATTTATCCATCAGATCAATGAAGATAGAATGCTCATTTGATTTATTTCTAATTTCTCCTACAAAGCAGAGTTGGGTTTAAGGTTTTTGCTTCGTAAACTTCAGTTGCATGACCTACTCTTAGTTTTACAGTTAATGGGTTGTGCACGCCAACTCCTTTGTTATAGAGGACCTTTATTACTACTCTAGCACATTGAAATCCTCTTCCTTAAGCTTTAATCTTGAGCAGCTATAGAGTGAATCTTTCTCTTTGAGTCTCATAGATAGAAGAGGTAGAATGGAATTCAAATCTCATCCCTTGCAGACCAAATTTGGGTCTTTTGGGAAGAGCACAAAATATTGTCATTTTTGGTGAGTGACTTATATGTGAGAGATAACCCCGTTAATAATCTATTTATAATATAATAGTTCTGAAGCAAAGGCTATGTTAATGTCATTTTAATAATTTCAGCTTCTAAGGTATTGACAAGTCAAAAACTTCAACATTCCTACTTTAAGCTACGATGGATTATTCTAAACAATATGTGGTGTGTCTTCTCATCTTCACGGATCAATAGTTTAAACCTACAACATCAGCGTACCCCATATGGCTCATTGATGAGCTCCTTTGTCGGTGTCCTCAATCCTCTCATCTCCATTTCTCTCAGAGGTTATTATTTTCATAGCCCATTATATTTTCACCTCATGGGCATTGCCCAGAAAACCATCAACCAGAAGCAGAAGCAAGAGCAAAGGAACAACAATGCCTCTTGGGTATCTCCCTCTCTCTACATCCGTGGAATAATACTTCCCCTTGATCTCGGATTTGGCCTGATTGCCATTGACTTCTCCGACCCATTTCCTTGGCTCGAATCCGACAATGCCAACTCTGGCTTCTTGTTCCCTCCCTTGGACCGCCATTCTACTGGGTTTAGGTTCTCAGATTTCCCTGTGATGATGAAGGCCTTGCCACAAGAGAACCTGACAATCATCAGAATCAACAATACATGAATGTTGAAAAGACACAATGAAAGTTTGTCCTTCGAAAGGGGTGTGACGTCAAGATTGTTTGCTAGATCCTAGTTGGGTTTGTTCATTGACGATGTTGATGACAAAATTTGCGGCGAAGGAAGTACTAGAAGGCTTGCTTAAAAGCTCTATGGCTAGTTTTGGAGGATGACAAACAACCTCTTCTTCTCGCGAAAGAAGAAAACATTGGATTTGTAATTTATATATTTTAGTAAACAGTGCAGTATCTAACTCCCTGCCGATATAAGATCTGCATATATGATCGTTAATGTTGTTGTAATTTGATGATTTCTTTTTACTTTTCTCTTAGTTTCGCTTTTATATAAATAATTTTGTGGTCAATTGTTGGACAGAATACGAAACTTTAGATGTAGATCAAATGAAGACAAAAGTTAAAAAAAAGTTCATATTGTTCCAAGTTGCCAGCATTACTATTTCGTTATTTGTGAATTTAAATTATAAATTGTAAATTTGCTACTTGTTTCCTCTTTTTTTGTTACTTTATTATATTTTGTTCTTGATAAATTCATTAAAAATTCTCAATTTGTTTGAGGCATTGCTCAAAGTAGTGTGAAGTTATTCTCTATTGGTTTGTTGATAGAGTTGCTTATTAGTAAAAAAGGACTTGACCGAAATCATATTAAAAATTAATCTGACCCATTTCAAGTATGATGAAGAAGAAACAGTTTGCTTTAAATCTCAAGTTATGATCTTTGAATCTTCTTCACGTTGACGAGATAAAACTGTGCTCCTTTCTTTTTGACATTGTAGAAGCAATTTTCAAAATGTTTAGGACAAGGGCTGAAAGTTTGCAACTTTTTGTTTCTTAAAAAGCTCTTTTCACACGTCCAGAAACCTTTTAGCAGCACATTTAATTTCCACTCCGTGAATCTTTGCTCTTTGCTCCTTTAATTATTAATATGTTTTTATTTGAGTTTAATTTTGATAAGAGAACATCACAATATACTAAAAAATATTTATATCATTAGCTTAATAATATAAAATATATTCAAACTAAAACTTACACTTAATCGAAAGAGAGATAAAATAAAATAAAATAATAATAAAACAAGTTACACAACGCACAGATCTATATCTAATTTAGATAATATTTGTAAGAATAAATTGCACCTTCTTAAATCTCAAAGCATAAAATGCACAGAGATAAAATTTAAAAGTATAAAATATATTTTTGTCAAAAAGAAATTCATTTGTGTATGTATTGATGAAAAATTATATTATGTCATTATTTTAATAATACTTAAATAGGTAGAACCAAATAATTTTTAAAAATATTGTTTTAATTATATTTGAATAGTGATTCTATTTTACAATATCCAAACAGAATTAAAATTTTAAATGTTTTTACTATCAATTTATTTATAATAATCTTTTTAACATCATTTATTTACAACCAAACTCAAGAAATAAAATCATATCTTTTTTGGTAATAATATCTTTAAAATCTATTTTTAGCAACATATCCAAAATGCCAAAATCAGTTTTTAAATAACGCTTTCTAAATAATTAACATCAATCACTTGCCAGCAAAGCCTTGATGCAAAGTCTAATCATACACAAGCTCACACTATGGCACTATTGTTCTGCCGTCTACGCAACAAACTACACAGCAATGCTAACTATCAAGTGACCAACTGACCAAGTCTGGTGTACAAAATACGTATGTTAACTAAAGTATGAAGAATGACGAACAAGGGGATAATAATCATAAAGAAGAGCTTGTTGAGACCTGGGGGCGATATCACCACCATGGAAAAGAAATAGCTCATGACAAAGTAATACATTGGCGCAATCATTAGATCGCCGACTACCCCACTTGGCTTTAGAATATGGATTATCAAAGTTGATATCGAAAGGGCAATCGTGTTCACAACCGATATGCCCAAAAAAACAGAGTCAATCATCACCGATTTCCCCGCGTTTCCTCGAGTCATATTATTGAGGGAAAAACTAGTGTTTGGGTTATTAGCCCCAGCGTCAGCCATGTCCTTAGCATCAGCCTGATAAACTCCACCGGGAGGACTCAGTGCTCCTGCAAAGATGGCGGCTGCTACAAGGACAGCAACTACCAACAAAGCGTTGCGTTCGTCCTCTGTGATTTCTCCTCTGATGCGAAGTATATAAATGATTATTCTATCCATAACTGTGATTTTCGATGCTAGTTTATTTTCAAGGGTGGGACCATCACCAACTGAGAAACCACGTTTAGCTCCAGCCCTCACTAGGATATTCTCGATCTCTACACTGCCAGCAATGTCTAATGCCGTTTCTTTCTGCAAATTCTTGGCCTTTAAATTGATCATCTTATTATTCTTTATCAATAATTTAAGTGCCTGTGCAAAAAAGAAATTCATGAACAACATAATTGACAGAGTTTAAATATAGTCCAGTTAACCAAAAAAAGAAAAAAAAAAGAAAAATTACATTAAAAATGGATCAAAATTCAACTCTTGCTACTATTTAAGGAGCACTATAATTCCAAATATAGATAAAAAGGATACCTGTAAATCATTTAATGCTGCTGAAATGTGCAAAATAGTGTTGTCATCCTTATTCTTCCAGTTCAGGATGGCTTTTTCTAAACGAATAGCACCTCTGCGCTTATTTCTCTTGAGCCAACCAACGAGGACTTTTAGAGCCTCGAACTGTTGATTTCTCACAGCAATATGCAGTGCAGTCTCGCTTCTTACAGTCAAATCTTCAATGGAATCTGGGCAAGCCGTGAGGAATTTAGCCAAAAGGTCAATATCTCCAGTTTTACTTACCAAATGCAGCGGAGTCATGCCTTCTCTCCCTTTGACTCGGACGAGGGCTTTATTGGTGTCTACAAAGCGAAGCACCATTCTCTTTGTCGCCTTGTTGTATGGCAAGGTGGATGGGGCTCAATCCTTGCTGATTTAGCTTGAAAGGAAATGAAGGTTTCAACCACATAATCTCCGTGGCAAACTGGAGATGCCCAGCAGACGCAGCAATATGCAAAGGAGTGTCAACAAATGGTATCTTATCAAAGAGCTCCAAAACGTGTGGATCCTGCCGAATCAGTGTGTAGAGAAGGTCTATATCTCCCACTTGAGCAGCAGCTCTCAACTGATCATTCATCATGTCTGCTAAGCTTCTTTCTTTGGAATGAAGGACAAAATAGGGACTTTGACAATTAATTAAGAATATGTGTGCTGCAACAGCAATAAGAACAAATAATCATTGCAAGTTAATTAAGAGATAATAACAAACACAACACAATGAATTAAACCAAAAAATACCGGGCCACATGAGAGTCTAACAAGCAAGCAGCACTATAATGATCATGTAAAGTTTATAACCACCAAATCTTAGTTTTCTATTGCGAACAACCCACCAAGAAGAAGCTTGAGAAATAGAAAGAGAAAGAATAAAACTTACAATAAACAAAGCACAGCAGACCTAACCTAGGAATATCTAAACAACAGACGATTCTCTCCCATGGCCATTATGATAAGACTGCACAGTTACAGCAGTGTCTGCGTTTTTTTGCTTTCTTTCTGGTCTCTTTCCGGATCGCGCATTTATAGCCGAAATCCGGAAAATAAAATTCATAATATAATATATATATATAATACTTTCAGGCTTTTTGACGGGTTACATTTTTAAATAATTACTGGTTATCATTTTTGTAAGGTGTAGAATTTATATATATTTTAAATTATTTTAAAATAATTTAATTATTTATTAAAATAATTTTATGTAAATTAGTTAATATTTAATATACTCATTTAAAAAAAATTAAAATATAAAATAATATTTTTTTAAAATTATATAAATATTAATTTTTTTTTCCTTTCTCTTTGTCCAAATCGAAATTTTGCACTTGGAAAGTCTTTCACCTTTTGTAAGTCTTCCGTTTCTGTGGCTTGTGTCCAATCTGTCCTTGTGGTTGCCATTGCCTCCCTGGACACCACTAACAGTCTTCGTTTATGAGAGGTAGTGGTTGAGTCATTGTTTGTCATGTACAATTGCTAATTTGAGATTTTTTTTTTGTTATATATATATATATATATATTCTGCGCAACAATCTTCACCGGAGACAATTTTTTTCGGGGAAAAAAAATTGATGCATCTTGTATGATTGAGCCCATACTTTAGAAGTTATGAGCTGAAGGTAAAAATATTAAAAAAATTATTATATATTCTTATAATATCACATAAAATTATAGTTTATTTATTTATATTCTAATATCAATATAATTAAAAATACATTTTTAAAGTAAGTTAATAATTTCTCTTATATTGGTCCTTGCCAACCCAAACTTAAATGATGCATAGACAATAATGGGGACGAACTCGTTAATTTCAAGCCGAAGTGTGTCTTTACTTCATGTTACTCTAGCGTGACTTTTTTTTATTATTAGATTCACATATTAATATACTTGTGTATTTCTATTTCAATTTAATATTTTATATTATAATTTTTTTTTCAATTATCGAATTATATGTTTGATAAACATATTTAAATATTTATCAAAAACATATATTTTGGCCTTGGTTTTGGTAGGATAATATTTAATTTCATTTAAGAGTTCAACTTGTAATAGGACAGAATTTCATAAACTTTAAATATCTTGAAATTTAAATAAAAAATAATTATTAAACTTTAAGAAAATAGAAATAAACTCTGAAGAAGAAACAAACAAATCGTGTCTTTGAATTACAAATTGAATATTTCTATAAGATTACTTGAAGAATAATTCAAGTGGTAACTAGTCAAAAAGTGTTGATGTAATAAAGTAAGATGTGCTTCTATGCATAGATTATGGTTTCGATTCTTAAAAATCTCATTTCAGGAAATACAGATGTAAAAGAATTGAAATTAGGCATAGTTATTAATTAGATTTTGACATTGTAATTTAATAAATTTTAGAATTTAAGCTATCCGTTGATATATTGGTTGATTAAAATTTTTATAAATGAAATTTGTAATAGTCTATATATGATTTCCATATATGTAATTTAATTGGATTTTAATGACTATAAGATTATGCTGTGATTTTGAAACTTCAAGATAATGTTGTTTAGATTAGTAAATTAAAGAGTCCAAGATAATTATAAGTTTTTCAATATAAATCAGTTTAGAACTCTACATGAAATTGTACCTTTGTTATGTAACTCTTTAAATAATGAATCTCAGTTCGTATATACCACTTGAAAATATGTTCAAAAAGGACAGGTATGACTCAATTCATATATACCTGAATATGAATATAATTACACTTGTAAAATTATCAAAACTAATTTCATATAATTTCATATACCTGACATAATTTTGATATTGTGATAATTATAATGAAATTAATTAAATTAGTTTTGATAATTTTACAAGTGTAATTATATTCATATTCAGGTTATGAATTGAGTTCATACCTGTCCTTTTTGAACATATTTCAAGTGGTATATACGAACTGAGATTCATTATTTAAAGAGTTACATAACAAAGTACAATTTCATGAGAGTCTAAACTGATTTATATTGAAAAACTTATTAATTATCTTGGACTCTTAATTTACTAATCTAAACAACATTATCTTGAAGTTTCAAAATCACAGCATAATCTTATAGTCATTAAAATCCAATTAAATTACATCATATGGAAATCAATATATAGACTATTACAAATTTCATTTATAAAAATTTTAATCAACCAATATATCAACGGATAGCTTAAATTCTAAAATTTATTAAATTACAATGTCAAAATCTAATTATATAACTATGCCTAATTTCAATTCTTTTACATCTGTATTTCCTGAAATGAGATTTTTAAGAATCGAACCATAATCTTATGCATAGAAGCACATCTTACTTTTATTACATCAACACTTTTTGACTAGTTACCACTTGAATTATTCTTCAAGTAATCTTATAGAAATATTCAATTTGTAATTCAAAGACACGATTTGTTGTTTCTTCTTCAGAGTTTATTTCTATTTTCTTAAAGTTTAATAATTATTTTTTATTTAAATTTCAAGATATTTAAAGTTTATGAAATTCTGTCCATTACAAGTTGAACTCTTAAATGAATTAAAATATTATCCCTACCAAAACCAAGGCCAAATATATGTTTTTGATAAATATTTAAATATGTTTATCAAACATATAATTCGATAATTTGAAAAAAAATTATAATATAAAAATTAAATTTGAATAAAATACACAAGTATATTAATATGTGAATCTAATAATAAAAAAAAGTCACGCTAGAGTAACATGAAGTAAAGACACACTTCGGCTTGAAATTAACGAGTTCGTCCACCATTATTGTCTATGCATCATTTAAGTTTGGGTTGGCAAGGACCAATATAAGAGAAATTATTAACTTACTTTAAAAAATGTATTTTTTAATTATATTGATATTAGAATATAAATAAATAAACTATAATTTTATGTGATATTATAAGAATATATAATAATTTTTTTTAATATTTTACCTTCAGCTCAAACTTCTAAAGTATGGGCTCAATCATACAAGATGCATCAATTTTTTTTCCCGAAAAAAATTGTCTCCGGTGAAGATTGTTGCGCAGAATATATATATATATATATAACAAAAAAAAAATCTCAAATTAGCAATTGTACATGACAACAAATGACTCAACCACTACCTCTCATAAACGAAGACTGTTAGTGGTGTCCAGGGAGGCAATGGCAACCACAAGGACAGATTGGACACAAGCCACAGAAACGGAAGACTTACAAAAGGTGAAAGACTTTCCAAGTGCAAAATTTCGATTTGGACAAAGAGAAAGGAAAAAAAAAATTAATATTTATATAATTTTAAAAAAATATTATTTTATATTTTAATTTTTTTTAAATGAGTATATTAAATATTAACATAATTTACATAAAATTATTTTAATAAATAATTAAAATTATTTTAAATAATTTAAAATATATATAAATTCATACACCTTACAAAAATGATAACCAGTAATTATTTAAAAATGTAACCCGTCAAAAAGCCTGAAAGTATTATATATATATATTATATTATGAATTTTATTTTCCGGATTTCGGCTATAAATGCGCGATCCGGAAAGAGACCAGAAAGAAAGCAAAAAAACGCAGACACTGCTGTAACTGTGCAGTCTTATCATAATGGCCATGGGAGAGAATCGTCTGTTGTTTAGATATTCCTAGGTTAGGTCTGCTGTGCTTTGTTTATTGTAAGTTTTATTCTTTCTCTTTCTATTTCTCAAGCTTCTTCTTGGTGGGTTGTTCGCAATAGAAAACTAAGATTTGGTGGTTATAACTTTACATGATCATCATAGTG